>OX371225.1:88864698-89186333 GCA_947310385.1 Nephrotoma appendiculata
AATTTGTAATTAGGACAACACGATTTACGGAACTAACTAACCAAATATTAACTTGTTTTCCAAACGAACCGGAATTTATTTATTTCATTCCCTATAATTGTGAAACGCGATCCGTTGCAAAAGGAAAATTGTGGGAAGCGTATAATTACTTAAAAAAAAAATTAAGAATTTTTAATACAACAAACGAAATAAAAGAGCAAAGCGAAAATGATGCGGCGGTTAACACGCACATGGAATTTTTGGAAACACACTTGGAGCCACTCCAAGATATCATGGAAGCATGGAAAATAACATTTTCTGCAAGACAAAAAATAATTGAGAGTCCTACGTCGTCTACCAGCATCGAAGAATATTTTAATAAATTTCCTATTTTAAAGGGGATATCTGGTGGTCAACTTATTTTGGTAGACTTCGATCTAAAATATGAAAACATGTCGAATAATTTATTTATAATTGGGGTATTGTGCAGCGAAGGGTATTAGAATTTGCTGATTCCAAAAATTCGCCGGAAATTCAATTAGCCAAACTCGAGAAAAGTGATGACATCTTAATGTTATACATATTACCGTTTTTACTGCCTTATGCATATATAAATAAAAATACCAAGCGTGTAAAACTCACAAAAACTGAAATATTGGAAAACATTTTCATACATGTGAAAGTAAGCAATTAAGTTTCATTAAATGTGTAAAGGGACTTTACATTAAATATTAACCAGCATAACTGTTTGTGTTCATTAATGTGATCCGTGATATAGTTAATCCCTATAGCTATGGATTCTTACAGTTTGCGATCAAATTCTGTTCATTTAAAAGATTTTAAATTTTACTTTTAATTATTTCCCAAATTTATTAATATATATATATATATATTATATATATATATTATATATATTATATATATATATATATATATATATATATATATATATATATATATATATATATATATATATATATATATATATATATATATATATATATATATATATATATATATATTTGTGTAATACATAATATAAAACTGGCTAAAGAAGGAGAAGAAAGAGATTATATGGAATTAATGACATGCCCGAATCCTAAGGGTGTGCGCCTTAGGTCAACGATACCTTCTAATAAGTTTCCACATCATCCATCCAATTGGTTTTTGACTTTGCATAGCGATTTTATATCAAAATGACAAGGTTTTCGCTATATTTGGGTGCCACCAATTTTTTTCTAAAATGTCGATATTTAAAAAAAAAAATTTAAATTAATCACAGAAATTCCTTCTCACCTGACTCCATTTACTCAAACTTACGACTTAGGCCTATAGTAACTTGAATTGTCGACGTAAGCCTATCATAATATCCTATTTTCGTACATTGGCATTAAATTATAAAATTAATTTTTGAATGAAGAATTTATTCGAAAGTTGTAAAAATCTATGGCATTGATTTTTATACGATGAATCACATGAATTGAATACACGAGCATTTCATGCATGAAATTAAATAATCTCATTCATTTACCTGAATCCCGACACTGATCTCTCGTTTTGATCAAGAAAAAGATGGAAGATCAGTTCATTGTCAGGTTAATTGTTTATATAATTATTTATTTAGGATGGAAATTTACTCAATGAAACGATTACTTCACATAAGGAAAAATTAAAAAAATTCAATCTTACGTTTCAACTAACGATAGTTTTTGTGGGAGATACATTGGGTAAGCAAAAAGTTTGATTGTAATTAATGAGTATGTATATGACTGTTTTAATTTTTAGATAAAATAATTGGATCGTACGTCATCATAAATAATATTTTATATAAAACCGAAAACGCACTATCGGCAATTGATCTCTGCTTCAAAGCATTTAACGTTTTAAATGCTAATTACCCTGAGGGGAGCCAAGTTATTTGGCTCTTTATTCAAAGAACTATTTTTGGATTCGCTACAAAATATGATAGTGAGTTTATAAGTTTGAATACGCTTATAAATGCACTCAAGCAACCATCCCTCGGCACCGGCAATAATGTACCTGTAGATGCATGAAAAACGCGAGACATTATTTTTTTAAACAGACAAGTGGTCTTTATATGGAACAAGTATTAAACTTATAGAATATGTATAATTTCAACAAATTAAAAACAAATAAATGAATTATTAAGAAATCAAAAGAGTTTAATTATCCACACTTCGACCGAAACCCGGTTGACGATTATTTTATTTTCAGTATTTACATTGAATAAGGAATATTATAAACTAAAAAATTAATATTTTACATTTCATTTTCCAGCTTAATTGAATACTGAGGGCAATATTTTCTTATTGTGAAGTGGTGTACCTATATATACGTGTACCTATATAAAGGCGTGTTATAGCATATAATAGGTAGTAATTTTTGTTATTGAAAATTATATATGATTTTTAATAAACAGTGTTGTTCATTTAATTCCAGATTCAATAATTATCTACATTATCGTTGACATACACTCCACATTTGAATAATCAACGAATAGACGAGACCAGTGTTGTACGCTACTAATTGATTATATTACGTGCACGATCCGGATTCTACCAGTATTTTACACGGAAAAAAGATGAAAATGAGGTGTTTCAATTCAAATTGTAATTTTAGTTTTAATACGTATAGCTATTATTTAGCTCATTTAAGCATTTATCATAAATTTGAAAAAGTATTTATATGCAATATTTGTGAAAACGAAAGAACTTTCAGTAGCTTTAAATATTTTAAACAACATACAATTATTCATTCCCGAGACAATGAAATAAAGGAAAATTATCTATCAGTTCCTATTACTGTTTCCTGCATTGATAAAGAATCACATAATACCGATTATGAAAAT
The DNA here is from genome assembly GCA_947310385.1 of Nephrotoma appendiculata. Taxonomy (NCBI): domain Eukaryota; kingdom Metazoa; phylum Arthropoda; class Insecta; order Diptera; family Tipulidae; genus Nephrotoma; species Nephrotoma appendiculata. Next base: position 88,867,547 of record OX371225.1, read on the forward strand.
ATTAAAGAAGTAGAAAGTAATATTAATGATACGACAGATTCAAATATTTTAAATGTTACTGAAATAAGTGAGCTATTAGAAAAATTGAATTCCAGGTTGATACAAGATTTATATAGTAAGCAAAACATAAACAGAAAGGATATTCAGTCTGTCATTACCATTTTCGATCAATACAACAGAGAAATATTTTCCCATATTAAAAATCAAGTTTTAGTTAATTTAAAACAAGATGAAGCTTTGAAGGTGTTACATATCATTTCGCAATTTTCAGATTCTTTTGAAAATATTGCAACCGAACATAGAAGAAAAAAGGAATTAAAAAAAAATGTTTCGTATATAGAGCCCAAAAGTATTGTTATTGGTGAACGTGTAGATACATTTAGACAAGAAAATAGCCTGTTACTGCACACCATAAATGTCGAGGCGTGTCTCAATCCCATTAAACCTGTGTTGGAAAATTTCCTTCGAATTCCGAATATGTTAAATTCAATTTTCGATTATCTTAAGTTTCTAGAATTACCTAGCAGTAGTATTAGCAGTTTTATTCAAACCACTTTCTGGAAAGAAAAGTCATTTTCTTATAACAAAGAAGACGTGGTTCTACCCCTCATTATGTACTTTGATGAATTCGAAACAAATAATGCTCTAGGCTCTAGAGCAGGTTTACAGAATTTGGGCTCTGTATATGTGTCGTTACCTTTCGTACCAAAACACTTGCAATCAAAACTAGAAAACATTTTTTTAGTTTTGTTATTTCATAGTTTAGACAGAAAAAAGTATGGAAATTCCGTATTTCAACCTGTGGTTGATGAATTTAAATATTTAGAAACCACTGGCATTGAAATTAACTGGCATTGAAAGATTTTTTTTCTTACTGGCCGCATGTGTGGGTGACAATAAGGGTCTTAATGGCATGTTGGGTTTTACCGAATCATTTTCCGCAAACTACTTTTGTAGATTTTGTAAAATGCATAAACATAAAACCCAGAATTGCGATAAACAGGACCTAAACATTTTAAGAAATAAATCGAATTACACCGACGACCTATCAAAAAGTAACGTTACTGAAACGGGGGTGGTAACTGAAATATATTCAACCAATTAGATAATTTTGACGTAACTCAAAATTTTTCGGTTGATATTATGCACGATATGCTGGAAGGAGTACTTAATTATGAAATAGCGTTAGTTCTGGATCACTTTATAAATATAAAAAAATATTTTAAACTAGACCAGCTGAACAATAGAATTCTTAACTTTGACTTTAGCGACTATGGAAATATCAATAAACCTCAATTTATATCTAATGATCATTTAAAAGGTCACAAATTACGATATTCATCTTCAGAAACACTATGGATGGCAAAATTTTTAGGTGTTTTAATAGGGGAATTTATTCCCGATAATGACGAAGAGTGGCATATATTTATACTATTAAGAAAAATTTTAGAAATTGTGCTTCAAAATGATATAGATATGAAAACTGTAGACTATTTGGAGTATTTAATTTCATATCACCATACCTCATTTTTATCTATATTTAAATTACCTCTTCGACCAAAACATCATTTTTTGTGTCATTACCCATACGTTATTAAAAAAATGGGTCCGTTGAAACAGTTTTGGTGTATGCGATTTGAGGGTAAACATAAAATTTTAAAAAATATCGCTAAGAATACTACATCAAGAAGAAATATATGCAAGACCATTTCTCACCGGCTTTCCTTGTCTAACACAAAAACAAATGAACATACAAATCAGTGTGAATTTGGGAAATATATTGAAGATGGCTCATTTAAATATTTTGAATCTGTCGTTATCAATAACAAAAAGTACAAAAAGAATATGGTAATTAATTTAAAGGGAAGTAATAAAGAAGAACCAACATTTTTTAAAATAAAAGGATTTTTAAGAAATGACAATGACGTTATATCATTACTAGGTTGTAAATATGATATTAAATATTTCGATTTTCATAAATATGCTTATGTTGTAACCGAAAATCATGATTTCGAAATAAACGAATTTAGTCTTTTAAGTTTTACATTTAAGTCTAACATGAATACGTTAAAGGAGTTAAACGCAAGATTAAATGTTGTAAAATTAAATAATACGTTATATTTAATATCTTAGAATTAAAATATATAATAAAAATTTTATGTTCATATTGTATTATTAAAATTAATAATAAAAAATAAAAAAATGTCAATACCTAATTAACAAGTCAAAATTGAATTTTATTTAACACTTATTGCAATATGAGAACAAGTCCTATAGATTCGTGGTAAATATTACCATTTAAAATAACCGATTACTAAAAGAATTTTGGAATTCATACTATAATAAATTAGAATTATTGCTATACAGCATAGTAGACGCTTCCAAAATTGTGAAAGGAAATACTATTAAGTCATGGAAAGCGTACCATGTTGATATATCTGTACAGCTATACGAAACAGTAGTCGCTCCCCTAATTATGAAAAATAGTCCTAAATGTTATGGAAAGTATACCATGCTTAAATATACGTAGTGCTATACGAAGCAGTGACCGCTACTATAATTATGAAAAGCAGCCCTATTTGTCGTGCAAAATATACCATGCTGAATTATACATAAAGCTATACAACTCAGTAGACTCTACCATAATTATTAAATGTAGTGCTATATCTCATATAACTCAAGACATTTCAAATTACAAACGCAACAATATTATATTGAAACAGTTAACATTATTATAGCTAACATTACTATCAGGATTAACAATAGTTTCAAAAATGAATAGGATGCTCTACCTCGTGTGATGGTAAATATTACAATTTATTAAAAATATTCTACTATTTTTATGATAACCAGTACCAAGTTTGTAATAAATATTATTATACTTCATAGAATAAACATAGAGTATTGGTATAGTACGTTCTCCGATAATAGGCCACAAAGGCGTGGGCTCCGATATTTTATAGAAATAAGTACTATATTTTTTTTCCGTGTAGGTCTAATGAATCTTGAGGGACAATTGTTTCTATAATCTTCACTGCTAACAATATTGTTACATTCTTTGATGAGTATTTGAATTATCGGTTGACTTAGCAATATTTCCACTATCGAGGTAAGTTCATCACGGCGTCCGATACAGTCTTACTATACTAGATCAAAAAACGCTCCCGTTATAGAGAAGATCCTGATGCCCCAGTTATAAATTTATGACGAAGTAGCCAATAGTTTTGTCTGTTTTAATTTAACGTGCATTATATGGAATGCCGCTTTAAATTCAATCTAGTGAAGTTTATTATAATTGTGGTGTATGTTACGAACATACATAAATTAAAGTGGTTTTTTATGTAGCGTAGGTGTAACAACTACAACAATAAAATATATTAAAAACAAATATGTTTCTCATTCCAAATGCAATGTTCAAATAATTCAGCATATCGCAGGTACACAACTAAATCGATTTTTGGGAGTAGTTATTATTCTCTATGGTAAAGGTATGAGTATGAAATTCCTCTATACACAATTTTATCGGATACATTTAGCGTGATTATTGTTATTAAAATTAGGTTTTTTGATATAATTAATTTTAACACAAGTAATAATAATAAATTTCGAGTTGTAGCAACCTAAAATGTTTTACTTTTTTAGCCGTACAACACGTATAAAATAAATCTGTACATTTTAATAAATGGGCAATTATTTTAATATCCAACATTTCTATGGTCGTATTTTTTTATTAGACACGAGTTAACGTATATATGTAATTGAAAAGTTGGTTGACATGTTGCATGCTAAATTGTCGTAATTATTAATAATTTGACAAAATTTTCCAAACCATTATAACTTACACCATCAATTTGTTGTAGTTGATACCATACCATTTTCATCGAGCGCATGCCAGTTAAAATTTTCTAATGTTAAGATTAACCAAATTCAACGGCAAGGTTAATTAGGAATAGTTCTACCAAAAATGAATTAGTATTATTGCCGAATTTAAAATACACCACCATAAAGAGAATTAAAAATATGTTTATAGACGCATTATGTATTCAAAAGTTAAACGGTTCAAAAATCTATCATAATGGTGATATGTTTTATACCTAAGGACAGCCTTGAAATAACATCCATGATTTTTATGGTTTTGAATGCTACATTTTAAACGGATTCGTTCTTTAGTTAAGATGTCAAAAAGACAAACGAGAGGTAAATATGTTAAAGCCAACGCCCGTCTTTCTTTTACTACGAAATTATACGAGATGTATCTCCTGTATACATACACCAAACTTGATTTCTAAAGCAAAAAATTAATCTTGCCGGACTTTTGATAAAACTGTCTTGTATAATCAAAAAACATTATCCCTGTTTAAATATTATAACGGATCACCTTGCGGCTAACGTCTTAGTTTGACAGCTTCTTCGGCAAATGCGAGGTTCATTTGTCGCTATAAAAATATTCGAATCATATAAAGCTTGACTGTAACAATATACAATATGGATATTGTTCCACTAAATTTTAAAAATCAACACTTAACACAATTCATTTAGCCATTTATAACAAAAGGGGAAAATGAAGTGGTCAAATATTATGCTAAAAACAGAGTGTCGATTTTGTACCAAAAATGACAGCGCGAGCTGGCGAGGTGAGCAATAATTGTGTGTATATATACGGAGTATAATATACAATTTTAAATTTGTATTGTATTTGTTTCTCTCATGTGTCTGTGCATTCTAGATGTCAATTTCACGATGGCAAGTACCAAAATAAAAGGTTCCGGATGAACCGGTTGAATATGTATGATGCTGACGTCTACCTCACCTCTTCTATTCGTTTGCTTTTGAGCAGTGGAACCGATTGTTTACTATGTTAATTTGATTTTTCATATTCAAATATTTGAATTTTTGTTTTTATAACCGCTATCAATCAAATATTTTCAAATCATTTTCATCATAAAAATTTTTTACAAATTATATTTTGTGTTTGGACGTACATAAAAAATTTTAATCCCAATTTAAAAAGAATGGTGAGTATTTTGCGAGTGCCTGTGTTAACGTAAATAATAATGTTTCTTGTTATATTTCTTCTAATACAATATATGTATATATTATAAAATCTAATACAAAGTATACATATATCAATTAACTACACTTTTAATGTTTAATATTTCTTTGTAGAATAGACTAAGTGTTGAAGAAAAAAAATTGCTAATCGATTTTGTTAGCGAGCACTTTATTGTGCTTTTCGGTATCGGGGCTGCGCGAGGTAATCAACGCAGGAATGAATTGTGGTAGGACGTTACTCTTAAGTTGAATGCGATTAACCCAGAGACTCCCGGTCGTTCAACTGAACAATGGAAGAGAGTACGTTTTTAAATGAGCCTTATGATCGGATGAATTCAACATTAAATAACATTTTTGTATTTCAGACATGGCAAGACTTGCGAAAAAACGCAAAGCAAAAAATTGGAAAATTACGAGAAGCAAGAAACAAGACTGGAAGTGGTGATTTGCCCGACTGCTTAGAATTGAATAGTTGCGACGAAGCGATCATGGAAATATGCGGATTGAATAATATTGATGGCTTACCATGCGATGAAGAGCCTGAGGTATGTTATGTAATTTTAAGTTGATTGCGGTTCAAACGTTTCTGTTTATTTTTTAATTTATTTTTAGGGTGAAGAATACGTTGAGCCAACCCCAGCCAGCCCAGAATTTTCACCGATTGTTTGTCAATCGTTTTCCATGGGCTCATCAACTAGTATTAAATCATATAACATTTCGGTATCACCACCACCCGTTTTGAATTCACTGGTACCCGAAATAGTTGAGACATCACCACTACAAATACAAGCATTACCAACGCGTTCAAATTCCACAACACCCCAAGCACAGTCGGTTCAACAATCTTTTATTTCCCAGTCACGCGTAACTATTCGAGTTCGTCGCAATCGCAATCGAATCTCGGAAATATTGGCATCTCGATCACAACGATATCGGGAGAATGATCCAAGAAGCGTAAGTTCATTATATCATGGGATAATTAATTATATATTTAATTCAATATTTATTCTAAATTATAGGAGAGCTTTTCGGTTGCCTCGGTGTCGCGGCAGGTTCGTTTACAGGAGGAAACAGTTAGCTTGCTAAATGACTTGAAGGAGTCGCAAACCCGACAGCTTCAGTTTCAGGAGGAAACCGTAGGTTTATTAAGACATTTAATGGAATCAGTGATCCAGTGTTACGAATACTTGAGCAGCATCAAAGCCGTCAGTAACGTTGATGCAAGTTAACAAATATTGTGATTTAAATTTTTTTATATACATTTAAATATACTTTTGAATTTTAAAAATGTTTTGTTTTGGTAATTTTTCTTGTAAAAATGTCCAACGCCAATTTAAATTTAATTTGCCCGAATGTTTTTAGACACCTTTTTATCATCCTCCGCATAACATTCTATTTAAATTATACACATTGTACTCACCCAATTACATCATTCACTGGACATTTAAAAATTTCACAAACATTCTGTTCATACTTATTAATATTTTTTAACACATCTTTGCGAACATAACAAAATTTATCAATGCAGTAGCGTTTAAAAATAATAATTTAAAAAAGATTTTAGAATTTATAAATAAGTATATGTTTATTAATTAAGTTAAAAATTATAAATTTAATCCGCTTATAATATTTTTCAATCTTTCTCTATTTTCTTTCAGAATTATCCTCATCATATACATTGCGAATAGGAATATGGTCCTCACGATCGTACTGCATGTCATTCACTGGATAGTTATTATCTATCAACAAATTATGCAAAGTAGCACACGAGTAGATAATTTGGGCGCTCTTTTGGTGGGTGTAATGCAAGTGCCCCGATTCTCGCTTTAAGCATCGAAACCTTGATTTTATTATTCCAATACACCTCTCTATACTGTTTTGAATTTTGCAAGGCACATTATTATATTGACGCTCTGAATCAGTTGATGGCCTGCGGTATGGAAGCATCATAAATGGTTTGAGAGCATATCCGCTGTCACCTGGGAGTACATGAAATATGGGAATTGACTTCGTAATTTACTTATAAATTACTAAAAATTGTCTACCTAATAACTATGTATTGTTGTCTTCCGAATTCAACCTATCCATTATGGGTTTTATTTTACTGAAATGCCATATAAATGAATCGTGTGTCGAACGAGTATATCGTGCATTAAGGGATATTATTATTAAGAGGACATAGCATCTGCAAAATTAAAAAAAAAAAGTTTTTCAAAGTTTTTTTTTAATGGAATAAAAAGAGATATATTCGCGGAATTGCATCATAACTACTCTCAGAAACATCTAAAAAAAAAACGGGGTTTTATTCAACATTAAATCGCCCTTGGAATGAATTAAAAGGAAAAATATTGGTTGAAAAATAAAAAAATGGCGGCATTTTTTCGAAAATGCAGCTTTTTTGTAAACCCCCCCACCCCCCAATTAGTTGTAACTCAAAAAATTGAAAGCCGATTTTTCCTTCCCTAGTTCATTCTGTGCAGAAATATATGTAGATCAACGTGTTAAAATTTTAGAACGATTGGATAAGTAGTTTTTTCTCAATCTTGCACGCCAACTTGAAAAACGTCATTTCGAGATAACCGCGTTTAAAGTTCGTCATTTCGAGATAACCGCGTAAAAAACGACTTTTGCGCGCTTCGCAATAAATAAAATATTTTTTTTTGTTGAGATTTTCATGTTTAAATCATTAAAATCATGTTTTTAAAAGTTCATTCTAACATATTCTATCATAAAAAAAATTGGATTTTTTCAAAATTTGAAGGTGCTATGTCGCATTAAATTATGTCGCATACCTGTAAATTAAATTAAACTTATTATTAAACTATCTAATATTAACCGAAATTATATTATGAAATTACCACTTGTGTGTTTATGGAATGAAATTTTTTTCGATTTTCGTAGGCATATTCGTCTTTCCTTGGAATGTTGGCGACTGCGATGTGCGTACCATCTATCAGTCCAACGGTGCCGGGAACCCCATATTTAATTAGGAATTTATCCTTTTTTTTGCTGCAGTTAATGTTTTCGGAGACCCAACATATTTATGAACTAATTTCGTCCCAATCGCCTCACTTATTTTTAATATGCTAGATGATATTTTGCTCTGGCTCATTATTGCGAATGCGTCGAGGCCTACGCGTCGTTGGTGACTTCCAGTTGCATAAAAATTTAGTGCAGCCAATACTTCTAAATGCAATGGGATTTTGGACACATTGCTAAGTTCCTCGCGTACGGTTTCAGCTCATCCATTAATTTTAACACGACACTTTTCGGTAATTATCAATGAAGCTAGGAAAAAGACATTTTATTAAAAAATTCAAATCCACAATTAATTTAAAAAAAATAAATAATATTCACATAAAAATTAATATAAATATTAATGTTTGATTTACTTACCATCTGTCAGAAATATTAAACGGATCCATTGTAACTTGTAAATACTCGTTGTACCGGCGAGTTTTAATTTTCCTCTCATAGTACATAAGTGGAATATTTCCATCATTAATTTCAATGTTTTTATTAAATCTAAGTTTATATCAATAATATTATATTACAATATTATTATAATATTTTATATGTTATTTTTTTTTGCTGAACAATAGGAAATTGCAATTGCAAACAAAATACAAACAAAATTACCACTACTATGATTTTCCGGTTTGCTCACCTCGCGCTTTCATTTTTGGTACAAAATCGACAGTCAGATGTCGACAAATTTTGACACTTCATTTAATTTCGCCATCTTTGTTTTCTTTATTTTGAAAATATCAAGCTGTGTATTTCTGTATATACTATATAATATGTGTATTTAAAATAATTTTGATATATTTATGCTATTTTTAGCATATCGCAAAGTAAACGGTTTGATTTTATGCGCTATAACGCTGATATACATTATTATAAAATATAAAAATTAAACAAAACATTTATTTAAAAATTTAAAAAAATGTTCACAGCAATTTTTTTGATTCATATACATCATATTCTAATAATTCATAATCCACACATAAATATACTTAAATGTTTTTAAATTTTATATAATACTATTTCATTTACTAGTTTTTTTGAAAATGTCCACCTGTAATTTTACAAATTTTTCTGAAGAAATTTCCTCATTATCTACTTTCTGTGCAATATAATCTACAAAAAGATGCACAGTTGATTTTGGTGGTTCGAAAGGTTTGACAAACGCAGTTTTCGCCATTTTAATAAGCTCAGTTATTTCTTGGTTTGCCTTGGAATCCAATAACTGCTTTTATAATTTTTTATAAAAGCAAATAAGCATTTGCCTTCTTTTTTGAGTCTTTTATTTTGTTTTTCACAAAATTCCATAATACCTCTTTTCCTTGTTTGTGATTTTAATTTAGCAGAGTCTTGTCCACCTGTCGTTGAATTTATTGGACGATTCATAGCTGTCTGCTGTAGCTGGCCATTCTCGTACTGTATATCGTTGTTGGAATGATTATCCTTCTCTTTCAAACAATTTCTTATCAGTTATGCTGCTTATTATACTCGGCGGATTAATTGAACGGAGATGTTCCCCAGACTGATGCAGCAATTTAAACCATTTCCATGTGGTTGGTGTCTCCGCCTCATCTTCAGTAGACACACCGGTTGGTGGTTTCAGTAATTCCTAAAAAAAAAAATATTATTAAAGTTATTGAAATAAATAAATATTAAATATGTCTAACTTTATATTTTTTAAATAGATAGTTCCATTTTAGGCGAAGCTGCTCTATGTTAAATTCTCCTAAACCACCTGTATTTTGCACGATACTAAAAATCCATAAATAAATAAATATTAATATACATACAATCTCAATCAATCTTACTGATCTCAGTCAAACTTAACTGAAATTACAAGTTATTCATATAATTTCTGTTCATTTTTGTATTGCACAGTAAAATTTGGCACAACAAAATTTGTATAGCAAATGTCCCAGTTTATTACTGTGCAATCGCAAAAATATCCATTACCTATCTCATCTCAATACGTTATAAAACATAATATAGACAGTACATATAAAATATATTTTAAGCTTAAATTTTCGATGAAGTTTTGTAACAGAAGTAATATCTAGTTTCGACCTGATAAGATCATGAAAAAATTCAATCATCATATCAGGCCATGGCGACTGAATATTACTACGTAACGATTACATTTTGTGTTCTATATAATGTAGAGCAACCGTGTAATCGTAACTCTAGTGAATTATATGACAACTCGCTAAATTTTATTCTTACAAACTTTCCATCTCATTAACAATGGTTTCAATTCCAGTGCAAGTAATTTTTTTAATAATTTTACTGAAATAATTAATTAATTTATAGCGATATCGAACATATCGGCCCCAACTAAGGCCATTTTTAATGTGTTTTATCAAGAAATACGAAATATATTAGAAACGCCGAGCAATTATTATATATGCCTATTTCAAAGAACTTTATTCCATTTTAAAATGGCCTGATGAGAAGATTGAATTTTTTCATGATCTTATCAGATCGAAACTAGATATTAGTTCTGTTACAAAACTTCATCGACAATTTAAGCTTAAAATAATTTGTTTAAAAATAAACAATGTTTAAATAATATAAAATGGAATAAAAATATACTTACAGCCATACTTCATTTCTTTTATGAAATTTTTGCTTAAATAAATTGCCGTGATGAATTCGTGCCTTGATTAAATTTTCAATTTGTTCATCATCCACTGAAAATAAAAATAGGAAATTAAAATATAAAATTAGTTCATTTGTGAATAAATGTTGTTACACGTATATAAAATAAATAAACCGTGTTTGTAACAAACAAATTAACTAAATAAAATAATCACTTACATCTTTTATATTTGTTTGATAGGGTGGCCATTATACACGTGGAAAATCTTGAAATAAAATATAACTCCACTTGTTTCACTTTGATTTTAATAGGAAATGATTTCTTTGAGTTTTTAGGTTTTGTTTACGGATAAATTACTTTATTGGAAATATACAAATATTTGGTATTTATTTGAATATTTATTAGATTAATTTAACGCACTTCCGTGTTTGTTGTCTTCTCTCGATGAGAAATAACGGTACAATACAATAGCAAAAAATTTTTACCAAAGACGTCAAAAAGTATTACACCTAAAGACTGTGATAATTCGGGTGTGTTCGGTGTTTTCACAAATGTTTATCACACAATTCGGACACAGTCATAGTATGAATATTAGCTGTATTTTGTTGAGAATTTACAACAACAATTGCATTTGATAATTCCCAGTAGAATAAACTAATTCCAAAATTTTTTTGGAATTATTTAATTCTAATTCCAAAAGTTACTTATCGTATTTGCCACCAGAAAACATTTTTTTGTTTTTTATTGTTTTTAAGTTGGTGTTGTAAATTTAATGACATTTATGACAAGCGACATTTGTATTCGTATTGTGGTCGATATTTTCTTAAAATTTATATATTATATTTTGTGTTATAATTAAGAATAGGAAAATACAAAATACTACCAACAGAAAAAACATTTTTTGCTGTTTTGTTGAGAATTAAATAATTCCAAAATAATTCGAAATAATTAATTCTCAACAAAATACAGCTATTGTAACAAAACACAAACAAAAATATCAGTTTAAAAATTATTACCAAAAAAAATTATTTACCGTATGATCCACGTTTTTGTTTCTTTTGTCTGAAACCTCTTGTCCGAATATGCATCCCAAGCAGCTTGCGGTACCACGCGCAAGAAAAAAATGCGGTTAAATGCGGCTTCTACTGATATCCCGAACAAATATATCCACCAGCTCACAATTCATTCTAGCTTTCACATTATCAATAGGCGTTTATTTTTAAGACATCAAGATGCGTACACCACAAAATTTATTGTTCCATATTGTAAAGCCAACGACTGATACACGAGGGTCGTTTGAAAAGTTCCTCTTCACAAAGCGAGAAAATACAAGGGTGTTTTGGTAAATAAATAACACCACAAACAATTTTATGTTTCGTTATAAGTAAATTTATTCACAAATTGAATTTTTATTTGGATTTTATAACTTTTTCACAATACATGTTTAGATACATAGTTTATAATAGTTTGTTTTTAGTTTTTAAATTTTCTAACAATTTATTATATATTATTTGATAATAAATAAGGTTTTTTATTTCATCTATATACTTATATAATGTTTGTTACGACTGTGTGGTCGCAACGACGATTTTGTGTTATTTTATTCACCCCGGTTGTTGTCTTCGCTTTCGTCCATCTTCTCTTATTTTTTTTTTTTATTCACCTCGGATGTGTTATGAACGCACTTTCGACGTTTTGTTTTGTGCCCCATCGCGTGGTGGCGCAGAGGTGAGAAAGAATAGGGGAAAGAGAGAGCAATGCGCATCGAGTGTGTGCAAAGTAAAACGTTTTGGAAAAAATGTTTTTTCTTATATGTCTCTCTTTTATACCAACGAAAATTTGATATAAAGGAGAGACAGAGAAGAGAGATTAATTTCTTCTAGAACGTTTTACGAGTTGTGCGGTGCTCGAATTTTTTTGTATGATGACATTCGAGTTTGGGATTTTGTATAAAACAATCGAGTTTTAATTTTATTTAATTATGTTAAATATTGGTTTTCAACCATTTTTTTTTTTTGCTTTAATTGAAATTAAAATTAAAACATAAATATACAGTAAATTAAGAAGAAAAATATCGTTTGTACACTTATGTTTAAGTGCATTTGTTTAAAGTAAAAAAAAAAAACACAGTAGTACCATTTTTCCCAAAAGTAAATGGGAAAGTTTGAAAATAAAAAGTAAAAAAAAAATAATAAAAATCCAAAGTAAAATTTTTTTTGTTATCTCCAAAATTACGGGTTATAAATTTGTGCTGTTAACGTCAATCTTTGACACTGATATTCGAGTGTTTGTTTGGTGGTCACCTATATCTTTTGGTTGTGTTCATCCGTATAAAATTGTGAAGTATCAGAATAAAACAAATAAGTTTGGTAAAAAACACCGAGAAAATACCGCCATAGCAACGGGTACCACAGTATCCCGCGTACCACTGTAATCGGGTGAATATTCGAGGCGACGTTATTCGAGTTTTCGGAATCTACCGGCGGTAGTGTCGCAACGGTGGAAAAACATCCAGCGCAAGTATCAGTTACAAGGCTGCAAAGGGTGGTCAGGTCAAGGAAAGATATATATTTCACGGGTGCCGTATAAATCAAACGGTACTTCCGTGTAGTTATCGTGGTGCTGACAAGGTGATGCTGCCATATGTGTTTTTGGTACCGTATTTTGTACGAGAGCTTTACGCACATTTATTAGTTTCATTTTTACGGGTGGCCAGTTGAGGCTACTCTTTTGTGACGGATCCGGCGGCTAGTCGAGACCTGCCGTATTATTTGGTATCAGCTTACCGGCGGTTGTGCCGCACCGGTGGAACACGCGGAGAAACGGCACCAAGGCCGCAACGGTGAATTTATTTTTATATAAAGTATATTATATTAAGGCACGATTTTTATTCTTTTTATTTGATTTTCTTTTTTTTTTAAATTTTTTATATTTATTTCTAAATTTCGGTGAAATTAAATTTTGTTTTGTAATCGAGCGCCGCACAGCGGGTGCACGCTCGATGCGCAGTGGTCTCGCTTCTCCTTTGTTGTCGGCGGCGATTATTTTTATTTTTATTTTTGGTAGTTGATTCTTAGTAAAATGAATTATTAAATTTCCGGGTTCGGTATGATGGGAGCGGAGACTCCCTCTGTGTCGGTTTAGTGTTTGCGGTCCCTTGATGCCCGCATCCAATTTCGTAACCGGGGCTTTCCCTGTTTGAATTCGAGTGGATGCGCGCACCAAGGCACCTCTACCGTTATTATTATTTTTATTATTTATTTTGATTATCTGCTGTTCGTTCCTCAGGTTCCGGCCGATGAATTTTGGCGGAACATTCGGTATTTTATTATTATTTGCGTCCCCCGAACTTTCTGTATGCTCACGGTGTAAGCCAGAAGCACATGCAAGCCTCAAACCCCACGACCTTAGCACTTCTCCCTGAGAACGTAGCCGGCAAAAATCACCGTGGAGGCCTCTGCATGCGCTTAGTGAAATCTGCAGGTTGGCAGTAGCCAGCCTGTAACATGTTCTGGTCAAGCTTTTAAATTAATAAGCTCACGAAAACTACACCATATAATAATTTTAACTAAATTTCGCTTAAGTCGGCCAATGTTTATTTTTTTTATTTATAATTTTGATTTTTATAGATTCATTAATTATGTTATCTTTAAACCTTTTAAATGGGCAACCACTTTATTAAAATTCTCGAAACTTAATGTCTTTTGAACTTGGTTTTGTTCAACCAAAAAAAAAACGGGCTTCAGCCAAAACATAAGAAGAAATATTTTTATAGTCTTTCTTTTCCCGCGCAAACCACCTTTCCGTTAGACAAAATATTTCATATCATTAAAAAATATGATTCACGGTTAGCTTATTAAATAAACCTTTTTTATGCCAGGGAGTACAACCAAAATTTGAACTTTTCGACGAGGTGAAAGCAATTCAAATGAATTGTTACACCTTTAAAAATCATTTCATCTGACACTTCTAGTATTTGTTATATCATTTTGATTTTTATGTTGTAGCTGTCCATGTGCGTTGAACATCCAATAGCGCTATACCACTATTTACCCTGATCGTGCCTTCAGTTAACACTGCGTTACAAGTAAAGCAGTTTACCGTTCTGATATCAAAAATGTTTTTGAAATTTTTAAGATATTTCTCTTGAATTTTAAAGAAGTTTATCGGAACTTTTTTGTCTAATACTACTATCATTGCTACATATGTAGCTGATGTCAATTGTGTGAGGAAAATAATTCATAATAATATCAGTGATATTACAACCCATTCGCAGTAATTTAGTCGAGTTACTTTCGTTAACCTTCTTCCCAGAAAAATTAGGCAGTAAATTAGTGAGGGTAATGCACCAGCATTTATTGTGAAATATATTCTAAAAAATTATCGTAGCACTCATCAAATTATTTTGAAGTACTCAATATCTCTCCCAAGTCCTATTTGTGAAAACGAATGAAATGCACATGTCTCAGATATTTAAATTAACTATTTATCCTCCTTGTGCGACAATCTATTTCGTCAATAAAAATGTCATTTTTCTGGTTAATCAGTTTTACAGGTGTTTCTTTAAACAATTCTTTTGGTCCAAATGTTTTGTTGTGTAATTAACCTTACTGTGCAGATAGTTATATTTAAGTTGGGCGTCAGTAAGGTTACTTCCTTTGTATGGAGTCATGATTGCTATCGGATTGACGGAGCATTGGTAGCCATTATCTCCAAGTAAATAGTATCCACTGGGAGGGTACTTTGCAAATTTATAAAGGTTACTATTTCGCAACACTCGTTGATGGAACTGATCCTGGGAATCCAATGCACAGATCTATAATTTTTTTTTGATGGTCACATACAGCTAAAAAATTTAAATGATTTAAACTTGTTTAGTCAAAAAATAAAATTCTTACCTTGAACCTGAATAGAATAATCTAACTTTCTATTTATATATTCGTCGTGATGACTAACTGGACATTTTATTTTCATATGGGTCCCGTCTATTGCACCAACCGCCTTGTTGAATGCATTTGACGTTGCTCGTAAAGCAAACGTATCACCTATCCCTTCCAGCTCTTCGTGAGTTGGCAAATGAACAACTTTATTTAAAAGTTTTTCAAAACATTTCAAATATTTGTGACAAATTCTAATTGATGTCGTCTTTGGTATGTTCATAGCAACAGATAATACCCTGTAACTTGTCCCGCAAGCTAGCCAAAAGAGAAACATTATGAGTTCTATTTCCCTTTGATGGCCGGAACGTTTATCAATTCTGGTACATTTCGAAAAGTAATAAAATTAACTCTCAAATGTTTTTTTGCCAAATTGGTATTTCCTCTTATAATTTTTGATATAATTCCAAAACTAAAGTTGGTTGTACAATATTTCAAACCCTAGATCAAATATAAATTAGACAATATACAATTCAAACCATAAATACGTTGAATACCTACTCTTCGCATAAGATGAGTTTCCAAATACTTCAGTATTTCTACATCATGTTTGAGGATTTTAGAGTAAAGCCTACTATTCCTATTTACTAATATAGCCAGTAACATCATTTGACGCCGACGATTTTCCATTTTAATAATTTTTCCAAAAAATATTTTCACATACAATAAAAAAGACCACTAATTATTAAAACTGTCAATTGTCAATTAATGAAATGTAGGGTTATGTTCAAATAAGTCTCGATTTGAATTGGACCACCAGATTACTTATTTCAAGCCGCCAGTTTGAATAAGTCAAATATAAGTCGACTTATTTGAAATAAGTCGCGAATTGGACCGCAGTCTTATAAGACCTTCTGATTTTGAGATGCTGCTGCTAGGTTAGGTATTTGATTTTTACGAGGCGAAATCAGAACTGTTAATAGTTTGGTTCATTAGCACGAACTTTAATAAATGTGAAATATATTTTATAAAAATCCTCGGATGACGAGTAGCGAAACTTATTTTTGAAATACTCAATATCTCTTCCAAAGGCACTAATTATTTTTGCACACGAATCAAATGCACATGTCGCAGCAGATATTTAAATTAATAAATCATCCTCCTTGTGCGAAAGTCCATTTTTTATCAGATCTACGGATTGATTCGTCATTAAAAATGTTGTTTTTTTTTGCTTAACTATTTTTACATGTGTTTCTTTTAACATGTTTTGGTATGTAATTAACTTTTCTTCACTTATTCGACCCTTATTCGGCAAACACACTTTCTGGGTCTAATTTGAAACTGTTGCTAAACTTTATCAATTTCCCAATTATTACTATTTCAGTATTTGTTCTAATTTCATTTATCTAAGTTGGAATTGTTGCAGAAATTTATATTACCTTATAAAGACAGCTGAATTTTTGTTTCATTGTTTCGACAAACCTTCCAAACTAACGAACTATGAATTTCCTAGTTAGTTTTCTAACAAATTCTGGGAGTCAATCTATATAAAAACTAATAACCAAAACTGTTGAAAAGCTTTTGCTATGCCAAACTTTTACAAATGAAGTATTTAATAAAATCAATAATATATAATCAAGGTGAGGTTATCAAGACGATGGAAGTTTGGTTTCGATCTAATGAAACATTGAATTCTTTGTATTAAGAAATTCGGTCGTCTCATCAGACTGCAGTGACCAAACTACAAAAATATTGAAAATACTTTGAACTAATCTGTAGATCTGTAGTAGAAAGTATGTATAATCACAATGTTTTATATATAATATGGATACTTCATTTACAAGCACAAATAGAAATATGTTTTCTTATTAGTTCTAGAATAAAATAAGGTACGATATCAAAGGGCCGAATGTCGAAGGGCCGAATGGGTCGAAGGCCCGATTTTTTTTTATTTTTTTTTTTTTTTGTTTTTAGAAATATATTTTTTTTTAGTTAGCCTTTAGTATCGCAATCAAAATTGACTGTTGCGACATTTTTTTTCAAAATAGTCATAATTTTAACTAAAAATGTAAACATATCAGACGCCATCTTAGATAAATTTCAATTTATTATATATTATTTATAATTTTTTCCGCTTTTGGATTAAATTTTTCTACA
Source organism: Nephrotoma appendiculata (assembly GCA_947310385.1). Taxonomy (NCBI): domain Eukaryota; kingdom Metazoa; phylum Arthropoda; class Insecta; order Diptera; family Tipulidae; genus Nephrotoma; species Nephrotoma appendiculata. Next base: position 88,885,253 of record OX371225.1, read on the forward strand.
TTTTTTTTTAAGTGGTTATAATTTTAACTAAAAAATTGTTAATTGATTGCCATCTTAGAGATATTTTTATAAATAAAATAAATTTGAATTTGTAATCTATGAACTATTTTAAATGTTTAGTAAAATAAATAATTTTAAATGATTAATTTAAAATCAAAATGTAAATATGTATATGGTTTATAAATAAAATAAATTTTATGAAGTCACATGCGATTATTATTAAATATTCGTCATTTAAATTCGTCATTTTTGAGACGGTTTACCCTTCACCCCAAGGAATTTTTGTATGCTGTTGATGCAAAATAATTTGAAATAATATAGGGACTTACACAATGAATTAAGCTAACATTTGTGGTACATCTATCAGCAGAAGCGATACGAGCGTTACTTTCTCTTTGATCTGTGTCTGCAAGGTTGACGAAGCATACACAAATTCAAATCAAATATACCGTAATTTCAATATTGTCAAGGAGAGATTTACCTTCACCTAAAACAAATTCTGAAATTTTTAATTGTTGTTTAATTTATTAAAAATTGTTTTATCACGGCTTAACGTAAAATCTTAAATTTCGGTTCATTTTTATTCCGATAGATGGAGCGAGCTTGAGATACAGAAAGTGCTAAGCAAAGACAAATTCTTTAAGTTATAAAAAATCCGCTTTTGGCCAAAGTGGCGCCACCGTCGCTCATACTCAAAAAATTTGACTGCGATACTAAAGCTGTTCCTTCTTTTTATATTTTTATTTAATTTAATTATTAAATTTAATTATTTTTTGTATTTTTTGTACCATATACCTATTATCAGGAGACTGACACATAGGGCCGAATGTCTCTGGTGGCGCATGACAAAATTTTCCTTCACCAAAACGTATCGCTGACTGGATACGTGGAATTTCATAAATATTCAAAGATGAAAAATATTAAAATACATAAATTCATAAGAAATTCATTTATGTTTAATAAAAAAAAATTACAAAATATTCCATAAAACAACAAATTTAAAAAATTATATTTCTAAAAACAAAACAAAAAATCGGCCCTTCGACCCCTTGACACATTCTGCCCTTCGACATTCGGCCTTTCGAAATTCGGCCCTTCAACATTCGGCCCTTTGTATCTATTCCTAAAATAAGATTTTAATGATGAAAATTGATTTTCAACTTAATAAATTCTAATTTAATCTAAATGGTTATACGATATTCAATTTCAATGACTTCTGTCTAAATTTCCGATTAGTTTGTTTTAATTAAAATTAGTAATTACTCAGTGAAATTGAAAGGAAGAATTCTTTATTGATTGGCCTACAAAAACACCACACTTCATACAGTTTTGTTAGATTCGAAGTTTGCAGTTTTTAATATTTTCAGTTCAGGTTGAAATAACACAACATGAAATAATGTTACTACGTTTTTTCTACTATTTCATCCTTAAAGTTTTTAATTAAATTTTAACCCTTTATAATAAAATTTAAGCAAAAAACTAATTGATTTTTTTAAATTGATAAACGAAAAATTATGGTTATGAATATTTAATGAATTCAGTTATTATAAAATATCATGATGAATATTAAATATCATACCTCATACAAATAGGTGTATAATCAAGTATCTAATTCGTTTACATATTTTGGTTGTACGGTACAAATCAATTATCATTTCGTTATGTTGGGGAGTAAATATTATATCGCCTCAAAACAGTATGCCTTGCTTCAATGCAAAATTCTTCAGTATTTGAATGATGCGGCCTGAATATTGGCGAGCTATACCAATTGTACATATGTGACATTTAACGATTAGTTTGGATTCTCAATCATGTCATTAGTTGAAATATGCGATCACGAGTTCTATACAACAATAACATTTTTCGTAATTTTATTGCTCGAGCCAGACCCTTAATATGGTTGACAAAAACTTTCTGAGTTACGTTACAACGAAAATCGTATATGCTATTTCAAACGAAAATTGTAAATTTGTTTAGTTATTTATAAGGTAAAGTTAATTATGCAAAAGAAGAATCGTAAAAACAAACAGTAACCAAGTCTCACCTCACTAAATATTTGATTAAGGTTGTGTAATCAAAAAACATAATCATATTAAATGTTAATTAAGCAAAACAAAAAATAAAAGTTGTTAACAATCCTAATGAAAATTACGATGTCAAGAAAATATAAAGATGTAAAAAAGGCAAGCAAAATGCGAACTATGTAGCTTGTATATGTGTTACAGTTATTTCATTTTCGGTGTATTGGGTATATCTGAGAATGTTAGATAAAACGTTAAGAAATTTCAATTGTAATATAATCAAATTTAATGGACTACAAACATTTACTATTTCGATTTGAATATTTTGAGTCGTGGGCTTTCGAAGGAAATAATAAAGAGCTGTTGTTGAGGATGCAACCATATGATGGGCGGAGGAAGTCCGAGCAAAGTTATGCGTTTGAAAATCTTGACCATCACCGGCTCCAAAAAAATATTTAAATAACGCTTGCTAGATCATCAGAATAATAAAATGATCAGCCTGTACCAAAAGGAAGTTAAACAGTGAAGATTCGACCGAATCGGTACCGAAATAATTGTTTTAGTATAGAGTTTACTACAGAGCAATCAAGATTAGACCTTGATATGAGGAACATGATGAAAGTAGCGAGATTTGGTGCCAAATTGGGAGAGCATGTTGATCAGTTTGCCAAGTTGCATAAACACACAGGACGTTCTGAATAAAACGAAAAAATGTAACAAATTATACGGGCCATAGAACACCAAATAGAGGAACTGTAAGGTATGATTAATTTCTTGTGAGAAGAATTAAAAGATGTAAATGGTAACAGGTATGACGACATACGAAATTGGGATAAGCAAAATAGAATTGGAAAATTATATTTTGGTTAAACCATGTAAAGATCATGTACGTGTGTAAAGTAACTAAAAAACAGAATTATATTTTGTTTATGTTTGATTGAATATTTTGGGAAAGATGGATAGGAGCATCGGTTGATTAACATTCTCTTGGATTTCAATATCAGATCGAAAAGCAGTCACAAACTCCAGTAGGAGGTTTACAATAAAATCAATGAAGTTGGTGCCAGTTTGGAAAAGAAATTTTTCACAAACCTATAATAGAGGTCTGCAGATTTAAAAGGCCGTTTTGCCGGGAGCTCAATAAAACTTTACGATTTATTGGCATTCCAAGGTTAAACTCTTGGCGAGATAGTTAAGGTTCACGAGGAAAAACGGCGCAATGCTTTCCTAGGGCATGCAACAGCTGACATAATTTACCTGAAATTTTAAAACAGGACCATATCCATTTTCAAAATGTTAATACAATTTATAATCTGAAAAAATTAGAAGGATTTTGTAATAATATTCATGTTGCAAGTTTATGTCTCGTTGACTTACATGTTCAGTGGCAATTTCAGTATAGAATGTGCAGTTCGTCCGCCTTCTAATAAAGTCGCTGTTATTTGAGATGAAGCCAATGCCAGGGCATCTTCATGCTATGAACGAATCGACGACAAAAGCAATGAAATTACGAACGATTTTAAGTCCTTCCGGGAGCATCCAGGGAGTAAATGCCACCAGTTCCAGCCCAATAAACACATTTTGCATTTCTGCTGTCATTTGCAAAGTCAGATTTAAAGTTTGGCGACGCACATAATGCAAAACATCGTCAGCATGTCGTCCTTATATTTCACCCGCAATTCGTTCGGATTCGAAGGGCAATATGTGGATATGATAATCGCCAACAATGTACGAATTTAATGCGGTGATGAAGCTATGACGGAATCTTTGAGCGTATTATCTCAATGCCAATCGTTCTTTAGTAACTGTAAGAGTTGGCATGCCTCACGGTAAGGCGCACACAGATAGTGATAAACGGTTCTCAGTATTTTTTTTTATTATCCCTGGAATCTGTTCTGGGGCCAAGGCTCTCCCAACTCTTTCGCGGTTCGCTTTTTCAGTCTCGACTTTACGCCGTTGACAGTCAATTCGAGGACGTACGACTATAGTTTTGATATTTTCCTCATCTGCACATTCAATAGCCCCATGCCAGCCGAAATGGAAGATGGGTCGAGGTCGGACCACGAACATTCACTAACAACAATTGAAGATAGTCACATATGTCGTTATTTGGATGCACAGTGTAGATGCGACTCCTTCGACTGCTGTTCCCTGTTTCCGACGCTGAAGCGATTTCGTTAGGTGTCACATTTTAAAGTCTTAATAACAGACCACCGTAACATGTATACCAAACGGATTGGTAACGAAAGATTTTTGAGTAGAAGATATTCGATTAGTTTGTAACATCGCTGAGTTTGTACCAAAATGCCGCTATTATCGGATGATTGCTACAGTCTTAACCTTTTAAATAAAACAGGTTTGCTCACCAAACGGATTGATCGCGATAGATTTTTGAGTAAAACTCGTTCATGGAATTCATTGAGTGGCACACGTTGAATGACGAATAACAGGACATCGTGGAGTTTGTACCAAAATTTCATTATATACTGATGACACCTATGGATTTAACCTTTCAAATGACATTGGTAACATTCTTAAACGAATGGGCGTCGGAAGATTTTTGAGTAGAATTTATTCAGTGCACCCATGAACGCTGAGTGGAATACGTTTAATGGCCAATAACAAGTATTGTGTTGTATTAATGTATACGAAAACATAATTTCAAAGATTAATAATCTTTCTACCAACGAAACATCAAAGGAAAAAAACGATTACTTTTATCCGGAATTCTTTACCTTTATCATAAAAAAGTATTTTGCCTATTTGCCATTTTGGACAAGTTGTTATTGCAAGCAATTCGGTATTCTCGGGCGCCTATCAAATGCTAATGCGGAAAATTGGTTTCGAATAGTAAAAACCTAATATACAAATAACAAACAACTAAAAATAGGCCGATTTTCGTAAGTTTGCTCAAAGGAAAGATAGATAACACTTTAATTAAAATTTAGTATTCGAATTTTTGCCACCAACGCCGAAATCACCGAAACCTAATAAGGCCTCCACCAAAATGCTAGTTTTATCGCCTAATCCTTCTGATTCCAGATCAGATAGCATTAATCCAGAAGAAATGCGGCAGAAAAAACAAAAACTAACACCTCATCGAAGCACATCGGCGAAAGGGTGTTAAAGCGATATTTATCACACCTATTATTTTCAAAAAAGGTAACAAGTAAATATTCAAAACAATTAATTAAAACTAAAACCACCCAAACCTCAGTAAAATCGCTCGATACAAATAAATCGAGTTTATCAAAAGTTATGAATAACCAAAAAATGTTGCTATTAGCAAATGGATTTGATTACGTAAATCAGGACAAAATATGTGTACGGATAACACAAACGTGCGCGTTTGACTCTTTAGCACAAATATTTTATGCAATGGCACTCGATTTTCAATTTTACAGAATTTTATTCGAATCTTTGAATGAATCACCTTATTTCATTTTCATTTTAAATTTAGTTAATAATGGAATAAAGCGCTGTTCTTATTTAGCAAGGAGTTCAATATTAATGGATTGTTTTCTAAGTTCAATAACAAGACGAAATTTCGAAATAAACCTTTCAGCTATTTGCAACATTCTGGAATTAGTAAAAGAACTTAATATTCCATCGATTAGTGTCCAGTATTGTTGCAGCTGTTCTGACCAAGACATTACTGTAACCAAAGAAATTTCCCACTTGAGCATAGATTATTTTGAATTTTCCGATCTAGAATTTAAAAATATTGAAAAAAGAATTCGTTTATCACATGTCAATCGCCCTAATTGAAAAAATCGAATAAAGCAAAAAAAACTAATATCCAATGCTTGTATTATAATAGTAGACGTGGAACCGTTAAATACTCGTAGTTCTACTATTTATCATACAAAATTAAATAACATTCAACAGGAGCTAACCATTTTGGAGGACACTGTTTATTTAAAAGGAACCATAAACTACCATCATTTAGCGAGTGACTCTGGGCATTACACGTCTTGCATAAAAAGACCCAACGGCCAGTGGGAATCTCATGACGATTTACAGTTTATAAATGAAATTAAACCTGATCGCGAAATAAATCCATCGTTGCTACTTTACACGAAAAATTAAGTAAAAATATATAATCAATTACGAACACTATTAAATTATATAGAAATAAAATTAAAATTAGTGTACACATCATTTAAACAGTCAACTTTTTTAACTATTCCTAACTTATTTAACTATTGTATGAATCAGCTCGCTATATAAATATGTTCAAGGTAGGACTGGATGCCATAAGATACTGCACCAATGGGTGACCCACACACGTAAAGCGAACTAAATTATAAACCCTACACAATGGCCTCGGATTACCATATCGAATCTGTCACAAGAACGACCTACAAAATTCAACACGGACATCGCCGTAAAAATGGGAACATGGAACGTGATTCCACCTTTACCACTTTAGAGATCTCAAAACCCCTTCGAACAAGGCAAAGATTTACACATTAGGTTTATTCGCTTCCGCCCTATCATTATGTGGATACTATGCACAGTCAGATTTCGCACAAAAAAATAAAATATCACGGTTGCCAATGTACATGCACTCATCGAAGATATATCAGATGACGTCAAGATGTACTCTTTGTCGAATTGGAGGAAGTTATCAATAGCATACTGCATGACGACTTTAAAATCGAAGTGGCAGTCAATAATGCAAAAATTAGTATGACGGGAGAAAATACACAATACGACGGTCTTAACAGCACGTACCTCACCACAAACAACAACGGCCACCGCGCAACTTACGGGTCTATAACGTTTAATTTAGTTCTATCAAGTAGATATTTTTTACATAAGATAATTCAAAAAGTAACGTGGAGATCGAATGATGAAAGAACAGAAAATCAATTCAATCACTTCATGATCTCTAAAAGACACCCCACCAGCGTATCCGACGTTAGATCATACAGTAGTGGAGTCACCGAAAGTGATCATTTGCTTGTCATATTCAATTACAAGTGTAAACTGTCATACACATTCAATAGAGGAACACAAAAAAACCGTTCGATGGAATGTCGATGCTTTAAAAGATCAAGCTTCCCTGCAGAGATACCAATAAGCTGTAACTTACTAGATCGGACTATCTAGATCGGCAGACTTATAGCGAATAACCTTCTCTTAACACCTAGGAATAGTGGCTATTTAACCAGTCAGGTATCGCTAAACTTATGTGCCAGGAAAGCTACGGCAATATCTCTGGCGATGTTCTGTTATTGGCCGATTAAATGCTACCACTAAATAAACTCTATGAATAAGTTTGACTCAAAAAAATCCTGCCCTGTAAATTGGTTTGAAAAGTCAGCAATGTCGCATTTGAAAGGTTAAGTCTATATCAATCATCCGTATATAGAAACTCTGCGATGTCTTGTTATTGGCTGTTAAAAGCATACCACCCAGCTTCCATGGGTGCACTGAATAAGTTCTACACAAAAATCTTCCGACGCCCATCCGTTTTGGAATGTTACCAATGTCATTTGAAAGGTTAAGTTCATAGGTGTCATCAGTATATAATGAAATTTTGGTACAAACTCTACGATGTCCTGTTATTCGTCATTCAACGTGTGCCACTCAATGAATTCTATGAACGAGTTTTACTCAAAAAAATCTATCGCGACCCATCCGTTTGGTGAGCAAACCTGTTCTATTTGCAAGGTTATGCCTATATCAATCATCCGATAATAGTGGCATTTTGGGACAAACTCAGGCATGTTACAAACTAATCGAATATCTTCTATTCAAAAATCTTTCCGTAACAATCCGTTTGGTATACATGTTACGGTGGTCTGTTATTAAGACTTTAAAATGTGACACCTATTTTTTAAAAAAACGAGTTTTGTTTATACATACTTTAGCGATGGAAAATTTAATTGTTTGATCAAAATTATTATTTAGATCTTGATGAAATATGTTTAGAAAAATTGGATTTAATAATCGTATACATATTACATATTGCTGTTATTTTTTTTTGTTACAAACTTCACATCCATGTATTCTTACATTTTAATTTTTACTTTTGGTTTTCCTGAGTTTTTTTTATTTCACTCAAAAATTCTTATAAAAAATATTTTAACAGTGTACTTATTAATACATATTTATTTATGTTATTTGTTAGAAACTTCACACTCATGTCATTCTTTACTTTACAATATTGAAATTCTCGTGTATCAAGAGTAATCGAGCCTCGATTTGTTTTGATACATGAATTCGAATAGATTTGTGATTATGACTAAGCCTACAAAGTCACCTTAATAGAATAGCTGATTAAAATGATTGTTTGCAAAATTTAATTCAATTCGCTTTAGTCAAACCTGTTAATTGATCCGCTACCTTTTTTACAAAATCTACTACCTTTATTTACAAAACCAAATTTAAATCTATTAGATTTCACAAATTCTCACTGAAATGTTTGAGCACAACCGCACGGTGTGAATAATAGAATCAGAAATATAAAATGGCGATGTAATGGCGCAGCTGTCAAAGAATAGGTCCGAAAACAACGCCATCTATAGAGTGTACTTTTTAAGTGACTATATAAATGAATGTTCATTGTCGAAATAGGTGGTGTTAAGTGTTTTCCCATACAAAATTTACATACAAAATTCCCATACAAAATGCAAATTTTGATTTTCCGGTTTTTCCTTTGGGTTTTTCGGATTTTTTTTAAACCACCCCGGCATTGAGACGAACAAAACAAAAAATAATCATCCGAATCGGATGACTCGGTTCTCAAGTTTTTGCGAGACTAACACGAGACAATTTTTTTATATGTAGAAAGCAACAAAATCCTAGTAGGCTAGGAGCATCTAAACATTTTGTTTGTTAATTTGTCATTGCGAGCATAAAGTACTTTGCATTTCGTTATCTTTTAGTCGAGTATAAAAGCTAATTTATTTTTCTAAGTTAACAAGCCAGCCGCTTTGCCATTTAAAACTCATATAAAAATGTCTTCAAGAGCATAGTGTGGAGAGCGAGTGCAAACATTTCGTGGCTCTTGCGGTTTGAATCGCTTCGCTCGAACAACAAAATACTACATTAAGATGCTAAATAAAATAATATCTGTTTCAATTAAAAGCGCTAAAAAATTTGCAATTGCTGGAAAACTGATATTGTAAATCAATACATATCATATTTCATCTCTCTTTCTCTCTCTCTATACGTGTGAAGCAAAAACAATTTTACACCCGTTTTGTAGAATTATGATAATAATTATACAGTGAATAACGAACGGAATTGTTGAACAGTGACCTAAATTCAAATTACATTAGAATAATAATGCGCTATTTTTCTTTAGTTTCTAACATTAGTATTCGCCAATATCAAATAAGCATTTAGTTGGAGTGAGTTCATCCTTACGTAATAAGATAAAATTTTATTGCAATTTTTCCAAAGCTATTTAATGGACTTAATGACTTTTTTACACTTTAATACATTGTGCTATAATCTTGGGTTACGAGCGTGCATTGTGCAAGCACTTATATGTGATTTAAAATTATATGAATAATTCTTGAATTTCTGCATGAAAACTTAAACCAATAAAAACATAATAATCAGATCAGTGTCCGTTTATTATGTCGAGAGGAATTCAGTATGAAAACTAAATGGCTATATGTCGTACGGCATTGTTACATAAAGTGAAATCGATTTATTATTATTTATAGTAATGAAAGAGTTATCAGTATTTTTGATTAATTTTTATTTGGTTAAGGATTTTTATATACAAATATGTGTACATAGTATAGTTGAGTCTGAACGAAGTGTCAAGAACAAATTTTTGGTTATATACTATGTTAAAAGCTCCTCCTACATACTGTGTTGTAAATTTATCCCAACCTTACCATACTTACAAAACAAAATCATCATTTCAAACTCAAACTGGGTTTGTGTTGAATTAGTTTCTGATCAGTTCGCTTTTTGCTTGCGGAGCGGCCTTTGTCTCTTTTCCATAGATAGTACAAATTTTTGATGGATTATGCGTACCAACATGACATTTTGAAGAAATGGTAAACATTTTTTAGTTATTCTTTCTTGTGCGCTTCATCGAGATAAATCTAATTAGAAATAAATCAAATTAAAACTTAAAATTTCATAAAGTTTATTTATTGGCTTAAAAGTTAAAAACTGCTAAAACAAAAGTGTTGTTTAACTTATCTCGATCCAGAAAACACAACACGGAAGAATCGCAAGGCCGCTTGCAACATAAATATTTAAAGCTAGGGGATTACCCCTACAAGAAGTACATATTTAATTATTTATTAACTAAAAATAAATAATAAGTAATTAGCAAGAATATCCGTTTTTAACAAAAATATAATATTTATTTATTTTAGCGGGGTAAAACGACAGGTTAGGAGCTCAAAAGTTTTCTTTGAATTTGGATTTTGCAACTGAATTTAATTTCAGGTTAGTTTGTGGCGGTTCAACCAGCAAAATTATTCTACTAGTGAATTTATGTAACGATTTGTTTTTATCAAAGTAGCAATTACTAAGCTTAGTGTGTTTCCAGAATTATTGGATTGAATGAGGTGCCATGAAATACCTTGGAAAAACAAAACCCGTAGGAATGAAAAATTTAGTAATTAGATTTTTTCTACCTCTCCAACACGTAAGAATATTATAATAAAACATTGTAAAAATATGAAATAAATCCTAATCAGACGTTGTAAATAAAAATATAAACTATAAAATATAAAATAAAATAAAATTTCTTAAGTTGCAAAGTTCATTTATTAATTTTATGTGGTATTAACAATTATCTATTACCCATAAGTTACTCCGGTGATTTTTATTTTTAATTGATAACGTGTGCGCTACAATTTAAATTTTTAATTAAAATAAATTTAATTCGGCTGCAATATTATTAAAAACAGTAAATCCCAACCTAAGAGCACTATTGTGATATTTTGAAATTAATTAGTGAACTGTGAACTTCCTCGTTCTCTACAAATTTTTCTTTGTTAACTTAAGGAATTCCATTACTGCGGCTTTTTGTTGCGCAGAAAACTAGAAAGAGATAAAATCAAAAATCCCTATGTGTGTGAGCGGCGCAACAATAAAAATTTTTATATTTAAAATCTTTGTTGTTGGCGCGATTTGGTTGCCATAAATATAAATAAAAAATACAAATCGAGGTATTTTTTATGGCAACCAAGATGAAAAATACTATTACATAATTTTAATGCATGTGATATCTTTTAGGTTATGTTACAAACGCGGTCAAATATTCCCCAAACTTTTTTTATAGGCAAGCGTTTTCTTAGTTTTTAATTATTGAAAGGAAATAATTAAAAAACATAATAAAATGATGCATACAAATAATATTTAGGTTTTTTAGTAAAGTAGAGATATAAATGAAATTGATTTAACAATAATGTTCATTTTTCAACTAATTTCTGTTATAATTTCGTAGTTGTCAAATATTCCCCTTAAAATTTCGCTATAAAATAAAAATTGTCTGTCTCTGTTGGATTTTTGATATTATCTCTTTCTGGTTTTCTGCACAAAAACAAACGTCGCAGTAATGGAATTCCGCTTTTAGTACCCCCATTTACAAAAAGATTTATATACACGTTATTTTTTTTAATTTTAGTTGTATAACTTACTGTTGTTGGTTGTTGACGTAGTGCTGGTGAACCTAATGTTTCAACATTTTCACATTTCCACAGATTTGATGAACCAGACAACAATTACATATTTTTAGATTTTTTTTTTAGTTTGTCTCGATGTTTGGAGCTCTACTCCTAATTATAGTGGATTACCACTCAAACCTTTTACGATTTAATAAAATTTAATTTTTTTATTGTAAAATAGATTACATATTACTCGGTAAACTGTGAACAGACGACCTTCTTGAAGGTAGATTTAGATTATATCGATCATTAGCTGGTTGTACACAGAAGTTATAGAATTCGAACAGAAAATTTTATATAATATTTTTATATAATATTTTGCATAGTGCTTCAAAAGCCTAAAAGTGTCAGTCCTATCGAAATCTATTTTTGAATGAGTAAGGGTCATTGTCTACATAGTTCAAAACGACTTTAATTATCTACAACGTGGAGATGCTTGCTTCAGATTAACAAATTATATTCTTTGTCATATCTTCAATTTTTCAAAAAATTTTGCGCAATCCGGAATTAAAAGTAAAATTTTTGTTAACAAGAAATCAAAAAGGCATACTAATCAATTTAACTTTAGATAGTCGAAGAAAGAATGGTGTAACAGATATTGGAGTAGATACTCGATCGGCTACCAAACAAGCAATTTGTTAGCCAAATCCTGGTTACTCAATCAATTTTACCAAGGAAATTTGATTTTCAAATTTTTTGTTTTTTTGCGATTGCACAGTAATTTTACGGCTTCACAAAAGAGCCGCAAATTTTTGTGTTGTTTTACTGTGTAATTGCAAAAATAAACAATAATTTTATAAAAAATATAATTTGAAATTCAATTTTTCTTGGTAAAATTGATTGAGGAGCCCGGATTTTGTCTAGTAAATTAATTGCTTGCTCTAGCCGATCGAGTATCTACTCCATTAACTTCGATCATCAATACGAGGGTGGATCATCTAGTTTTAACATTTATTTTAATATTAGCAAATGTTTTGCAAATATCATGCTTAATAATTATGTTAAAAAAATTAATGATAAACGCCATGCCGTTAAATGATATATAATACCATAGAAAAATCTTCACATATAAATAACAATTCTTTTATGATACATATTTTTATTTAAGAAATATTACAATGTGTTCTGTAGCATACAGTATAGCGAAGTTTGAATTAGAAATTTATTTATGTTGTTGATATGTGTTCATGCCTAATGAAATTTGGAACCTTTCCAAAGCACGGCCAACTTCCATAAAGCTTTTCCTAAAATAACTAAAATTTAAACAAGAACGCGACGCTTTTAATCGATTATTTGATCAGCCGCAACCTTTAAATCATTTCTTACCTCGAAGATTAGCATTATATGTTGATTACGATGTCTGGAAACTAAATCAAAAACGATACGGTTTATCGCAAGACCAGGCTGTATGGTCGTAGGAAAGTGCCTAGTTTTAAACAGTTGACATTCCTATCTCCAATACCCTAAATCGTATCTTGCGTGGGCCCCATTCATTGGTATCCCGCTTTCATTATTTCCTATAACACGAATGTGTTATAGGAAATATCTAACAAATATCGTAGATAAGATCGATCGAGATTGCTCCGAAGCAATGTTCCATCGCTTTTCAAATTTGCATATAAATGGTTTCTGGATTGTTGTTTGTTCTTCTAATGTTCACCTATGAATCCTATGACGAAAAAAAGAATCAAGTTTGCTTTATAGTTTTTGTTTAAAACAATTTTAATCTGCAGTTTAATTTTATTTACGATCGAGTATGCGGGTTTCTTTTAGCTCTAGCGCTCTTGTTTTTTACTGTGGAATCACAAATAAAACAAAAGTTTCATAAAAATATAATTTGAAAAAAAAAAAAAAAAATTGATCACGGTAAAAAATTAATGAGTAGTTTGTATTTTCTAACCAATCCGCTTGCTTACTGGAGGCTTGAGCGTCTTCTCGAAAGTTCCTTTTGTTGTTCAATGGAAATTTGAAACATAACACTTGTGTACTGTTATTTATAAAGTCAACATTGATTACGATTACGTATATTAATACGTGTAAATGATATATTTATATATTTTGCGGATTAGCCAACCCTACGTGACGAAGTTACGTGACGGATGTATTTATTCCAGACTCTACAGAGATTTTATATTAGCACAAAAGAACACCACTATTATACCTAATTCAAATTGGAAAAAACTAATTCTGATTGAATATTTTAGTACAAATCGTATACGTTTGAGTTATTTTTAGAAAATGACTCAAATCTCAATTTAAATAAAAAATGTATATTATTTGCTCAAGTCACACTTTTATAAATGAACTTAACTTTGTATTGACTATGTTTATAAATTTAGTGATATCAAAACAGATGAGAATAATTAAGTTAAAATTAAAACTTGAGTTAAAATAACATCTAGAAGATAAAAATGTGTACCAAAAGATATGACTAGCCAGACCTTTATCACGATCTCTAGGAATGATCGATATGGGTCATTGTAAATGAGTTAAAATCATTAGTATACGTAGAAGATAAAATTCATTGCAAAAAATCTGACGGTGTGCATTGTTAGGTCTATGTATAGCTCAAACGTCCTTGTGTATACCGCATTGTTTTCGAGTAAGCACGTTAAAATTTTATCTATCATCGAAACTGTAAATATTAATTTAAATATATCTAACATTGTTTGTGGGAAATGAAAAATATTTTTATGCACAAAAGAAAAATGTAAAATACGATATTTTTATGTTTAGAATTTCATCCCCTAGTAAATAATACAAAATATTCATATATTCTTCATAATATTTTTAACACAATTGTTTTAACTTATAAAGAACATTAGATATTTCCATTTCGGTGAAATAGGAAATAAAAATAAATCTTTCTAAAATTATCTTATTTTTCTTCAAGAGTACTTAAATAAAAATGTAGGTCTCCATTTTTTGTCGGATACTTTGCGCTGTGAACTAGCGAAAACTTTATACATTATGATGAAAAACAGAATGACTAATTTGAGGCAATTTACGGTAAAAACAAAATCTAACGCATAACTTCACCAAAAGAAAAAAGTTTGAGTTTATAATAATTTAATGTCACAAGTATGTAGACAGCATAGTTGTGACTTTTACATAAAGGAAATAACTTTGTATCTTGGCGTAGTAGTTCCTAACAAACATTGAAATCACAATAGCATGACTGGAAAATAATATTTTGAAGGTGCTGCTTAAAGTATAAAAAATCACAGTAATCGATTATTAATTAAACAAATCACATATCACTATTAGGTTATTTTTTGAGATTCCAAAATTACTAGGACTAAATCACACACAGTTCCGACATTTTGTAATTATCATATTTCTCGTTTTCGATAGAATAAAATTATATTTTTACGAAAAAGTATTTTTACTTCTAAAATACCGTTATTACATCGAAACGAAAAATATGACAATTAAAAAATGTTACAATACAAAATAAAAAAGAAACAACGAAAACCGTGCAGTTTGAACCGTGTAATTTGAGGGAAGGTATCCGTGTTCTTAAAGTACCGCATTCTTGGCGAGTTACCTGTATCTTGAAACTACAATTATTAGTAATTAATACATTATAAATGCAAATGTCATATAGAAATGTCAAAGCCAAACAAAGTATATGGTGCGCATTCGCACTATCACACATACCACTAATATATACTTGCGGTTATTAGTTTGTCAAGTGTCAGAATTTGAAACAAAATCGACCCCTACAGCAATGATTGTTTGAAGCGGTGATGAATTTGTTTACATTTTCTCTAACTTCGCCACTCGTCCAACAAACCAACAGTTAGAATTTTTAAAATGTCAGAATGTAAGTTATCATCAGAAAATTTCACAATTTTTTCCGCTAAAGAATTCTCGTATAAGCCTAGTGCAATTTTTAGTCATTGAGGCCAATTTTTAAATCATTGTGGAATAGATTTTTTATTTATTTGTTTTTTTATTGTTTCACACAACAATTTTAGACTGCACACATCATTGTGAGCTTAAAAACTCTTTTATATGGTGGTATGTAGCCCATGGAATCAAACAAATGCGACTTTCAACTTCTTTTGTGTTTTCCATGTTGAATTCTATGCTCTTCTTTCCATCTTCTCACCTAGATTTGCATTACCTACGGCGATTAACAAAAGTTCACAATATGACAACCATCAAAAATAATATTTAGATGACCCTGGAGCTCACAATCCAAAATGGATTTATTTTCCGTTATTCTGTTGTGCACTTTTATCACAAGATTTAATTTTTATATTTTACTATAAAGAGAGAATATCGTTTTTTTTGTATGTGATAATTTTAACATCGAAGATGTTTTTCGGGTCGCATTATATAGAAAAATGCAACGAAATTTTGTCACAAGAATATGCAACGAAATAAAATAAAAAAGTAAACACGAGAGACCGTAAACACGCCGGTGCACCAATTTTGTTTTGTGCTCTCTTTGAACCTATTTCTCTACTACGATATCAATTAGTGAGCGTAATATACACATAAAAAAAAATAAAGTAAATACGAGTGAACTAAAACGCGCTGGTGCGCCAAAAATGATTTTTGGGCTCAAACTTTTTTATTTTTTATGTTTAAGTATATAAATACAAGTACTCTAGCCCAAAACAATTTCAAGCTCAATCTTCGATGTTTAAATTTTTAGCCTCAGGCTCAAACTTGGGATTTTTTTATTTTATTGTTTAGTTTGTACTAGTTTCGAGAGTTCTCTCTCTCGCTTAAATATCAATGAAATTAAAGTAAAATTTCAAAATACAAAAAAATACGTGTAATGACATGAAAGCCCAATGCGTAACCTCCATTCTGACAATTTAAAAATTCTAGTTTAGGATTTTATGTCCAAAAGACTGATTGTTAGGAAATGGCAGATCTCAGCATACTCTGGCAAATCATTATGAATAGACTCACTCTTAAACAACGCTACAAAATCAGTAAAATTTATTTTGAAAATCAGTCATCGATTCGCGCAACTTATAGACGACTTCGTGATTTTTTTTTACCGCACCATGATCAATGATTTTTTGTTTGAAAATATGGATGACATTGATCCGGGCAAGATGTAGTTTCATAAGTTGATTTCGCGAAACGGACCTGTCAATTGGCCTCCAGCAGTGCTCGAAAAATTGGTTCTAAGTTGGACGTCCAGAATGTGTTTCGTCAAGAACATGCTAAATATTAATGTCATGCTCTTGATCTTTCGAATAAAAAATTTTTTGATTACAATTTAATTTTTTGTGTTATTTTTTACAATTTCAAGTTCTTTCGGGCTTAATAAAACGCCCCTGATTTTTAAAATTGTTACAACCGACATTGTGTTAATATGACGTATGGACTTAATAACTGTTTTGTAACAAATGTCTGAATTTAGCTGTTTTCCAATAAACACATTCATTCGAAGAGTTGGAAAAAATTAAATCCGACGACGATGAAATCATTCGAGTTGGAGGCCGATTGCAAAATTCGGATTTATCATTCGAATCTAAACACCAGATAATTTTGCCGAATTCTCATGTATTTATTTTTTCTTTGTGTAGGCATTTTCACATGAAGAATTGTCATGCTGGCCCTCAAGCACTGCTTGCTACTCTGAGGCAACAATTTTGGTTCATTGCGAGCCGTAGTTTAGTCAAGAAAGTGGTTTATACAAATGCAATTCGTGCAATTATGAGAAGTTTGCCAAGACATCGAGTAGAACCTGCAAGGCATTTTGCATGCAGGTGTTGATTTTTTTGCGGACCAGTCTGGGTTCGTTATAAAGACCCTTCACATCGAAGTCGCCAGCGATCTGTTGACCAAAGCTTTTTTCAATACTCTCGAACGTTTTGTTAGTCGCAGAGGATTTTGTCGGTACCTTTACTGCGATAATGGAACCAATTTCGTTAGAGGTGGTAGTAGAGAGCTGAAAAGGCTACGCACATTCTTATTCAATCAAAACATGGATAATCAAATAGTTCGAACCTGCGCTGACACAAACATTCAATTTGTTTTCATCAATCCGCAATCCCCGCATTTTGGTGGTCTGTGGGCATCTACTGTCAAATCCGCGAAGCATCACTTGTATCGAGTGTTATCAGCTGCAACGTTGACACATGAGGAGCTAAGCACTATCACCGCAAAGATTGAGGCGTCGTTAAATCCACGGCCACTGATTCCGCTATCGTCGGATCCATCTGACTTCGAAGCTCTCACACCGAAGCATTTTTTGATCGGATCCCCGCTCTCTGCTAAACGTCAACAGACTTGATCGTTATCAAAAACTTCGCCAGCCCTATCAACAGTTTTGGCAACGTTGGCCGAAAGAATACATATCAAAATTACAACAACGCGGAAACTGGAAAACATTGTCGAACAATGACAATGACACGCTAGTTTTGATCGCTGATGAGGGGGTGCCACCTCATAATTGGATCAGGCGAGCTAATACGTGTATAGCATTTGTATAAACACCAACCGGTATTGTAGAACCGGTACAGTAGAAGAAGATGAAAAAACAGGTTGAGAGTACGGAGTACTATCAAAGTGGTCAGTATGTTCACGCTCACCCAATTTGACCTTGCCTATAATTCATTACATTTACTTATTTATTAATCTATTCAATTAATACCGTTGTTGTTTCTGGATCACTGTTAATTCAATATTATGTATTATGTTTATCTAGTTATGTATTTGTGAATGTTCGGAATTGTTAGAACATTATATACTTTTTTTTTGTAATTCAAAGTAGTCGCTCTAAAATAACTAACGTAGTCGCATCATCAATAAAAGATGTGCGCATAAAAAGTTTAAAATAAAATTTAAATAGTCGTTGTAGTCATAGTCGTTTGTTTTAGTGGTGACTAAAATTTTCGATTTGTCTCGTTGGTTTCATTAAATGAACATTTTGTGTCGTCGAATGGCTACGTAAACACTACACTTTTAAAATATCCTACACTTTACACTTTCTGACACTATACAATTAGCTACACTTAGTATGAACAATTTGAGACCGGGTTGGTTTACCCACATTGTGAAAATATTTGTGTGATTATTTCAGACTTAACAACTGACTTCTTAATAGTGATGTTCGAACTGAGTCGAACCGAATACTTTTAACCTGATACTCAAAAAGTTCGAACTATCAATTGAGTACTTTTAAAAGTATCTGGTTAAAAGTATCAACTAATACATTCGATGCTCAACTCAAATAGAATAACCAAATACATAGTTGGTTCGGTATTCGTATGGTTTATTTCCTTATAGATATAATTTGTTTTGCGAGAAAGAGCGAATTGTGTATATCGTACCAACTAATAATATTTTTGGATGTTTCCTTCTGAAAAATAGAGATAAATACAAACATAATATAACAACGTAATATGTATACAAATAAAAGTATTCATCTCTCAATTTTAATATATGTATATACGAAAGAGAATCCAAAAGAGATCAAGCATATGTAATGAGTTACATATTTTTCTTTCACATTGAGCTGATATACCGAATTGATATTTTTGAATGAGTACCGAATAAATACTTGTATGTGAGATTCGTAAATCTCTACTTGACGAACCGATATTGATATTCGAGTTGATATTGATATTAAACCTGATACTTTCGGTTTCGGTATATCGATATTTATATCGGATATCTGTAACTATTGTTGATTGTTCGGATTTAATATTGAAATATTTTTCTTTATGGCTGATTTTTTATTTCGAATGGATTTATATAAAATTAATAAATGATATTTTTATTTCGAATAGATTTAAATAAAATTAATAAATGATTAATTAAATTTTTAACATTATCAAATCTTATTGTTTTTGATTAGTAGCCCCTTTTGGGTATTAAATTCATATATGTCACAAAAAGTATCAATTGGTTAAAAGTATCGGGTTAAAAGTATCAGGTAGTTCGTTCGAATGAATCAATTGATATTGATACTGAAAAGTATCTAATAAACCCATCACTACTTCTTAATGTAAATTAACCTTGTTAATTTTATATTTGGCGTGTTTATTGTTGCATTAAACAAACCTTTCAAAGTTCAAGAATATCGTAGACAATTTTGAAGAAGAAAATATAATAATAATATTATTCAACGCGATAAACATGTACTTGAACACAGGATAGATACAGACGAGTTCCGCTTGCGAATACGATACATAAACTTTTCATGTGGAAACTAAAATTTCAATAAAAAAAGATATCCGGATTAATCATTTCATCCTTTCAACAATTTACTGCTATACACTTATGCTAGTTTTAATTTTAAAATGTAAAACTCAACACACAATTTTCAGATTATCATCACCTGCCTGAATTTAGATGATGGCAATCTAAATTGAAGTACGTGACGAAAAACGTAGTTGTATGTAGCAGTAAGATGTTTATTGCATTCGCGCTCTTTATTAAAATTATAAATACCGAAAGCATAGAAAAATCAACTTCCGAATATCCTTTCAACTGCACATTCCATTATGAATAAGCTTGTAGGCTCAAAATGAGGTGTGTGGTTACTAAATTATATTATTTGTATAAATAATTAAATTGTAGGTATGTAGGTTTTACTCCAGGAAATAAAAAATGATATTCAAGATCCATTTAGTAGAATGAACTCTTTCTAATAATACAAAATTTTCCAAAAAAAAAATCTCTTTAGAGCATGCTGAGCCTACTAACGACTTATTCACGTCGATTATACAACTCGTCCGGTGGGCTGCGGCGCGAGTATATCCGATTCGCATTTAAAAATATTTATACTATTGACTCTGTCGGGAAACTACGATATCGATGCACAACATGAAACTGCTATTACACCTATACTATCAAAATTTTGACAATCTGTTTTTAGTTCATTCTTTTAATTTTTCTTCTCGTATGTTACAAAAATTTAACAGTAAATAAATATTAATGGATCGATTAGTATTAAATATGGATTCCATAGCACATTTTATACATTTTACCGATGAAGAAACATTGAATCGAAGAGAGAAGAAAAAAAGCATACGAAATATGTCCAAAGATATATTCCAGTTGCCAAGCGCTCAGTGAGTATAAATATGTCTTTAATTTGTTTATAATTAAATTATTAATATTTCTACTTAATCAAAAAAAAAATGAATCCGTTTTCCACAC
The DNA here is from genome assembly GCA_947310385.1 of Nephrotoma appendiculata. Lineage (NCBI taxonomy): Eukaryota > Metazoa > Arthropoda > Insecta > Diptera > Tipulidae > Nephrotoma > Nephrotoma appendiculata. Next base: position 88,906,065 of record OX371225.1, read on the forward strand.
CGCAGTTTCTTTAATCAAGGCCCTAGCGATTTTTTTTTTTAAATTTTTTTTTTTTTAAAGAGAAAAAGAAAAGAAATAAAGGAAACAGATCGGCTAATGAATTTTCAGTCCATTTAAAGCCATACGGTTTCCCTTTGTTGGGGGGCGAAGTCCGAGATTTATACCTCCTCGCGGTGCTCCCTGGGTAACGCTAAGTGAATCAGGCGGTGTAGTGGAGACGAACAGACTAAATCCTGTTTATAGTCATGGACACTACATGTCAGGGCGGGTTATTGGCGCCTTAAAACCAATACCAAATCAGCGTCTGTTCTCCAGGTTAGGTGCGGCTGAAGCGGGCGTCTGTCTTGTATCAAGCGGCTCGCTATATAAATGTGTTTCAAGGTAGGACTGGATGCCTTAAGATTTTCACCAGTACGTGACCCACACACGTAACAAGCGGGTTGAGCGGCAGGCCAACAACCTTCCTTCATAAAAACATTTAAGTTATGAACCCTGAACAAAGGCCTCGGATTACCATATCAGATTCATTACAAACTCGACCTCGGAAATTGTACACGGACAACGCTTTAAAAATGGGAACATGAAACGTGCTTAGCCTCTTAAGACCTGGAGATCTCCAGAACCTTTCGAACCAAGCAAAAAGTTACACATTAGACGTACTTGCACTACAAGAGCTTAGATGGTCTGGGAGTGGGATCCATGACACCACCAATGGTTACACTCTTCATTACAGCGGCCATCCGAACGGAAGAGAATTTGGAGTTGGCTTCCTCATCCATCGGCGCGTGAAGCACCACATCATCGATTTCCGCCCTATCAACATGCGGATATGCACGGTCAGACTTCGCACTAACAAATTTAACATCACGATCGTTAATGTACATGCACCCACCGAAGATAAATCAGATGACATCAAAGATCTCTTCTTTGTCGAGCTGGAGGAAGTCATTAATAACATACCGCACCACGACATTAAAATCATCGTGGGCGACTTTAATGCAAAAATCGGTAGAAGTGCAGAAAATACAACGCACATCGGTCCCAACAGCCTGCACCTAACTAGTATTAACAACGGCCAACGCGTCACCGACCTGGCAATAATGTACAACTTAGTTGTATCAAGTACGTTTTTCCCACATAAGAGAATCCACAAAGTAACGTGGAGATCGAATGATGGAAGAACGGAAAACCAAATCGATCACGTCATGGTGTCCAAGAGACATTCCACAAGCATATCAGACGTTAGATCTTACAGAGGTGCAGATATGGACAGCGATCATGTGCTTGTCATATTTAAATATAAGTGCAAACTGTCTTCTACGTTTAACAGACAAGCACAAAAGACCGTTCGATGGAATATCGATGCTCTAAAAGACCAAGCGTCACTGCAGAGTTACCAATCAGCTGTCACTAATTATTTAGACCGGCCCCATAACAATGAAGAAGCTCCTCCTAACATCCAGGAGCAGTGGCACGCTATACAGTCAGCCATAACAACCGCGGCGCAAAACACCATCGGAAGAAGACCTCCGAGGCCCCGCAACGATTGGTTCGATGATCAATGCCGAAGGGTCGTCGAAAATAAACGAACGCTTCGTGAAAAATGGTTCGCTCGCAATACCAGAAGCACTCTAGCAGAATATCTCGCGCTAGGAAAGCCACGATTAAATTCCTTCGACAAAAGAAGCGCGAACATATGAGATTATGCATCGAAAACATCAGCTTCCAAGCGGAAGTAGGAAATTCAAGGGACTGTTTTGCTAATACCAGGAATCTCACTAAAGACTTCCACCCAAGAAGTACAGCCATAAAAGACGGGAATGGAGAGCTGAGAACAAACGTGGCTGATGTTCTCTCAGTATGGCAAACCTACTTTCAAAATCTGCTATCATGGTATTTTGGTGTGACCAAGGCCTATCTGGCCGTATATGCCACTATCTCTAGTATAGGCACACGCGAATTTAAGATTCCATTTTAGTTCGAAATATTCAATATTTTGTCTATTTCTCGTGGAAAGGGTTAAAAAATTATGCTTTATGGTCATGATATGGACCAGCGGTTATCATGGTATTTTGGTGTGACCAAGGCCTATCTGGCCGTATATCCCACTACACATGACTATCTCTAGTATAGGCACACGCGAATTTAAGATTCCATTTTAGTTCGAAATATTCATTATTTTGTCAATTTCTCGTGGAAAGGGTTAAAAAATTATGCTTTATGGTCATGATATGGACCAGCGGTTATCATGGTATTTTGGTGTGTCCAAGGCCTATCTGGCCGTATATCCCACTACACATGACTATCTCTAGTATAGGCACACGCGAATTTAAGATTCCATTTTAGTTCGAAATATTCATTATTTTGTCAATTTCTCGTGGAAAGGGTTAAAAAATTATGCTTTATGGTCATGATATGGACCAGCGGTTATCATGGTATTTTGGTGTGTCCAAGGCCTATCTGGCCGTATATCCCACTACACATGACTATCTCTAGTATAGGCACACGCGAATTTAAGATTCCCTTTTAGTTCGAAATATTCATTATTTTGTCAATTTCTCGTGGAAAGGGTTAAAAAATTATGCTTTATGGTCATGATATGGACCAGCGGTTATCATGGTATTTTGGTGTGACCAAGGCCTATCTGGCCGTATATGCCACTACACATGATTATCTCTAGTATAGGCACATGCGAATTTAAGATTCCATTTTAGTTCGAAATATTCATTATTATTGAATTTTATTTTAAACATTTGCTGAAATATTTAGCATATAGTTTTCTAAATTGATTAGAATCATTATAATATCAAAAATTTGTTTACTTAGAATCATGAATTACGATTGATGAGAATTTATATCGTTTATTAATAAACTTAAAGTTTTTGTCAATCTACAAATTATTAAATCTTAATTTCTTATTTTAATAATGAGATCTGCTTTTCCACAGAAGGGCGAGATACAGAAAAAAGTTTTTTTAATAAAAAATTATCATTCAATTTTGTTCAACTCCAAAATTACATTATTATCGTGATGTAATTTTAATTCGGGATGGAGCTATATTTTCTACTTACATTTACACTTTTTCGGGATAGCTATACTTTATCCGCGAAAAGAACCAATTTTTTCGGGCTGACAAATTTCGGGCTAACTTCAACGACTTCAGGCAGAATACCTACGCGCAAGGAAAGCCATGATTAAATTCCTTCGACAAAAGAAACGCGATCATATGAGGTCATGCATCGAAAACATCAGCTTCCAAGCGGAAGTAGGAAATTCAAGGGACTGTTTTGCTAATGCCAGGAATCTCACTAAAGACTTCCACCCAAGAAGTACAGCCATCAAAGACGGGAATGGAGAATTGAGAACAAACGTGGCTGATGTTCTCTCAGTATGGCATACCTACTTTCAAAATCTACTAAATCGGAATGACGACGTGACCCCCATTAGAGCAATAGCTCCTCCAGGTGATGAGGTCTTCGTCGAATACCCCACAGCAGAGGAAGTAGACGCAGCTATAAGTCGATTGAAAAACGGCAAGGCACCCGGTCTCGATGGAATCCCCGCAGAATTGATCAAACTTGGAGGCACTACACTTGCAACAAGTCTATACGATCACATCGTATGTATGTGGGACCAAGAAGAGTTGCCGGAGAATTGGAGTTGCGAACAATGAATATCGGATTCGCATGAACCACGAAATAAAGCAACTTCTCGGAGGTAGCGATATTATCGGCTTCATCAAATCTAATCGAGTTAGATGGCTCGGCCACGTTGCAAGATCTCCACAACAACGAATGATTTACAAAGTGTTCCATCAACAATCAGCCGAAGTACGTCGTAGAGGAAGACCCCGACTACGCTGGCGTGACGACGTCGAACAAGACCTACTCGTATTAGGATGTCGAAATTGGAGGACGAGAGCGATGGACCGAGTAGGATGGAGGACCATAGTGCGGGCGGCAAAATCCCTTCATGGGATGTAAATGCTAGAGAGAGAGAGAGGTTTCCCTTTAACAAAAATTATTACAATTTGTCAATATAAAAATAATATTATGTATTTGAAAACAATAAATACAAAAAACAGAAAAATATAAAAAAATAAAAAATAAATAAAAATAAACTTCACAAATAATTCACGACGTTAGACAACAAATGTGCTTTTAGCAATTTCTTAAATTTAAAAATATTATAAGTGTTTTTAATTGGGTCGGGCAGTTTATTATAAATATAAGGTCCAATAAATGATATAGATTTTCTTCCAAATTCTGTTCTGATATTTCAGCATGTCAGTAAATTAGTAGACCTAGTTTCGTACCTATGAGTTACATATTTATATTCCATGTTAGATAAACATGAGGGCACAATCTAACATTTGTACATATAAACACATAAATGCAATTCGAATAATGCGCCAATTGGAAGAATTCCCTTAGCTACATCGCGATATAAAGCTGATGTTGGATATAATACAGGGAGTTTATAAATAGATTTACGACACTTGTTTTGCAGAGTCTGTAAATTCCTTAATCTAGTTTTCGCTGCAGATCCAAAAGCTGCAATAGCGTAATAAAAACGTGAATGAACAAAAGAGAAATAAATCATTTTTAAAACATGAGTTGGAACAAAACTAGCTAATTTTCTGATCAAGAACAAGAATGGACAAACTTTCAAACAAACTGAATTTATATGATCTTCCCAAGATAAATGCTTGTCAAGTATAACACCCAGGTAAGTTTATCAACACATTCAATAGTAACACCTGAATATTGCATAATTGGAAACTCACAGTGTGGCAAATATGATGAGTGAAAAATTATAATTTTTATCTTGCTGAGATTAAGAGAAATTTTGTTCATATCAAAAAATTCAATCAACATGTTTAAATCATTATTTAAATAAACCTGCATTTGTGTACAATCATTGAATTCGTAAAAAATTGCAGTATCATCCGCAAACATCCTGATTTGTCCAGAAATAGGTAATTGTGCTATGTCATTAATGAAAATTAAAAACAACAGAGGCCCCAGGACGCTACCCTACGGAACACCACAGTCAATATTTAGTAAGGCGCTTTTTATTCCGTTCAATTCAACAAATTGTTTGCGGTTAGTAAGATAACTTGCCAATATATCATAAGACACACCGCGGAAACCATACATATATAACTTCTTAAGCAGCAACTCATGTGTTACGACTTACGATCGTTCCAAGTTTCTTTATATAAATATTTAAGCTTGATAAATTATATGTATAATATGTATTTATTAACAGAGCGTAATTACAGCGGCTCCATTGATAATTTAATTCTCAATGTTTATAGTCACACTGTGCTTATGCTGCTAATTGTCATCAAAAACAAAATTTCTATTTTTGTTTTCTTTTGGTTGGTAACAAAATAAAAAAACCAAAAAAAACGGGGAATGAAAGAACGGGTAGAGGTAGTTAATCAAGAAACGAACGATGGTACACATCGCAAACAATTAATAAAAAAAAAAAAAAAAATATCGGGCGGGTGTAAAGTATGATTGCAATGATAATAAACCGCAAATTGTGATAGGCTGTTTTGTAAATGATTGTAAATTAAAATTCGGCGTTGTGAATAAAATAATAAAATAAATAAAAATCGCGTATGTAAGAATCGTGTGATAAAAAAAAACAAGAAAACAAAAAACTGTTGCGTGCTGTGTGTATTGTACCGCGAATGGCGGACGGCAAGTTTTCCGGCCATGTGTAGTAAATAGAATTCGGCCGTGTATAAATAATAAAATTAAATATATAAATCTACGTATTAATTAATAAAATTAAACAAAACATAAAAATAAAAACTAGCCTCCAAAATATCACAGTTTTACCTAAAAGTGGCGATAATATTACCGTCACGCATCCAGTTATGATTTAATGGATTAAAATTTACTATAATAAATAAAATACATAATATAAATATATAATATACAAAAAAAATACATGTGAAAGCGCCAGGTTTACTATAAGTTGGACTCGAGCGCTGGTGTTGTTCATTATCAACATAATATAACATTATCACATATTTTAACATCACCTATTTTGAAAATATAACGCAGTTGCGACTTTTTAACCACATAATTTGCTTTCATCATCCTCGTGGCATACAACGTGGGATAAACATTGATATTTCTATGCGGCGTAACATACAACAAATCGTGCAACTTAACGGATTTCATCTAATGCTACATGTAGCGGCGTTTCCGGCGTTTCGTAAGTCACAATACATACACTCACAATAAAATAAACACATTCACAATTAGTAACACTTATTTAAAATTAATTTTAGTAATATTTTTGATTATTATATCATTTATTAATTCAACTGTATTTATATTCCCTATAGTTATAAGGTATTCATTTTTATTATTATAAATATACAAGTAGTTTAGCTTGGGTAGGGTTTAGACCAGTAATTTATTATTTATAACATAACACCAAATATTAGCAAAAATAATTTAATTAAAAGTTTATAACAACTTAGTATGTTAAATTTGCGTTTTGTTTCGTTTATTTTTTTATTTATAACTCGCTGGTATATTAACTGAGAAAATGCGATAGAGTTTTGAAGTGCGTAAGTGAGGATGAGTTGAGGCGAATATTGGTTGGGTGGGTAGTATGACTTGTAGTTGGTTTCCGTCTTTTTTTTTCTCTCTTTTCACTATAATTATTAATTTTTTTTGTTATTCTTCGGTCATTCGAGATTCCATCAAGTTCCGAAAACCCATCCCACGCCCCTGAGCCTTAGCTGGCGTAATAGACCGAACCTCGAAACCTCTGTTGGAATAAATTATTCTGTTAACAATCGGTATATGACATTACCAGTTAAGATTGTTACACATGATCTATGGGTTCGAAAGCTTTTCTTAAATCCAAAAATAATCCACACACATACTTTTGATTATCAAAAGCTCTGTAAATTAAATCAGTTATTTCAATTAATGCGAGATCAGTACCCGAACCCTGTCTAAATCCATATTGATATTGATAAAAGAAATTAAAACTATTTAAAAATTCAATCATACGGCTAGCAATCAATTTTTCCAATATTTTGTCAAAAACTGATAAGATAGATATGGGGCTAAAATTATTTATTAATTTACTATCACCAGATTTAAAAATGAGTATGACTCTTGCTATTTTTAAACAATTCGGGTAAATCCCGGTTTCTAGTACAACATTAAACAAAGTAGACAGTAATTCAGAGAAAAATGATGAATTGCGTTTTAAGATAACATTGCCAATTCTGTCACAACCACAACCCTTACTATTCTCTAAACTGCTTATAATATTATAGACTTCAGATGTTGTAGTCAGTGATAAGAAACATGAATTAGACATAGTTCTAATTGTTCGAAGTGTATTCACATTGCCGTCAGATGCTAACCTATTTGGTGTAACTCTTCCAGCATCAACAAAAAATTTATTGAATATATCAACAATAATATTCGTGTCACTATATTCAACATCATTATACATTATAGTATACGAATTCGAGCAAACGTTATTTTTTATAAAATTGTTGATTTGCTTCCAAACTTCTTTTTGACTCAAATTATTGTACAATTTTTCAAAATAGCGCTTTTTTGCATAATATTTCTCGGACTTAATCTTTTTATTTAGCAATTCCAATCTGTGTCTTAACTGAGCACTATTCGAATTTCGCTTAAGTTTTTTGAAGATACGATTTTTGTCTTTAATTAAATTCCAAAGATCATAAGACATCCATGGACAATTACTGGAGTTTTTTAAGTTCGTCGGTGTATGCTTAATTGTAGTAAAATTCTCAAGTAATTCACTATACTTTTCAGTAATTGATTTTAATGTAGAATTAGGATTTTGAGTATCGAATCTTGAGGAAAGAAGAAAGTCTTCAAAGAGCTGATTAACTTTCTTATAATCAATGATCTTTTTTCTAGTATTTTAGACGTATATTTTGATTTAAAGAGAAACGTAGAAAAAACAAAACTATGATCACTGATATCTGCACAGATAGTTGAGTTCAAAACACGTTCAGTATTAAGGAAGCTACTTATTGTATGATCTAGTATATTGTCACTTGCAGATCTAGTTGTATAATTATTAGTAGCAATCATTCCATGACTCAACAAACAAGTTTCATAATTTGAGATTAGAACTGATTTTTTGTTAATAGGTATATTAATATCGCCAACGATAACAAAATCGGATAATCCTTTATATTTGTTAAGCGTATCATCACAAAACTCAAGAAATAGTTTGGTATTTGAAGATGGTGGTCTATAAATACCGCAGACTCTTGTAGAGCTAAATCCACCAAGCTGAACACAAATATACTGAAAAGGTAGATTGCCATCATCAACACTGAGAATAGTATAGGAAATATCGTTTCTAATATACATAGCGATTCCTCCGCCTGATCGATCAGTTCTACATGAAAAAATACTAGTATAATTATTAATATTAAATGAAAATATATTCGAACTGTTAACCATTGTTTCTGTTATGCATAATAAGTGCACATCATGTTCGCAGACTCTCCATGAATAATAATAGACTATCAAATATAGTAGTATTATTCATGCCCCGGATATTGATATGAAGAATATTAAGACATTTTAAATTTGGAACATTAATTGGATAATAGAAACTATTGGTGCAATTACTTTTAAGTGACTTCAGGCTCATAATAATGAAAATTTTGAAATAAAATACACAGATCTGTTAACATAACACGAACCGAAAATTTTGAAATAAAATACACAGACCCAATTAGCTTAAGATGAACCATAATATGATTTAGGAAATTTAGGAAATACCGTAAATAGTATCCCAATGAATACAATGAACTGCTAGTATTTATATGAAATCTAACAACGCCAAATTTTATTGTGAAGTTAAGTATAAAATATGTAGCATAAAAATATATGTGATTTAGCGATAACTCGTTAAATAAATAATAATACACTAAACATATTTATAGCACCTGTATAACCAATTAAAATTACTACAGAATTACTGTAGTGTGAACTCAAACCACACCAATAAATAACAATTTCTATAGATTTCTGGTGAGTATGTAATAAAAATAAATAAATAAATATAAAACATTCCGAAATAACTATAAAAATATGAACAACGCCATCTAGTAAAATTAATAAAATAATCAATTTATGGTGATTATAGTAGTGCAAACGGTACAAAAAGTTCATAATCAGCATTGATTTGCGGAGATTCCGTAACAAAAAAAAATATATATATTCTAAAAGTACTATAAATACATTCACAATGTACTCTATCGTTATATTGTAAAAACGGCAAATGATGTATAAGATAACACAATTGACAGTAATCATAATCAAAACAAAATTATAAACATTAAAACTAAATTTTAAAGGTAAGTTTGAATTTAAATGAATTAAAAGAAGTTGTGATATACTTAAATATGCTTTATGTTCCTTTACCGGATGATGAACCATTTGGAGAATCATGATGAGGTGTTGTCTGCTTATCCAACCGAAAGATATCATTGAAACTAAAGATATGGTGGATTGTCGATTCAACTGTCTTGCGTAGGAATATTTTACCATCTTTGGCCCATAAATACGTGTAGCTGTGTGCACGTTGCAGTTTCTTGGCTTCATTATATAATTTTGATTGATATTTGGTGAAGTGTTGCATAACATAAATCCTGTTTGTGTAGCCGAGGTAGATGAACGACGATGCATTTAAATTTAGTTAAGATATTATTCTTAATCTCAACAGAATTTAAGGTAATTATGTATGAATTTTTTAACTTTGATGTCGAGTTAGGAGTAGGATACATTTTTTTTATTTCAGTTATCTCCGCTTCACAATTAATGTGTCGAATGGCATCTGAGATTAATTTGGGGATATTGGGAACATCCATAGGCAAACCACCAATAACAATATTGTTCACAATTTCTTTCTGTGAAGCGACATCAAAATGTGCCTCCAATATATTAATGCGTTCTTCTTGCTTAGTATAATTTTGTTGTATCAAACTATATTTTTCAGCTAAGATTCCATTATTTGCAGCAATAGTTTTGAATTCGATTTTAATTGCATCAAACTCGTTAAATTAATAATCTCGTTAAATTTTTATTCGTTAATTTAACTGATCTTTCAAATCTAGCCATGTTTCTTACACAACTTCTGGGTGCTGCTTCATAAATTGAACAAGTTTCTCAAACTGTGCTCTATTTGTTGTACGCTTCCTACAATAAATCAAGATCAAATTTATTTTTGTTTATTATTTTAGCTAATTGTTTATTTATATTTCAATCTTACGTTTTATAATTCTCCATGTTAAAATCAGCACAGTATGAAATTCACAGAGAAAAAAATGCGGATTTAAAAATGTCATGATTTGTACAGGGTGCTTTTCACTTGCGGATTCAATAATACGTATTTTTATTTCATATAAAAATACGTATTATTATTTCACATTTGATTCGACGTTTTCCGTAATACGAATAATGTCCAAATCGAATAGTATTCCCGCCACAGTCCGGTGAGTTATATAATCGACGTGATTTTCTTTCTAGTTAGTTCGATATAAGTTGAAGGATACTTTGAAAAGAATTAAACGGAATGGGAAAATATTTTCAGTAATACGCGGTTTAAATTAGTTTAAGTTGATGTGTAGGGTGATACGTAAATTAGTGCAATTTTAAATATATTTTAAGACTCCTGGCGACAATTGTTTCATTCTATAAGCTTGCAGTGTGATATTTGCTACTAAAATTGGTGAGCAGTCATCAATTTCGTTCTAAGAAATGAGATCAAATCTCATCTTTAATAAATTAACATTGTTCAAATCATACATTTTTCGGTTAAAACAAAAATTATAAGGTTTACAGTGAATGGTTGTTTTTTTTATTAAAAAATGATTCGAGTAAGTTATACATAATGTTAAAAAAGGTTATTCGTAACAATATTCAGAATTTTATTTTTTGCCGTATATAATAATATGTGCACATATGAACGTTGCATTACAAAAAGAAGATATGAAACACGAGAAAGATCAACAATTTACGGTTTCATATTTTTTCCTTGAAAATTATTCCTGATTTTCATTTAAATTTATCATATTTTGTTTGAATAAGCAGACAGTTTTTTATTGTTTCATCATCAAATGAGTTCCCAGAATTTTCGCATTATAAATAAACAAAATATATGAAAAGGAACAATTAATTTTCGAGATTCTCAATTTAATTAGTGCGGAATAATTAACTTCGGATGAATGTAAACAATAAAGCTTTTGCGTATATTCATTTGGAAGAAAATGTTCGACTTCTTATGAAAAGAGTTAAGTTGATGCTCGTTTTAAATTATACATATACAATTTTCGAACTAAAACTAGTCAGTTTAGTTGATAATATATGTAAATACTTGACACAGTCACAGTGTTTTATACATATCTGGTTAATTAATTCATACCGAGCTGAAAAAAGACCAGACAGAAGTTTTGGAAACTTAAGGATTTTGCAAGAGAAACTGATTGGATGCATCAGTGACTGTATCTGGACAACACCAGCAACAAGAACGACGTAAGTTTGCCAAAAGATGGCTCCCGCTATTCATGCACACAATACACAAAAACGAAAAATTTTAAAATATTTTTAATATCAAAGCAAACTCAATATGATGGTTAAAATAGAACTACCGAGGATATAGACTACAACTCTGAAGGAGATAACTGTGAATTTTACGTCAGAAAATTCCGTTCAAGTAAAGCAATATCAAATCATTGCTTTGCTTGAATAGTATTTTTCTATTAAAAACAGTGTTTAATCAATACACAAAATTTTTTTTCCATTGTTTTGAAAATAACAAAAGTAGCGTTACCAAAACAACACTAGGTCGGATCATTAGGTAGGATTGTCATTCACGTGAAATAATTAAGAAACGCATATCTTTCCTACGTGTAACATTCCACCTTTTCTCGTCATATGTCGCATTCCATCTTTCTGGGCGCCATATCTAACATTTTCACTCTTTGGGCGCCATCTGTAACAGTTTCACTGGTGAGTGGAATGTTAACAGAAAATAATTATCATAACAGAGGTTTCGGTTTAACGGTCAATGTACAGCTGGACTCAGGAGCTATTGGAGTGGGGTCGCTAGATTGGAATGGGACGGTCCATTGCATGGCCACCACGGTGTCCTGGTCTAAATCATTTAACTTGTACGTTTCTATATGTTATAATTTATACGGTGCAACACTTTTATAATATTTGCAATAACAATATTTATTTCGTATTTTTGTAATAATAATATTATATTTATTTATATATGTATGTGTATTACTACACTCGTATATAATCTAATCAATCACCGGACTGTATTTAATTTAATTTAATGATGAAAAACAAAACAGGATATTTATTTGTCGCGCGTGTTCACTTCTTGACAGCTTATTCGTAGGAGAGTTTTTATTTTCATTTTACATTTTCGTTTCGTTTTTTATATGTTGTCAACCCGTATAATACATCAACACCAGTATTGACGATTGGAGCATCACGGATTCCACGTAGCGTAATTTTTTTGATCTCTAATAACTACAAATTTTGACATTTTATGCCACATGTATAAATAAAATAAACAATCAGCAACATTCGGCGATAATTTATTCGTTTTACTGTGCTAGCTTGGCTTGGTTTAATTTTGTTTATTTACATATATAAATTAAACTTATTCTAGGTTTTATATAAATTAGTGATTTTGTGACACATGTAATATAAAATACATGAATCTATGTATATTCTTCTGCGCTTTTTCGAACTTTAACAATCGTCAATACTCAAACGGCCTATTTTGAATGCGACGTGCGTGGTCGATTTATGCAAGTTTATTTTTGTTTCGATAATTAATTTCGGATTAATCGTATGTCGCACGCTTGTATGTCGCGTATTATATGTCGTATTCGTCAACGCTTAAAGAAACAATTATTTTTCGAATAAGTGAGTTGCTACAAACTTATTTCTGTGGAGTAATTATAAAGAGCTGGTTTATGAAAAAGTAAAGCCGACCGAGCAGAAGATGCGGCAACGTATAATCGAAGCGTCAAATATTATTCAAAATAACGAACCGATGTGAAGCTAGCACGAAAAGTTAGCACGTATTTTTAAAAAATGTACATATGGTAATATATTTATCAAATATCAAAACCAACTTTTTATTTCCATTGAATAGTACTAAAAAATGTACAAAATAAAATAATCAATTATTATAATAATAAATATAAAAACAGGCACATATTTTGTCAACGTTCTCATTTAATAATAATTTCGATAATTGAAACATCGTCTAATAAAAAAAAAAATTATTGTTAAATAAATTAGAAGGCTCAATAAAAAATGTATCTAAAACATAATGGTGGTTTGAGTATTAGCTAGAGTTAGCACGAAAATTTAATATAAAAATTAATTGAGATAAATCGATTCGTGATCAGCCTTTCCAAAAATTTGTCGGACATGAAATTGATTTTATATTAAAGAAGGGCCAATTAAGAAGTTATTCAGTAAGTTTCAGAATTTTCTTATGATTTGTTTGTGAGCAATATCGATTCGTGAACACGAATCGATTTTACTCAATCAATTTGATATAAACGGAAAATTTACGAAAATGCACAGCACGAATCGATATTGCTCACAAACAAATCATAAGAAAATTCTGAAACTTACTGAATAATTTCGTAATTGGCCCTTCTTTAATATAAAATCAATTTCATGTCCGACAAGTTTTTGGAAAAGCTGATCACGAATCGATTTATCTCAATTAATTTTTATATTAAATTTTCGTGCTAACTGTAGCTAATACTCAAACCGCTATATGTTTTATGAACATTTTCCCAATATGCAATTTTTCCACTGTGTGGAAAAAACTGTTTTAATTCCATTCTAAATTCCGTACTACAAAGTATCAAAGACACAAAAATATTGATTTTGGAGAAAAATAATTGTTTTTCTCTTTCTATTTCGCGGTAATATTATTTTCGTTTTATAAGTTTCGATTGTATATTTTATTTTCAGTTTCTTCTGACAAGTCGACGTAAAGGGTTGCACTACATAATTAGTTTTTTTTACTTTAAAGTGTTGTGTTTCATTATAATGTTTTTCGATTTGTTAAAGTAAATCGCGATGTACAAATTTGATTAAAAAGCTAATATAGATCTGTCTCACAATGGCGTCGTCGTGAAATACATTTACGTAGTAAATTTTCAATGATTTTTTTTCAAGATCTCAATTTGCTGGCGGATGCAATACAACGTGGCGGATGCAATACAACGTGGCGGATGCAATACAAACTAAATTTATGAAATTTAAATATGTAAATAAATTTTCTGTTTTTTTGTACACAAATAAAAAATAATGTGAATAAAAAATTAATATTTATTTTATTCAAATGGAAAATTTTGTTTTATTTCGGATAAGAATTATTATTTATTCCAATTGGAAAATATATACAAACACGTGCCTTTTGTTTCTGTGATTTTTTTCTCTCTTTAGTTGGGATTCCAACCGACACCGCAATTTTTGTGACACTTTTCTTTGGCTGGTAGTACGAATTTCCGTGTGGTACACATGGTTCTTTCCATAGAAGCAGTGTGGTTTTAGAACGCCAATGTAGTAAATGGAATTCCGTCGGCATTGCATATTGGGTTATTATTGAATCTTCTGATTTATTTATTAATAAAAATTTAATTATTAAACGATCAATAAACGAAAGTATGATTCGTTTGAAAAAGTTTAGTTATATAGTAAAATTAAATATGTGCATGTTTTATATGTATTATTATAATAAATGCTTATTTTGTTTTGTACATTATTTTAGTACTATTCAATGGGGCAAAAATTGGGCTACATGTACATAAATGTACATTTTTTAAAAATACGTGCTAACTTTTCATACTAGCTTCACATCAGTGTATAAATATATTTTTTCCCGTGTTTAATAATCTGTTTAAATAAAAAAAAATTCGTGCTAACTTTTTAAATAATATATGAGAAATTCATTTTTTTCGTGCTAACTTGTACTAAAATAACAGTATTCAAGGCCCAAACCATTAGTGTTGCCGCAGTGTTTTACGTGCTAACTTTTCGGGCCAGCTTCACAGACATCTTCGAACACTTAATAATATTTAAAATTAATAAAAAAAAATTGTTTTTCTCCGATCGTAGGAAGAAATATATCTTTCCGTTGTTTTTTCGAAACGAAAAGCTCATGATCCCAGTATGGTGTATTTGTTGCTCAGCAGCAAGTAATAATAGTACGAGAATATTTTTTCTGGCCTAGGCCGGGAATATATTCCCGTATGGAAAAAAAACAAAATGTATTTATGTCTTATGATGTCGTGGCTAACTAAGCAATAATTTTATGTTATTTTCGATTTTTTACTTTGTTTTGATTTCTTAATATGATAATTAATGAATAATACTAAAAATTATTTTGGGTTTATATTCGTTTTAAAGTCCGATCGGAGAAAAAATAGTATGTACAATTCGGAGGAAAAGTGCATTCCCGGACTCTCGTTGTTGCCAATTTCCACTATCGTCCAGGAATGCAGTACTTTTCCTCCTATTTATACAATATACCATTTATTCATTTTGTTTTATTTCTGACAAAGCTAGATCTATTTTAGAACTCGAAATGTTGCTAAGTGCATTTTTTAATAAACACTAATTTTGTGAAAAATTGGATAAAAAATATTCTGCGGCGAATAGCTTAATGTTTTGTAGCATTTTAAAATCTGCATTAGTGTCGATTGTTTTTCTGATAAAGGAGCAATTTTCTGTAGTGCGTTATTTACCTGCTGGTGTCACAAACACAATTAAAAAAATTTGAGAAAAAAAAGTTTTCAAAGTCATTGTTTTTATTTGACAAAAGATAATACAGCGTATAAAAATAATATTATTGGAAAGGCACACTCTTGTAGATTGTATGAGAAAGTTAAACAAAAGAACTCTTGGTTTCTTTTAAATTAATGTTTTGGTGGGTGTGCATGCGATTTACTAAAAGCACTAAAAACGGAATAACTTTTGCACCATCAACGATTCGAAAAAACTTTGATTTTATTTGCTGTTTTTGTTGGAAATGAGCTCCCTTGTCACCCTGCTTCGTTTGATCTTTCAATTCTGGGCACCTTCATATCAATAAGTGTTAACATTTTATAACTAGTTACTGTGTATATACATTTGCTATTCAGTGGCATATTTATTATACCTAACTCATAAACGCTCACGTTCCAATTTTATGTACCGTACGGAAAGAGTAGTGTCGTACAAAAAGAAATATAAAAAAATTGTGTTTAAACAAACCCGCATTCGATACAATCGTGGGACATGGAATGAACAGGCAAGCTTGGAACGAACCATATTCGTTACAACATACCTGCCCCTGAAATAGTCTCATTTTCGGGCTTTTCGTTTATCTTAGAAATTAAAGATTCCCAGAGATTTTCCATTTTGATCACAAACTTCGCAAGAAACGTTTCTTACTTTCTCTCTCTCTAGCTTCACATCCCATGATGGAATTTTGCCGCCCGCACTATGGTCCTCCAGCCGTCTCGGTCCATCGCTCTCGTCCTCCAATTTCGACATCCTAATACGAGTAGGTCTTGTTCGACGTCGTCACGCCACCGCAGTCGGGGTCTTCCTCTACGACGCACACCGGCTGGTTGTTGATGGAACACTTTATTGGTCATCCGTTGTTGTGGGGACCTTGTAACGTGACCGAGCCATCTAACTCGTTTGGATTTGATGAATCCGATAATATCGCAACCTCCAAGAATTTGCTTTATCTCGTTGTTCATGCGAATCCGATATTCATTGTTCGCGACTTTAATTGGACCAAAGATTGAACGAATGACCTTCCTTTCGAAAGTTGATAACAATCTACAATCGTTAGTGGTCATGGTCCAGCTCTCGCTTCCGAAAGCCAGCACAGATCTTATGAGTGCTTTATAAAGTGCGAGCTTGCATGACTGCGATAGATGTCTAGATCGCAATAATTTTGATTGAGCGTAGAAATCTCGATGTGCGGTAGCGATTCGGGCTTTTATATCTGCCTGCATGTCATTTGATGATGTTATAACTGACCCGAGGTATTTGAAGTTTTCGACGCTATCAAAGTTATGATCACCAATTCCGAGATTTATCATGGAGATGTTCCTGGGTGTTGATACAAATTTGGTTTTGCTACTGTTCACCTTCAAACCAAGTCTTCTTGCGCAGCGATCAAGCGGCACGAAACTGTCTTTGATATCGGTAGGTCTTCTGCCAAGAAGTACGATATCATCTGCAAATTCAAGAATTTGGCCTGATTTATTAAATATACAGCGCGAAGTTTCGATGTTGCTTTTCCTCACTACGTACTCAAGCGCCAAATAGAACAGTCCATTGGTTTCTTACTAGCCGCTCTAATTTAGCCTTTAAATATTTAGGTGCGAGTTTAGCATAATAATGTGAAACAGTGTTGCTCTGTATAAAGTTTTTTGCAAAAACGGTTTGGCCTATTTTATATTTTGGGGGCCTGCTACGTAGGTTGTAAGGTAAGTGCGTTTTTAATTGCGCATTACCTAGATGTTCTTGAATTTTTCTGGACAATTTATATATATCTTCTGGTTTATTGTCGAACGAAATGTGATTGCCACCAAAATTGTACACCTCTTTCAATAAGCGGTATGCTGAACCATGCAATATGGGATGTTGACCAAATACAGAGAAATGCGGCGGGTACTTAGCGGAATCATGAGTCGCATTGCGCAGATCCCATAAATAATGATCTCAAGTGCGCTCGTCTTCTTTGATTTAGACCCGAAAGAGTTCGATTAACCCGTTCCGACGCATTACCTTGGTTTGAATATTTAGACGGATTTATATGTTAAACACCAAATTTCCGAAGTAGCTGGCCAAGAAACTTTGTTTACCATTATCGGTGACAATCACCTCGAGTACTCCAAATATCAAAAATATAATTTTCTTATTGCCTGAGTTCGCGGATAAGGCCCCATAAAATCTACGTACTTCCTTTGGAAAGGAAGAAACGCTAAAGGTAATGAGCTCAGAGGGGGACTGTTCGTATAATTAATAGACTTGTTACTTTTGCACGTCTCACAAGATACTACAAATTCTTGCAGATATCTTATCAGCGCAGGCCAGAAATAATACCGTTTTATAAGTTCAGTAGCTTTTTAATACCTAGGTAAGCCGGAGTAGGTGGACAATGCGCAGATTTTATAATACCTAAACGGTGATCATCGGGCACTAAAAATTCTAAATTAGGATAATCTGGTTGACCACAGTTTTTTGAATCATGCACTCCGATATATACTCGATCGTTAATTACGTGCAAATTTGATTCTTTTGGGTTGGTTTTAACGCTCTTGATTAATTTGCGGTACGCAGTACTCAATTGGCTGGGGAACGGCGTAAAACTGAGGACTTAAAAAGGAAACCGCGAAAGAGTTAGAAGAGCATTGGCCTCATAACAGATTGCAAGGATAATAAAAAAAAAACTTTAATCAACGGAAGAGGATATGCATCTTTTCGAGTGACTTCGCTTAATTTTCTTGCGTCTAAGCACAATCTAGTCTTGCCGTTTGCTTTCTTCTTCTGCTATTGCCATAGAAGAAAACTAATGGCTTTCTTTAATCATCCCAAGCTCTAGCATTCGGTCTAACTCCAAATAAATGTCTTTTTAAACTGCGGGGGATACCGAATAATAGCGCTGTATCGTAGCCTCTGCAGGAGATCAATGATATGATCATTGTTATTGTAATTGCAATTTCCCCAAATAGTCATGTACATGTATTTTCTACTTAATATTGAGGTATCAGATATTGAGGCTTCTCATTGAACTTAAACTCTTGAAAAGTTATCCGCAATTAACAAACACTTCCCCAATTAATAATCAAATCAGTTTACCTTGAGCTGCTAAAGTATCAAAAGAAATGTAGTTCACTTAAAATTAACTTAACCAAACATTATTTAAAAATTTCGTAGTACGTGCATTGTTAGAGGTACGAAGGCGTTTATTTCAAGATTTTTGGGCTTCCATATGATATCCCTTTTTCAACAAAAAAAAAAAATTGGCTCAATTTAATTCCAAACCACACAAATGTTTGAGTAAAAAACCATAGTATGTAATGGTGTTTTTGATAAAAAATTTCGCTTGATTTGAAGCACAACCAACACAATTGTGTATAAAGTTATAGTGTTTTTTTCGGACGAAAATATGTTTGAAAAAAATGCACAAATGTGTAAGTTGGTGCAAAAAACATACAAAAATAAATTTTTGACATGGTATTTTTGCCGTACCCACACAATTGTATTATCGGGCAGGAAAAGGGATATAGCAGGTAATTGCTAACTTGTTCATACATATTACATACTGCGGAAAATCTATTTTAATTTTTTTTTTACAAATCGTCTTGCCGCGCGAGTGACGAAATACTTTATCGCTCATCACTCTTATAGACGTGCGTAAAATTAATTGTTTACTTGAATAAACAAAATATCAGAAAACAATCGCCTTGCGATAAAATTTATATATGAAGGCCTACTTTCCAAGGTAGCGATAGGAAATAATTTTTGAATTTCTAGTTAAAAAAAAGATTTAGTAATTTTTTGATATTCAATCGTGAATGTAACATTACCCCTCGAAAAATTCATTTCGTATTACAGTTTACATGCGCTAAAAGAATAAAATGAATATTATTCATTTTGTATTTACGAAAGTTATAAAGGGGAAAATTATAATCATTAGATGAATCGTGAATTTGTTCCTATTTCTCCTTTTCTAAGTTTGAACCGTTTTTTTTTATTTACTGTCGAAGAATTAAAGTTAAATTTGATGTGCTGATATTATTTCTTAAAGTGTTGATATCATGTCTTTAAAATTTACCCTCTATAGAATATGCTGGCGTTTAGGTATATGATAGTTTGCTCTCGTTTAGGTATATTTGAATTATATTTTCTAAATCCGATTATATTGCGTAAATTGAGTAATTTTAAATTTTGTATTTATATTAATGAATTAAATTCTATTAATATGTTTTTTTACAAACTTATCAGTCATAATTATAAAAAAGCAATGGATTAGTCCGCTTCAATATTTTGCAAGAGATGCAGTGAAGGTTGGTTTTAGCCATAGATTTAGCTTTAAGATTCGGAAAATTGAATTGTGCTTCCATTATGCGAAATGCTATAATTGTATTCACAAATTGAATCATTTGGCTTATACCTTATGGCAAACTGACGATAAAGATGAATCTCTTTTCAGTATCCACAGTTAAATTTTTTATTAATATGAGTATGTATATCATTTGCTACAGGAACTAAAATAACATTGAGACATTTTGGCTTTTTAAGATCCACCAGTTATTCGTTTTTGTTCACAATTTTAAATTGAAATAGAACAATGAAAAATATTTTGAAATACTTGAATATGATTTCAGCCATGTGACCGCCGCGGCTGGCGTGTAGATATGTCGCAATCTGGATGTCCAAATTTCACAAACTTATCGCAGCAATTGCAGCAGTATCTCGCTAATAACTCGCCAAATGTTGTGTTCCAAGTGTTCATTCGTCTCTGGTTTATTGGCATAGATAAGTGACTTAACATATAGGACAATTCGGTTTATTAACGTACCCATTCAACCAAAAGTGGGCTTCATCGCTGAACAAAAGTTTGTTTGATAAATCAACATCAATATTAATTTGTGCTTCAGCCCATTGGCCGAATTGGCGGCGTGTGCGATGGTGGAATAGCTTTAATTCCTGCACAAGCTGAATTTTGTAAGCACGACGTCGAGTTAATGAGAACGACGTCAAATTGATTGATTTGGGTCTCCCTCAATGCTAGGCTGTACAGCGTCTATCGCTTGTTCGGTATGCACTGTTCCACGTCTTACTGGATGCGTTTATCATTTAGAGTATACGTGATAAGAAAACGATCCATAATTAACCGAATTACCCGCTCTGATGGACAATTATGACGAAACAAAAGTCAAATAAAACAGTGTTGTCAACTTAAAGATGTGAACCTCTAAAAAAACACCCTTTATTTCATTAAAAATTATAATTAATTTATTAATTTACAGAAAATATAATGAAATAATTTATTCTGAAACCATTTAACAAGTTGTATAAATATAAAAGATGTTGCGTACTAGAGTGGGTTTAGCAACCAAATGATTAATGAACCATATTTCATTTAATAATTAATTATTCATGGCAAAAGTTGTTTATTTAAATAAAAATAGTAAATTAGAAGCAGAATGGGATAATCAAAAAGTTATATAAAAGAAAACTGTTTACAAATAAAAATGTATTTTAAAGCGTTGCCACATACACATCTAATAACAGACGATTCGTGCGTAAATTTATTTTGCCTCGCCACATACCAAAAAAAAAATACAGACGATTTTTACAACAACAATTCTTTATATTTTGTTTTGAGCTGAATGTTCATACCGCTTTGAGCTGAATGTTTATACTACGCTAATTCATTTTATAATTAAATAAGTTTACCATTCCATATTCATGATGAGCCTTATAAAAATATTAAATTAATGAAAAATATATATTTTGTTTTGGTATTTTTTAACATTTGTTGAAGTTCACAGACAACAGAGAAAAAATCGTTTAAAATTTTTTGATGAGTTCGGAAATCGTTTTAGATTTTTGTGCGTTCGTTCACGTGTAAAATTATACCATTCAGAGAAAAAATCGTTTCTAGGAACGGGTAAATAGAAAATTGATAATTTTTCAATTAAAATTATTAAATAATTCCAAATTTATTATTTTAGCTACTAACTTGAGATATTTTACATATTATCTCATTGATTTGAGTCAAAAATATGCTCTAATTAATTCGTAAATGCGAAATCTGTTTTTAGATGTCGTCCGTAGAAATGTGTATGTGGCATCGCCTTAAGTGTTTAATAAAAGATGTTAGCGCTCATCTTTTCCATAAATTATTACTAGAAAACAAGGAAAAAGTAGCGATGAAAGATCTATATGAACTGCCTTGGTTGCGAAGCTACGAAAAGTATGACGTGTGCCTTACTCAACGGAATTTTACCTCGACCATGTTTTGTTTTAAAATTAATTGGGCCTGCGTAGCCCACACCACTAATTGTAAAAGGACGACATGAAGTAAAACGTTGCTCACCCATGATGCTGATTAAGTAAATCGGTTTCGTATATTATCATGCAGGTTAGTGCATGATTTTTGGCTAATATGACTGGATGTTTCACGTCGAATTTACAACACACAATATATGTTCCACCTGGTGCACTGATTGGACGAAATATGATTCCCATATTTAATTTCGGACTTCCAAAAACGTTGAAGGATTGATCATCTGTAGTGTTGATAGTTGCTGGAATCGAGTTGGCTGAATAATCATTTTGTACTTGAGGAATCAGAAGAATCCACATTAGTATGTCCTGACAAGAATATTTTTCCTGTTTTCAACAAGTTAAAAATAAAATAGCGTTAAATAAAATATGAATTTCCCTTGTAGTGCCGAGATTTAAGTGGACATTTTGATAACACATTGATATTCACGTCGATTCAGTGGATTTTTCTATTCTTCTTGAAAATCTTCTTCCCTCAAACAGAAGAAATCAAAAATAGAAGAATCTTCTATTTTGCAGTTTGCATTCAGTATAGCAGTGGGATTCTAATCATCTATTTTTATTATCGAAAGTTCGAAATCTATTTTTTTCTTCTATTTTCTCTTGCTGTAATGTCAAAAATGTATTATTACCCAAATCTAAAACTACCACACGTAATTTGTTATAAACTTTTATTTTAAATTAAAATTAAAATGAAAAAAAATGTATGCTGTGATATCCTTTTCTGCAAATGTATAAATTGCCAGGTGTCTCAACTGAATTTTCCGGTGGAGCGATAATGATTATTTGAACACCGTCAATAGCACCGATTATATTCCACATTCCATATTTATCCTGAAATGTGTTAATGGAACATTAAGAAATTTTATAAATTAATAAATATGATACATTTTTTTCATACCTTGATTTGTTTCTAGTTTTTTCAAAAATAGTTGTAGGAAATGTTATGTGCTTTGGCACCAAATATTTGTTTATAAGGCGGCAAGTTACATCGTCAATACATCTCGACACACTCGGTTGCGACAGGCCCAACACATTGTTGCTACCAACGGAAACTTGATAGCTCCCTTGCCCATAAAAATGTAAAATAGCAAATACCCAAGTAATAAGACTCATATGCACATAGTCAAAAAAGTATTCGAACAGTCCGAAATTTTAATTGTTTATGATTATTAGAAAAACAACTAAATACCAAATAAAAAAATTATGTACAGGGCTTTATCACTTAAACATATCCTTTTCATCCACATAAACAAAATGTAAATATTTCCAATTAAATTAAAAAAAAGATAATTAATACACACAGTACTAAATTACGTCAAAAAAGTATTCGATCATATTAATCTAGTGTTCTTTGTTCATTTTTTTCAACCTTTTGTTTAATATTAATACTGCTAATAAAAAAATTAAGCAAAATCGAACATTCAGTCTCAATTAAGTTTTACACGATGGGTCGTGGGTCGGAATTATCGGTTGATTTAAAAAAAGTGATAACACAACACTTTGAAGACAAAATGTCTATAAGAAATATTTCAAAAATTTTAAAAAAGCCTTATTTTACCGTTCATTATATAATTTCCAAATACAAAAGTGATAAAACTGTGGTTAATAAAAAAAGAAGTGGCCCGCCAGATGTGTTTAACATTAGAGAAGAACGAAAAATAATACGCCAAGTTAAGAAAAACTCTATGTTAAGTGCTCCAAAAATCCAAGATCGAATGGAGGTTGAAATTCAAAAGACTTGTTCTACACAGACCATAAGAAATATTTTACATACAGGGGGTTATAATGGTCGCAGGCTCGGAAACGACCGAAAATTTCACCGGCCAATAGAAAAAAGCGCACCGCGTATGCCGGAGAATATGTTTAATTAATTTTATTTATTTAATTAATTTTTATTAAATAATTAATAATTTTACTTACGCAGGAATACGCTTTTGGCTACTTCTTTCACTTCGCATTAAACAAAAATTCATTTTTAAATTAATTGATTTAATCAGAACACAACCCTCTTTTAATAAAAATCGAACAAAATTATTTCTTCTTGTCATAAAAGTCGCATTTTTATGTCTTCTATTTTTAGTAAAAATCTTCTAAGCGAAAAACCAAAAAATTTATTTATTTTCAATATGGAATAGCAATTCTTGTATTTTTTCCTTCTATTTCGACATTTAATAATTTTCATACACAAATATAGAAGAATAGAAGATCTATATTGAATCGACCTTTGATTGTTGCGTTTGTATACCGGAAAGGCCCTGAAAACCGAAAATAAATCCTTCTCTTTACATAATGCTTACGACAATATAAACTCAACATACATTTTTATATGAACTTTTATTAATACACATAATTAATTAGTTTATAAATTTACTAATCACAATCAAACACAACAGTTTAGTTTTAAACATAAATTCCGCCGTCGTTTTAGAATATTTAACTTTGTAAAAAAAATAACAAATTATGTGTCGAATTTAAACTTAACATAAACTTTGAACAATATATTCTAACTGAATCTATAATTAGATATTTGATATAAACTCTTTGTTAAAAAAATATTAACTGCTTAAAAAACTAAACAAAATTCCCTTTATATAATACAAATTTTGTTAAACTAAGGTTTCTAATCTACAATATAAAAAATTAATTATTCTAAAGTTAGTATTTTCAACTTTCAATTTGCCAATGTACGCAAATCTTTTGCTCAAATTCCTGACAATAAAATTTGACAACTTATAACAGAACTGTCATAACAACAATAAAGAAAATAATAAAGTGAATATGTATAAAAATGAATTATTCATGAAAATAAACTAATTAAATCTATTTATTTTGTTAATCTTTTAAAAAACAGGATAACAACGACAACACCACTACAGGTTTATTAAATGGAAATTTTGGAAATTGTTTTTCAGAGTTAAATGAATCTATCCTATGAAGTAATGGGTTATGACGGCTATTGCAAATTCAGCAGTTGGACAATTCGGTGTATATATAATGAATGATTCGTACGCAGGCAATCGTAACAAACACCAGACTGATTGACTAATTTTCGCCTAAGGCAAAATTTCATGCAACGGGAAAGATGATGATTTGTGTTGCAACACGGGCACAAGTATAGATTTGAGAATAACGTCGTGGTGCTGAAAATTGGTATACTCTTTGAAATTTTAAATCATTTTTTAACTGTCGGTTTCGTAAGCCCTGATTATCAAGTTCTTCAGAATCAAGCACTTCACACCTGGTGGTCGAAAACTACAAAAATCCAAGAGATTTGGTAAATTCCTGTCGGTTGTTTATTTAACCACAACTGCTTTGTCTCGCATGCGTCACGATATTCCGTTTCATTACCTATTGTTCAAATCACGAATACAATTTTGTCTTTCTGCTACTATTTTATAGTAGCGTGGTAAGCTGATTGAATATTAAAATGTTAGAGAAGCCGATGAACGAAATTTTTTTCTAAATATATTTTAAAATTTTTGTTGCTGTCAGCGGAGTGTCGTATGATGGTCGCTTCATTATACCACGTATTTCATGTATTATGTTGCTGAAATCATGTACCGATTCAGGTTGACAACGAAACACATGTAACCAATTCGCTTTTTCATTTTCTCTGACCATTTGATTTTCATATACATCATCATTTCGCTTTCCAACTGACTCACGCTGTTGAATGACTAACAAAATCGTACTACGCAATATCCCAGAGTAAGGGACCTATGCATCTGGCATAAATAACTTTTTTATTTATTTCATTGGCAGCAGACGACAGATTGTGGATCGTGTGTGCCCGTGTCACTTGAGTCCACGATACATTGCAGAAACGAGATACTACAAAGAATCACACGTGACACGAGTAAACAAATCAAAAGGTTTATACTTATCTGAATTTACTAGAAAACTTGAACGAAATAAAAACATCAATCAACTCCAATTGTTCACCATTAAGTCATTTTCCTGAGAAGAAATTGAGGATAATCATGGTTGTTGGATTCTTAAATTTTAATTTATGTAAATTTTATCAATAGTTAGTTCACTTGCCATCGTATTAAACAATGATGGTCGTTTGCATTTCTAAAAAGAAAGAAGAAAATCAAAACAAACTTACACTTGTCAAAGTATTTTTTGTTTGTTTCATGTAAAATTTGCGAGGTTTCAGTTTTTTTTACAATGTGTAATAAAATAATTAATAATAAAAAAAAATAAAAAGAAGGGAAAGTATCGCTGTTTGGTTTAAATTAATGAAATGATTGGTGTAAGATTGCCAATAATTGAGACAAAAATTATATAAGTGCGCTACCCCAAAAGCAAATATAAGTCAAAAAAATAGCAAGGATTACGTCGGAACGTGTATGGGTATTATTTTATGGTGTGCCTTGCAAAAACAAGCGAGAACGATAAAATTGGAGTTCACAAGAACGAGCCCAGTGGTTGCGGTTTTATTAGAAAACGCAAAGAACAAGCTTTGTCGTACATACCAACAGAAAAAGGTGAACCGGATATCAAGCGGAAGGAGCTAATAGTTTTAGTTTCGGCAACGCAATATTTTCGAATCCTCCAACAAAACAAAAGATGTCTTTAAGTCTATTCAGACAAGGTTTTGATTCTTTCCAACATCTTCCCTCACTTAATTATTGCGTGGTTAACAATTGGAATCGAGTTCGGTCGGTGATTGTATGGTTTCTTTATCTTTTTTTATATTCTTCAAGAAAAGGGGACCGCTCTGTAAGTCCATCTACTCATCGATCTCTTAGACGGGCTTACCGCGCCAGATAGATTGGCGCCCAACAATTCCTCGATATCACGTAAATATATCTACCAGAGCCATCATCATTCAAATGGCAAGTCACAACTCATTTGCCGATTACCTCGCTGACGTATTACATTAGAGTCCAATGATGGTTGCCATTCCTATTGTACCATGCAGTATTTTCAATCTTATATACGGCACTTTATTGCCCCTGCAGCATTTCAATTTAATCAATCGGCAAATCGTAAGTTTTAGTATAGACATATCCTTTTGAAACGAGGTTTTTTAAAAGTTTACGCCAAACAGCCAGTTTAGCAACGTTTATGTTAGAAAACGTATATGCTTAGCTAAAATACAATAATTTAAAATAATATGATAAAATAGATTCACGTGGATAATTTTGCAACCCAATATCATATTATAATATTTAAATTTGCATATAAAACTAAAATTTGTACACATTCTAAATATTTAATATTTAAGCTACTTATATGTAAATGTTAAACATAATGTACTACGAGTATTGTTATTTATTTTATATACTCGTACAATGGATCAAATTTACGTTTTACTATAAAGAACGAACAAAGCTCATAAAACAAGTTTTGAGAGACATATACTGAGAAAATCTACCAACAATATGCTGCTTATGTTCATAACTCCCACCTTCTAAAAAAATTATTATTGTTGGCACAGATTCAAATAAAAAATTCAAAACTTTTGGCATGAATAGATTTTATGAATATCCAACTAACATAAAATAATTCCTCTTATGTTGTTAAAAATTTGTACATAAATAAATTTAAATAAAATTTCTGGTAACATCTGTGAATATTTTAACAAAATAATCCTTTTATACAAAACACGAATTAGAAACTAGCTATATATAGATAAAATGATATCACATTGATTATTAAATATATTGAAACATGATAATTTGATATATCTGTAAATTTTTTATAAGTTTAATAATCTATAGTTTTATTGGATTGCGATTATATATTTACCTAAACCAATTACTAGAAACATTTGTGGATTTTACAGTCCAACGTAAATTATAAACCAATTAGCGAATTATTTTAGACTGATATTCTATAAATAAATTCGCACTTGCCTTCCTCAGTTCGAAGGTTGAGCAACTTCATCGTATACTTATGTATTGACCGTTCCTCTTGCGTCTCCTCGTGTCGTAACGACTAGTGCTATTTTGTCCTTTAGTTTTCCAGACCATTCACCATGTTTAAATCTGAAAAAAATAAGTACTTGTGACCCTGCGGGGTTATAGGCTGTCTAGATGTTTTGTATGTTTAGGGTTGGTTGTTATTCGAATAGCCCACCGCAGCAATACCCTGTACATGGTCTAATGAAGGTTTTTTATATCTGGAGAACCTGATGCGATTTAAAGAATCGTCTGCATCTATTGAGGAAGAGGAACCCAAGTTATCGTGAAACTAACCAACGAATTGTTGATTCAATTTTAAATTGTTGCCAACCAATTAGAAGAATTGAGTCCCAACGGTCTTTTCCACAAAAGGGTATTTGTTGCAACTTGTTAATATATTTGTGATTTTTTCTCGTTAAACTAAACCTGTTATTGTACTTTAGCGTTTTGAATTTTAAAATAATAAAATAATAATAATAAAAAGTAGTAATAATAAAAATTAAAACTTAAAAAAATTGTTTTTATTAAAAATAAAAAAAAATCTTTTTTGTTTATTTATTTTACTTATTTATTTGTTGGTAAGCTGCTCAATTGCTGCTAGTACGTACAACATCCCAAAATCGGATAGAATGATTTGTGTAATTTTTGTCTGCTGCAGGCTGATTCTGGCTTTCCTATAGGAAAAAGGAATTAGGAAAATTATTTACATAGCATTGTAGTGAAAAATATCATTGTCTGGCCTTCAGAGAAATCATGTTTGATCTAAATTTTTATAATTTAGGAAATATTTTTTCCGTATCGAGATTGTATAGGAAAAATATTCCCAATTTAATTTTGTTCGTGAAAAAATTTACACCAACTGTTTACCATAGTATGCCAGAAAAAAAAATGTTTGCGATAAAAATACTATGAAAATATCGTTCTTAATTCCTTTCTCCTATAGGAAACCCAGAATCGACCTGCTGGTAAACATAACTGATTTTATTTTCAGTTTTAACTAGTAATCTTTTTTGGTAGATACAGCTTTAACTGGTCGCTTAATTGTTCTAACCGTTCATTCACGTACGCTACTGAATACAATTGCAACGATTATTTCATTTAATAGTAAAAACTGCCATACATTCGTAATATTATGTATTAAATGATTGTGTGTTTAGGCCTCTATTCCCTTAGTAGTATAAAACTCTCAATGAAAATTTTTTAAATCTTAGTTGGTTACCTTAGATTGAAAAAATTTCTATTTATTTGTCGCGTCAAAATTTTAATTGATAGAAATTGTCGTTTGAAGTCATAACAGTCGCAAGGAAAAATTGATAAAGCAGCATACTAAGGTTTAAAAAACAGCCACAACGAGTTTTCAGAACAATTATTTTGTAAGGCTGCGTGCCAATAGTCGTAACAATAAGGGTAACAGTCAATTTTAAATGAAATTTTGGGTTATTCTGGATTGATAGCCAGATAATATTTTTACATCAAGGTGAGGTTATCAAGAAGATGGAAGTTTGGTTTCGAACTAACGAAACATTGAATTTTTTGAACATTGGTCACTGAAGTCTGATCAGACGACCGAATTTTTTAATACAAAAAATTCAATGTTTCATTAGTTCGAAACCAAACTTCCATCCTCTTGATAACCTCACCTTGATGTAGTCAATTTTAAGTTAATTTTTCGATAAATTCATTTACTTTTCAAAAACTCTATGGCAAACTGATCGAAAAGTCGGTTCTAAATCTAGGTATTTTTACCATAGTAAACGATTTACCCGATAAATGGTCCGCATCCTAAGTATCGATTTAATAATCTAGTAAACAAGAGTAGTCACATCGCATGAAGTGATGCGACTTTGGGAATAGAGGTGTTATTCATTTAAACGTCGATGGGACCGTCATTTGCTGCGGTTGCAATAGTATCGATTCCAGTTTTATTAAGCGAATAACGTATTATCCGACTTTGTTTTGTTATTGATTTTTCTAAAATAAATTTTGTTAATAAATTGTCTGTATATTTGTAGTTGTTTTCTTTTGCTAATATGTATTTGTACCGATTGTTTAAAACAATTTGTTTGTATTGGGGGTACAAATAAGTTTGGAGGATGAAGATGACAAGTATTAAATCGCATCTGGCTATCTTGTAACTATATTCATGTTAAAGCGTCATCATTCCCTCTAAAAAGCATTATGTGTCATTTCGCTGACGTGTAAACCACATATTTTTTGTGCTCTAGCCATGTCAACCTTTATGCCAACAAAACACAATTTACGGAAAGCGCTGCTCTTTTGTTTTAATTTCAAGAAAACTGCAACTGATGAAGAAAATTGCAACTGATATGGGAAACATGCTCCATCAATAAAAACATGTGAGTACTGATTCCGTTGTTTTAAAAGAGGCGATTTTGACACCAGTGACAAAGAACGCTAAGGGAGACTTGTAAAGTTTGAAGACGCTGAGGTGGAGGCGTTATTGAACTATGACTCATGCCTAACTCAAGAGAAGTGAGCCTTGTACATGGTGTATAAAGAAAGAAATTGGATTTCGTAAGAACCCAAGCCAAGAGACAGCGAATGCCGGTTTTTACGTGTAAACAACTGCTTTAAAGGCAAAATCAGACGGGTTTTTTGGATAGAATTGTGACGGGGGACGAAAAGTGGTTACATTAGGACAATCCAAAGCGCAGAAAAGCGTGGAGTAAGTCCATTCATACATCAACTTCAACCGTCAAACCGAATATTCATGGCAAAAAGCTAATGCTGTGCATCTGGTGCGATCAGTTTGGAGTGATCTATTATGAGCTACTCCAGCCTAATGAAACTACCACTAGAGAACGTTATCACCAACAAATTATGCAATTAAGCCGAGCATTGAAGCTCAAACGCCCACTATATGTCAAAAGACGCTCGGCCACATTTTGCAAGAGTCATCAAGGAAACTTTCCTTCAATAGGATGGCCTACCCATACGCCGTATTCATCAGACATTGCTCCTTCTGACTACCACTTGTTCCGGTGGTTTCCGGTGCTCGTTATTCAAAATGTTTATTAGTGAAAATTAAATGATGATAGATAATGTATCATTGTAACGATGTATGATCGGCATACGAAACATTTTTTTTCTTAATTTCGAAATAAAATGTTTTTATGTTCAACATCGATTGTGGTTGGAGTTTTATGTTTCAGTTCGTTGAAGTATGTTTTACGCGAAAATGTGGAAGTTTTCTTCACTTAGCAATACAAAGTGCTTACGAGGTCGTTATATCACATTGTATGGGCCTTCAAAAGATGGTAGATTGATAGAGAGCACTATACTGGGACTGCATATTCCAGTTTAGCTCTGCTAGCTCTAGTGTAAGATGGTGCGCTGATAGGTTAAGTTTTTTGGCCATCCCCTGATAAATGTGTTTGTTAAAGGATATATTTCCAACAAACGTCACGCCCTTTTTTCTCTAATGGACTGTAAATGGTTTACTTCACACCATT
The DNA here is from genome assembly GCA_947310385.1 of Nephrotoma appendiculata. Taxonomy (NCBI): domain Eukaryota; kingdom Metazoa; phylum Arthropoda; class Insecta; order Diptera; family Tipulidae; genus Nephrotoma; species Nephrotoma appendiculata. The sequence goes on from OX371225.1 coordinate 88,937,622, forward strand.
CGCTGATTCTATCCATGTCGTCTTGTAGTAATTTGGTATCTTGTGAGTTTGCAATACGTCTGCCGAATTTTAAATCATCCGCAAATAGAAGTATCGATGAGTAAAAAATGACATTAGATGTTCCATCGATAAATAAAAGAAATATAAATGGACCCAAATGCGATAGTTGTAGAACACGAGAGCAGGGTTCTATTGTATTTGATCTTTGTTTTTCAATTTCAATATATTGCAATCTATCCGCCAGGTATGATAGAGACCAATTGACAAAATCCGCGGAAAAGCTAATTGAGTTCAGGCTGGTCAACGCTTAAAGAATTAAAAGCTTTACTAAAATCCGTATATAAACTATGTCCACTTGTAAATGTTGTTTAATGACCTTGTACTATTACGTTGAGTGGACACAACTTGTATACACTCAACGTAGTAGTTTCACTTGTTCACGTCACTAAATTTGTTGTTGTGGATTTACCAGGCATAAACCTATGATGAAAATAGAAAAGATGTCTTGGAATGATATTTTTGAAACTTTGACACACAAGAGTTTCAATTAATCGATAACGGTTACCAGAATACCATCCAGACTGGAACCTACCCAAATTTCACTAATTGCATTCATTAAATCTTCATGGCTGAATATTGGCATAGAAATTGTAGCAGTATTATGTCAATTTAAATTCATCTGGCGTTTATAGTCATGGGTGTCTTCAGGTTTATAGACTGATTAGATCTGAACAAATATATTGGTTATTTCTTTAGGATTTGATAGTTTAGATACTTTCTACTAGGTGCATTGTTGTCGGTTAACCTTTAAATTCGCGTTTGGAACTAAAATACTCCTAAAAAATTTTTTGGATTCAACTTAACGATGTCTTGAATATTTTTGATGTATTTAAGAAATTGACTGTTAAAATAACTATCGAATTCGATAACGTAACAGTCATATCCAGCTAATCATGAAGAACAGAAAAACAAATCGGTGGCAAAGCTGATCGTCAGCGGACTCTGGTATTTGGGGAGTGTATCATTGATGACCTCTTGTTTAGCACAACGTAGATTTTTTGATCTTTGAGGAAGCCTTAAGTTTACAAAAACCTCTGATATATCCAAAGCGATTGCAAAGGCCTCTCTATGTTGTTGTAGGACGCGATTCTATTTGTTTGCGGCGTATACTAAGAGATCAGTTGTGGAGATTTTTTAATTCATTTCAAGATATTTCATTAGATGTTGGTTAAGGCATTTTTTGAAATGAGCCCCTTAAGTCCGTTTTATCACAATCACGTTAAAGAACTGGTTGTACTATCCCACTTTTTCTGGCATTCGGATATTTAGTCATTTAAGATACTGGCAAACTACTTCAATATTCGAACCTCTCGCTATCATGTTTCGTTTTCTTAGAACAGATTTTTTTACAAGTGTTGAGTGTGGACTTTAAAATAGATTTCGTCGCGTTTATATTTATTGTGAGCTATCTGGCAGCTTTGCAGCTTATTTTGAAGAGATTTTAGAATTTAGATTGTGTTTAAAATATGATGATGTATGATCATATTTATTAATTCCAGTATTTTTGATAGTATTAGAAACAATGATATACCACCCCCCTCCCCTCCTATGCAGAATTTCTAATTCCAGTCTCCTTCCATGAAATGGGCTGCTTTGAGACATAGATCCAGAATAAGAACTCTTGTAGAATTTTGACATTCAAAGTTAGAATCACTGACAAGCTGAGGTCATGCGAATCGGCAAACCACTCCACTTAGCGCCAAGTAGTTTTTGTTTATTGTTGACTCAACCATTTATTATGGTGGCGGTGGGCATTCAAGTCATCAACTAAAATTAATTTGCAGTAGGTATATTAGTTACGAATATAATCACATTTCTCAGACAAACCATCGAAGAAATTCATGGTTTTTGAATTGGTCTGCGATTGGGAGATCTATAAAAACCATTTAATACTAAAACTAACTACAATTATTTCCGCAGTTGCTGCTTAAAGCCTTATATACAAAAATGCTCCAAAAGGGTTAGTATTTATGGATAACAGTTCTTGAAAATGTGCTGAATTATATTGAACGCTGTTTCAGGGCCTTCATTAAAAAATTCATTATAATAAGTGTAAATCTATTTTTATGTTTGAGTCAATCATGTATAACATACATTTTTAATTTAATCAAATGTAAGTGATACATTTAAATAAACCAAAAAAATTTACTTGAATTAACAATATACGAGTATAGTACATAGTTTCATAAAATTTAAGTAGTGATCCATTGTTTGTTGCGGTTTTGTTTATTGTTCATAAAAGAAAACATAAATCTTTGTCGCCTCCGTTATTATTCTGCCTAATTTGGAAATGTGTATACTAAATTTTTTATGCCTTGAATAAATTTATTCAAAAATAAACCAAAAATATTTCACTCAATCGAAAAAATTGACTGAAACAGTGCGTTGTTTGTGCAATCGTATGGTTGCATAATTCTAGGGTAGATTGCAGATAAAATCAAAATTAGTGTTTTTCATATAAATTTGAACACTTAGCATGTTCTGTTTAATGGTTTTTGACGTTGATGCATGTGATTTCTTACCCTTCTGGTAGTAATCGAATAAATTATATTTGGAAGATAAATTATCTGACAAATCTCAATATTTTATCTGAAAATTAAATATTGAATCTTTTATTAAACACTGCAAGCTGATTCATGGCAATAAAAGCTTAGAAATCTATCCAGGTAGGCCGGAAATGTCAATTGAAAAAAAAAAATTCTTAACATTTTATAGTTTTTTGGAAACCGAGAAGCCCTCTGTGGCAATATTCTGGTTTTCCCTGAGAATAGGGAACTGGGAAAAAATATTTTCATAGCATTTTTGTCTAAATTATATTTTTGTGGCCTACTGTTGGAATTAGTTTGGTGTAAATATTTTCGAAACAAATTTGATTAGGAATTTTTTGTTCCACAAAATTTTTATAGGGAAAAATATTCCCAATATATCTTTGTTTCAAAAATATTTACACCAACTTAATTCCAACAGTAGGCCACAAAAATATAATTTAGACAAAAATGCTATGAAAATATTTTTCGCCACTGGTAAATAAAACTATTGTTTGATATAAAACCGATAGATTTGTAAGAAATAACAATTAATTGATTATAGGATGATTAGCGATAGATGTAAAGACGCCAGATCTACAACCTGAAATATTTCTAAGATATTACTGGCTTTAAATATTGAAAAAGGAATCGTTAAATGACCTTCAGCGAGGAAGTGAATGCTACTGAAATATCGTGTTAGAGATATATAATTATTGTAATTTGTATTATTTCTGTGTTTATTTGTTACATAGAAATAATAAATTAATAGTAAATCTGTGTCAGGAATCACTGTTATTATGCTCCAAAAATCATCCAAATTCGTACGTCAATAGAAAAGTTTTCCACTCACTTTTATTCAAGCTGTATGTGAACATCGGTTAAAATGCATTCATTTTTATATATGCAAAGTTGGATCCCTTCATGATGCTAGATCAAATTTTAAAAACAATTTAGAATCAGGTTTTTAGCTTTAAAATTCTTACATTTAAAATTTTAATAAAGTATAGCATTTCTTGCGAGGCGAATTTGAATTATTGGCGGATGAATATTTACTGGTAATCCGGTATATAAGTGGGATTATTTTTTATTAGTTCGTGTTGACATCGAACGAGCCTTCGGTGTACTAAAAGTACGCTGTAGACAGAACTTATCCCACTTAACATTTGAGCATGTATATGGAAGGTGGTGACCAAATCGATCCCGAAGTTAGCCAACTGGATGCAGTTCTTACGAGCGACGGAAGTGCTCAGCCAACAAGTTACGCTGATTCAATCTCCACTAATATTTAGTTGTGTGGCCTTTATTTTGAAGCATTTCTCTGCACCGACGGTTCATAGAATCTACCAACTTCCGAAAGTTGTGAAAAGAAATACGTTCCCATTCTAGTTTATTTTCTGTAGTTCTCTATTTCTAGAGTTCGTTCCTCCAATTGCTACATTTAAATCGTTCCACAAATCCTTTATTTGGTTTAGGTCAAGTGAAGGAACTGGCCATTTCATAACGGTTCTTTGCTGTTCTCTAGGTATGCATTAAGTCGTTGTGTTGCTGAAAGCCCTACACACAGCCCAACACATAGCCTAGAGGCATGACATCTTCAGCATACTCGGGCAATATGTATACATAGTATTTGAATGTACATGTCTACAATCATTCGGTTGTATTTTTATGGAGTACAAAATTATGTTTGGGAATTATTATTTATTAAATACTCCACAAATCGTTTAAAATCTTTATTGTGTTCTGTCATCAGCTCTCTCTCAAAAATTACAAGAAATCCGTCTGCTACTATTTTGAGGAAAGAAAAAATGATTAATTTGCACAATAATGAAAATTTGAGAAAAGGGCGATGTGAATTTTACAAACATTCGACTGTAAAAGACATTTTAGGTAAGATGCGAATTACCTTTCTCTACAACCTTCTTCTAACGTTCACCTATGATGAAAAAAATAATCACACTTGCTTTATAGTTTTTGTTTAAAACAATTTTAATCTGCAGTTTAATTTTATTTTCGATCGAGTATGCGGGTTTCTTTTAGCTTTAGCGATTTTGTTTTTTACTGTGCAATCACAAATAAAACAAAAGTTTCATAAAAATATAATTTGAAATAAAAAAATTGTTCACGGTAAAAAATTATTGAGTACTTTGTATTTTCTAACCAATCCGCTTGCTTACTGGAAGTTCACGCATCTTCTCGAAAGTTGCTTCTGTTGTTCAAAGGAAATTTTCAGTCCTAATTGAAGTTGAAATTTAAAATAAAAACTAGTTAAACTCAAGAATTAATACAAATACAAATAATTTAGATTCAAACTCATTTAATGAGATCGAATTAAGTGATAAACGAGGTGCGTCGAATCAGGTGTAGATAATTTAATAAACTGCATCGAAAAGGGAAATGAATTTAGTCTCGAACGATTGAATCAGTCTGCTGTAGTCGTCCCTTACGTTATCTGAAGACTACAATAATAATATTAAATGTGAAAGAGCACAACACATAAATAAGTAAAAAAGAGCAAAGTTGTTTATAGAAAATCCGATTGTGTTAAACATATGAGATACCGTTTGGAAGCAAAGTTTTTTTAACTGAAGAGCGAGTATTGGATTCCTATGTATAGATCGGTAATTATCGAGTATTTAACCAACATTTTAGGATGTTTGATACAAATTAAAGGATACGATGTTTTGAAAAAAAACATTTAACGATAAGAACCTATTGCGGCCACGGAAAATTAATAGCAAGTTGTCGAAAATATAAACTTGTTAACAGGAATCTATCACATGGAATTTTCGAAGTTTATAGATCCAACGGTCGTGTAATACGTCTCACAAAAAAGTTTAACTATTTACAGGTTAAACGAAGGATATCTACAAAAACCAGCAAATAGAAAATAATATTGAAAAAATTGCTAAAATTTTAATGGAAAAGAGGACGTTGATTGTGTCCAAAATAAAGATACGATCCAGAAATCTAAATTGCACGAAGTCTTGAGGAAAGCCAGATCAGAGGCGCTGCAATTCAAAGAAAATGGTCCTGATGATTTCACTAATATTGATAAAGAATGGAAAAAAGAATCATTAAGCGACGGCAAATATATTCAAAAAATTATGCGCCGCCCTTTTATTGTAATCTTCTATATTAGAATGCATAACAATGTTCTAAAAATACTGAGACTTTTAAAAATAAGGAGTTCACAGTATGTTTGGATGCTACAGGAAGTTTAATTCGGGCTCCGTTTAAATCATGCTCAAGTAATTTTTATTTCACTATGATACTTGCTGCTTAAACGAGTGAGTTTAGTGCTGCATCAGCATTTCCCATCACAGATATGGTCAGTTCAAGTCACAATATTGTTTCTGTTGGAGCCTGGCTTAGTTCTTTAGGGATATAGGTAATTGACTTGTTGTTTGCTGAATCGAATTCAGTACTCAATTCGTTTAATAACAAATTTTTTAATATTTTCGAAACCATTAAATAGTGTTTGAATTCAGTATGTTAGATAGTTGAACCCCGTTGAAGCCATTGTATTTATGTGTTGCACAAAGAAGTTCAGAGTCATAGATTTACCAACACAGTATCACACAAAGGAATTAGCAATAAGTATATTTGGACCAAATTTTGGTTGTACACTTTGTTATAAATGAGCATTCGTGCTCAAGATGTCTAGTCAGTGTAGTTATTAAAAAATTGCATAAGTAACTAGTCTCTTTACATTATTTCTGAGGCGCACGATTCTGTGATATAGAGATAAAACAAAATTGAAGATTCCGTAGTGGGGCGAAACCCCAGATTCATAACACATTGCCTAATAAATACAATTTTGGAACTAAATAAAAGGATTCGTAAACTTCTATAAACGAGAGATTATTATTTCACCAAAATACAGATCATATAGGAAAAATTAAACTTATAACAGTCACATTTTTTATATCAATTTCATGTTTGTGAAGATCAGAGATTATCAAACAATTTTCAAAGCATGGTGAATAGGATCTTGCTCTTAATGTCCGACTCCTACAATGAAATTTCGAATTTACGTCGAAATTATAAAACGAACTTTATATGTTCCACAGTCCTAACACCACCATTAAGCTGCTAGTCAAAATGCAATTTCCGAAATGTGTATTGGTTTGGTAACACCGCTTAATTTCTCCCAAATTACAATTGAAATTCATTTTAAACCTATTAGTGACAAGTGGTAATCATTTAAAACTGAAATTATTTATTTTGTATATTTTCAAACTGGATATACGAAGGGATAAGCGTTTTTTAACCTTTAAAATGCATTTTATTTTTTGTATTGATGGGCTCTTTGTTCTCCGAAATTTTCAATAATTTCGCAGAAAAAAATCAATATTAATTTTCCCTCCGTAATATAATGACTATTAATATTCTTTTTAAATAATTTAAATATAAAAATTTATAATTATTTGCTCTGCTGAATGTGGTGATGCACAAGTAAGAGTATCCATAAATGTTGCCAATGATAAAATTAAGCAGAACAAATTAAAAAACATACTTCCGCTTCCGGCAATTTGTAAACCATTGTTTAATATTTATTTATTTAACCAGTACAATTTAACTTTCAACTACGTCTACACATCACATTTTGAAGCATCAAAGCTCATTTATAATGAGACATGCAGCCAATGAAAAATTCCAAGAATATGTCCTCTCCTTTTATAATAAATGTGTATTGTCAGCTTCTTCATCTATCATATTATACCTGGGTGTTGCACTAAGTTTTGATTTTATGTTCGGCCTTTTGAGGTACCCCATTTTTGCTTATCCAAGCTCTAGCATTATTTTCCTTGGAAGCATACGAATGAAACGCTATATTTATGTGGTATTAGATGGAACGGAGGTAAATTAAAAGGATATAGTTGATATCCAAAGTAATATACAAATTTTACAAATTTAAACTCAAAACTATGAAAAAAGAAACGGGAGGAGTGGTGTGTTTGCGGTAATCGCAAGTAGTATGCAATGTGATTTGTTGCTGCAGCGATATTGTAAGACGAACTGAATGGTAAAGAAATTTATTTTTGCTAAATAAATTAGTTCGTTTTGCTTTGGTCCGAGTAGTACAAATCAGCGCACAATGAGTGCATAAACAGCTTATAATTAGAGCGCACAATTTTTACTTCAAATTGATGCACCTAATTCCATGCTATTCGTATTGCTGGCGACCGAAAACTCATTTTTGTTTCCCCTAAATAAATTTAACTCTCTCTCTCAATTTGAGTTGAGTAATAACATGTAACATGTTAACCGTTTTATCCATAAATAATAAATTTTTTAATTATATTTTGTTGTATGTACCAAATGTGTATTGTCAATCAGATCCATACATCCAAATATTATTTAATTTTCTATACTTACGTTATATATATTTCAATTTCCATCTGAAAAACATTTTTTAAACAAACATCATCATAGTATGCATTTAATATTTTTTATATCAACGTATACTGGAATACCTATTACCTTCAACCATGGACGAATTATTTAATGACATACAAAGCCGAATACATTTCTCCATCATGTTGTTTGTTGCTGTAAAAAATCATTAAAACCCTGGATGTGTAGTGGTACAAAATTAAAATAAACGTATAAAAAATAAAATATCGTTTATTCTATAAATAGTGACATATACATCCATACACATTTTGTTTTTATTATTTTGCTTGCAAACATTTTGTTTTTGAGTGTATTTATATTTTTGTCGTTTACTTTTCCCTTATATAATCGTGAGGGAATACAAAATTGAAATGCAATATGATATTTTTTTTTTTTCTACAAAATATTTTCTATTTCGTAATTTACACGAGCTGTGTTTTGTAATAATAGAATAAGTGCCTATTCCATGGACAAATTTTACTGACTGTATTTTTTTACTGCAAAAACGAAAACAAAAAAATACTTAAAATTCCATAAGAGTGACAAAGAAAACAAATATCTTTTATTTCATTTTTATAGCAAAATTTATGGTTTAATTTTGACAGTTACATTTTGACATAACCTAAAATTTTCATAAAAGTTGTAATTTCGGACGCTGAATATTCATCGTACTCTTCACCATAGCTGGCAAAAAAAAAAATTTATCGGGGAATTGCCGCTGTCGTCCAGTTGCGATACTTGCTCAACCCGGATATTTTCCAATACGATAATTTTTTTACTCGGTGCTGTAATTATATAAATAGATTAATACAAAATTCTCACGTATCTAATAATTTCGTCGACACACAATAAAATATTTTGATGCTACATCCACCAAATAAAATAATGCTCGATCAAACTTACCGTAATTTTCCATACTAATTTATTATTATGTAGTTTAATATAAAATTATTTGTATTTTATAACAAGTATTTAGTTTTTTTTTTGTATATTTGAACACCTAAAAAAACGTTAAAAACACTAATATTCACTAATGTAAACAAAACTCGAATTTTAGGTATCGAAATAAAAAAAACAAACTGACATTTGACTATAAAAATGGCGAACGATTTATTTTGTGAGTGTGAAAAAAATTTTTTATCTTTACATACATTTTTTGTAGATGTGTTGACATTACTGCCATAAAAAGTGCTAAAGTTTACATTTTTTTATAGCACGTTATGGCAGCACACTACCACAATGATAATTATTTTCTCAGTAAAATTTTACTGACAAAAATTTTTGTTTCGTACACAACCAGTAAATCTATATTTTTTTCTCGCTTTTATTTTTGCAGTCAGTAAAATTTTCCCATGGAATAGACACTAGCGCTATGTCAATCGAATTATTGAGTGCTTAAAGCTGCACCGACCAAATTGCCCGCCTCAATGATATCTGTACGATAATTTGTTAGACATTAATTACAATTTATTACAACAAATCCCGATTGTATTACAGTTGCCATTTTACAAGAACGAGTGGTCGATCTAGCTTACAAATAAACTTGCATCGCCAAAACTGTAACTTTATATTATGTAGTTATGATATCGGGATGGTTCTTGGAGCAGAATTTATTACAAATTAATTACATTGAATAAGTTAGTTCAAGACCACCCCTTTAACATGCCTAAGCGTAAATTTCATCCCAAAACGATTATTTCATAAACGCCAATTTCACCAACTTTAATAAGGTTTTTACACCAGACTGCCACCAGATTTTGGACCAAATGTTGCTCCAAAACCTTTTCGGTAGGTAGGTCGACCTTATCCACGTGTGTAATAAATTATTTTTGTATAATATTAGACGGAATATGCATAAGAATATATAGGTTTCAAATTACGATATATAGGTTGGTTTTGCCACATTTAAGAATTTATTACACCAGTGTCACTATTCTGGCTTTCCCTGGGAATAGGGAATTCGGAAAAATATTTTCATAGCATTGTCTAAAATGAATTTTTATAGCCTACTGAAGGAACAAGTTTAGTGCAAAAAATTTTAAAACAAACTTAATTGGGAAACTTTTGTTCCACAAAATTTTTATAGGGAATAATAGTTTCCCATTTAACTTTGTTTCTAAAATATTTACACCAAACTTATTCCCTCAGTAGGCCAGAAAACTACAATTTAGACAAAAAGGTTATGAAAATATTTTCGCCAATTCCCTATTCCTGTAGGGAAAGCTCGAATAGGCCTACAGTGGTACTATTCTGGTAATTCCCCGGGAACAAGGGAGGAAAAATTTATATGTAATTTTTATTTAAACATTTTTTCTGGCATACTGAGATAAAAAGTATGTATTAATTTTTTTCAAAACAAAATTAAATGGGTAATAATTTTCCCTGCCAATTTAGGTATGGAACTATTATTCCCATTTTATAAATGTATACATCAAGCTTTACTCCTCAGTAGGCAGGTAAAATGTTTCAACAAAAATTACATTTAAATTCTTTCCTTAGCTCCCTATTCCCGGGAAATTACCACAATAGTGCCAAACCACCACCAGATATTGGATCAAATGATACTTCGTTAACCTGGAATGGAAATCAACAAGGTTCAGGGGGGTAACAAATTATCTTTGTATCAGGTTAGGCGGCTTTAAAGGTAAAGGCTACATATATGTAATTTAAAGGACGACTTTACCATATTTAATAATTTATTACATCAGACGGCCACCACATATTAGTTCTGTTGAAACTTGGTGGTAGTTGTGAAGGGCAGGTCAACTTTATCGAGGTGTGTAATAAATTATTTTTGGGTCAGTTTACACGGAATTTGATTCAAAAGCTAAAGGCTACAAATTTGTAATTTAAAGGTCGATTTTACCACCATTAATAAATTATTACACCAGACCACAAAGGCTTCAAATATGTGATTTAAAGTTTGATTTACCACATTTAATAAATTACTACACCAGACCGCCACCAGATATTGGGTCAAATGTTACTCCGTGGTCGTTGTGAAGGGCAAGTCAACTTTATTCAGGTGTGTAATAAATTATTTTGTAGTCATATTACACGGAATTGGCTCAGAATGGTAAAGGCTTCAAATGTGTAATTTATTACACCAGTCAAATGTTAGTCCTTTACCATTTTGGTGGGAAGATCAACATTATCCAGGTGTGTAATAAATTGTATTTGTGTCAGAATACGCGGAATTGGCTCCGAAGTGCAAAGGCCTGAAATAGATAATTTAAAGGTCGATTTAAATTTTATAAATTATTAAATGTGGTATTTTAATAATTTATTACACTAAACCACAACCAGATATTCACAAGGTCCATGCGGAGTAATCATTTTACCTAATATCTGGTGGCGGTCTAGTGTACTAAATTATTAAATGTGGTAAAATCGTCTTTAAAATTACATATTTGAAGCTTTTAACTTCTGAAGCCAACTCCGTATAACCTGACCCAAAATTAATTTATTACACACCTGGATAAGGTAGACTTGCCCTCCACAAGGTAAATAGAGAAGGATTTTATACAATTTACGGAGGTAAAAAACTAGAGTTAATTTTTTTGAAAACAAAATTAATTTGAGAGTAATTTTCCCAGAAAATTTAGATATGGAAAAATTATTCCCAATTTATAAATATTTACACCAAACTTTTTTGTTCAGTAGGCTGGAAAAATAATATTTGAACAAAAATTACATATAAATTCTTTCTCCAATTCCCTATTCCCGGGGAATTACCAAAATAGTACCTCTGAATAAGGTTAATTTTCTCTTTACTAAGTTAACGAGGTAACATTTGACCCAATATCTGGTGGCAGTGTGGTGTAATAAATATTTAAATGTGGCTTTGCCAACCTATATATTGCAATTTGAAACCTACATCTTATGCATATTCCGTGTAATATTATACAAAAATAATTTATTATTATTACATACAAGGATAAGATTGAACTACCCTACCGACAAGACTTTGGAGTAACATTTGGTCCAAAATCTGGTGGTAGTCTGGTGTAAAAACCTTATTAAAGTTGGTGAAATTGGCGTTTATGAAATAAACAATAGTTTTGGGATGAAATTTACGTTTAGGCATGTTATAGGGATAGTCTTGAACTAACTTATTCAATGTAATTAATTTGTAATAAATTCTGGTCCAAGAACCAGCCCGATATCATAGCTACATATAAAGTTACAATTTTGGCGGTGCAGCTTTAATTGTAAGCTAAACCGACCACTCGTTTCTGGAAAATGGCAATTGTCATAAAATTGGGATTTGTTGTAATAAATTGTAATAAATGTCTAACAAATTATCGTACAGATTTCATTGAAGCGAGCTAATTTGGTCGGTGCAGGTTTAAAACAATGAATTATTGAGTAATTTACGTAGAGCGGTTGATTAGAAAATAATCATATCTCTACTTATATTCAATTACTTCGAATTTGCGATCTGCAGAAGAAACGGTTGTACTAAACCGTTAAAATTTTCTTCTATAAATTAACATATACTTGACATTCGGAAGTCCTACGCGGATGAATCAATATTTTTTGGGAAAGATGTTTTCAACAAAACATGTTCTGTTGTTCTTCGACACGTGCCTACTCCTATAGTACACCTATTTTTGTTTCAGTATTTATAATTTTCTAAGACTCTTTAAATAATCAGTTTTTAAAAAATAAAAATGTATATTAGAAAATAAATTGATTAGTTTTAAGATAGGTTAAAAGCTGTTCGTAATCAGCAACCTTACAAGCTACATTTTTTTATTTTCAAACTTAAAAACTTATATTTTTCGTTTTAAAACAATAAATTTTCAAATTTTTTAACGGAATAGTTAAAAAGTCAAAAAAATTATTATATGTATAAACGTTAATATTTAAGCTGCCAACACAGGTGTTTTCATCGAATTTGCGGCGTCTATAGCCGGTTTCAACATACTTATGGTGTCTGTAAAATCAAAAATTAAGAACATAAGTTAATGAAAAAATTAATTGTTTGATTAATAATCATAATCTCAAATTTAGATAATTTTATAGGTATATAAATTAATAAATATAGTGTTCAGTCAACTTAATCAGCCTTATTTAGTATATTAACAAAGTTAGTTTCGAAACCTATTCAATTTTAATTGATTCAAAATATCTAAATATGTAATATAAAGAAAATTAATAAATTTGTCTTTTATTGGTCTGATCGTGGAACGTACAATCGTATATTTCCGTAAGCATATAAAATTTTGTATTTTCCTGCAAATACGAATTTCTATTTATCGGTAAAAAATATAAATAAAGAATTAATAGAGAACTCCAGGTGAAAGATAATGCATAAAAATAAAAGGTATTTGTATGTATATGTAACCATTTATAGAATAAACAATGTTTTATTTTTTATACGGTTATTAGAAATTTGCACCACTATACATATCCAGGGTTGTAATGATTTTTTACAGCAACAAACAACATAATGGAGAGATGTATTCGGCTTTATAAATCTTATTAAATAATTCATCTATGCTTCAACTGAAATCTGGAGACTGATGGAAATGAAATAACAATTTTCGAAATGAAACTGATAATCAAAAGATTAGGTGGGGGTAAAAATGCAGGACATAGAAATAGAAGAAACCGTAGTAAATTTATTTGTTTTCTCGCTTCGACGTGCGCAATTGTTTCAATCTATTTCATTCTGCTATCAGCGTTTGTATAATACAAATTATATTGCTGGGGTTTCGTCTTCGTCGTGTTGCTTTCGTTTAGGAATGATCGTCGTGTTGTTTCCGTCTTCCATGCATATCGTATATGTACACCTGTTGATGCATTTACTCTGTTTAGACGTACAGAGTGAAGATGAGTTAGCTACGAGTTTGCGAGGTATTAAATTTGCAATATGTGCGATTAGAATATTGGTTTGCAATATTCTAACCGCTACACAGTCAGATTATACTGGTACTTAAAAAAATATAATTTTTTTTATTAATATTTGATTAGAGTAGGTACTGTCAGTGTTACCAGAAAAAATTAAATTAAATCAAAAAAAAAAACTATTTCTAGTAGCAGACAGCTTGCAATGAAGCATGTGTAGAACTGTGAAGGACGAGCTGTCTATGATGGGACACCGTCTTGTTTTTCCCACATGTTCTGTAGATATAATTAATCAAATTCATGCACAAGGAAATTTTCCAACAAGTCCCGATAGCGGTCACTAGTAATTGCCCAAATGGCGCATCATATACTGTTACTCTACGAGAGTGTAGTGATCTTTGGTGTTTGAACTAATGGTTTTCTGTGCCCCAATAATGGCTACAAACAGCATATAATAAACAAAATTAGAATTAACAAAGCCAGTCATGTCGAAATGTGCTTCGGTGCTCATAATGATTTTTTGCCAAAAATTGAGGAAATCTATACAGAGCTATAAAGCTCGAGCACTATAATCCTGCCGCTGTAGTTTTCCAGTCGTAAAATTGGTTGTCACAAAATTTGTTTTTGGGTTAAAAAATTGTTTAATTAAATTTTAGGTCAAGAATTTGTTCTAATAAGTTTTTAACTTGCGTAAAATTCCAATTTTTCTCGTATGTGAAATTTCTTTAATAGTTCATATTTTGTGTTTTATAATTTCTTTCAATTCTTCACGCGCACGTGTTTTTCATTTTTCGTGTGAGAAAAGACGAAGCCGTTCACTATGGCCCATTTCAAAACAGGATGTAATAAAACAGGACATCACAAAACAGTACATGGTACGGAACAGGACCGATGAAAACAGTACATCACAAAACAGTACATGGTATACTAAATGTACATGGTACGGTACGGAACAGGACCGATTAAAACAGTACAACACAAAACAGTACATGGCACACTAAAGTACATGGTACGAAACAGGACCGATGAAAACAGTACACCACAAAACAGTACATGGTACATTTAAGTACATGTTACTGAACGTTAAGCTCAGAGGATTTTTTCAGCTTGATATATAAAATTGCAAAAAATTTAAAAAAAATGGCGATTGGTGACATATTTTTTTAGTTATCCGAATAATTCGTTGAATTTTACAAAATTAGCATTGCAGTTGAATCGATGTTAGGTTTTCTAGCCGATGTTAACAGTTCTGCACTCGCAATAAAACGTTATTATAATTAGCTGATGATAGCTGTCAAAATTAGAGAGTAGGAAATATGTATCTATTACAACATTGTTAATAACGTCTGATTAGTGTTCTCATCGTTTATTATGATGATAATAAAATTGAATGCAAAATGCCGTATTTCAGCCAGTAATGTAATGAACATTCTAAATTGGTAGGGTTTGCTATGTACAACATATTGTATTTGCACGAATATTACTGAAATTTTAAATCAATACAGATAATTAAATTTAAACACAATCATTGAATCATGCACAGAAACACTAATATAAAGCTCAAATTTACTGGTACTGTTCGCTTCAGCCTCCTAAACATATTTTATAATAAAAGTATCCTTCACACTAATCAAAATAAAATGAGACGATACTGGCCTATGTATTATTCATGTCGTGGTAAACAAATTGCCTAAATAAATATTACTTCTTGAAATTTATTATTTTATACACTTCCAGTAGGATGTACATCTCATTATGCTTATAAAATATTATGTGATTATTATTCGTAATTTATATAAGAAGATTGCGTATACCATTGAAACCATAGTGATTCCTAACCACGAATATTTTATACCACAGTTCGTAAAAATGGTGTGATATTTACATTTACCGTTAATCTAAAAGAAGCACGAATTACAACACGTTCGCTGTAAGAATGGATTTTTGTTGAATTTAAATATTTAGATGAAGATACCACACAGTAGAACAATTTTTAGTGCTGTAACCCTGTCAAAAAGACATATTTTGTGCACTTAATCATTTTCTTCAGACCAATTTAATATTTTTCAGAGGTAGTCAGAGATAAAGAGAAACTAAATCGAGTGCTTTAAACCTGTACCGACACAATTAATCGACTTTGAGTGAATATTCTGTGAGTCATTCAGCAGTAAAAAGTGGTTTGCAAGATTTTGTGATGGCAATTTTAGTCTTGAGGACAATCCACGCCGAGGTGCAGTAAAACAATTTGAAAACGAAGATGAAAATCCGTGTCAAACTCAGAAGGAGCTTGCAGAATAGTTAGGAGTTACTCACCAAGCAATACCTCTTCGATTGCATGCAATGGGAAAAATATAGAAGGAAGGAAAATGAGTTTCTCCTTTCTCATAAACTGATCGAAGAAAACAAAAAACGAAGAGTTGAGATCTGCATGATTTCTCGGTACAAAGAAAGAATTGTTTGCACAAAACCATTACGTGTGATGGAAAGTGGATTTTTCACGATAATCCTAAATGCAGAAAACCATGGGTTGATTCGGCCAGCCATCAACATCACTTGCAAAAATGAATATTCTTGCCAAAAAAGTGTTATTGTGTGTCTGGTGGGATTGGAAAAGAGTCATTTAAGTGATGCTCTGGAGGAAAATCAACCATTTACGGGTCAAAGAAGGCGGAAGGTGATATTGCTGATTACAACGCTCGTCCACTTACAGCAAAATCAACCCAAGAACTCTTCTGCGGCGTATTCTCCAGACTTGGGTTTCTCTAATTGCCACTTATTCAGATTGATGTCATCATAATGTGCAAAAATGGCTCGATAATTATATTTGCTTCGAAACCACTAAGTTTCTATCGCGAAGGCATTCATCATCTACCTGATAAATGGCAAAATACCATAGCTCGTAATGACGAAAATTTCGATAATTGAACTTTGCAACGATTAGTTTTTCAATAAAGTTGAATTTGACTAAGAAAAGCAGAGTTTCTACTTGCACACCTAATAATACAACAATCCTTAGGGGGGAATTTGATTCAGACGATACAGGCTGCACATATGTAATTTCAAGGGCGGGCGATTTTACCAAATTTAATAACTTTTTACATCAGACCGACACCAGAGTTTGGACCAAATGTTGCTCTAGGAGCCATGTAGATGATAGGTTAATATTATCCAGGTGTTTAATAAATTGGTTTTTTGTTATTTTAGACGGAATTGGTTTCAGAAGATGTAGAATTCGAATGGTAATTTGAAGGTCGATTTTACCACATTTAATAATTTATTCTATCAGTCCGCCACCATATATTGGGTCAAATGCTACCCCATTTGCCTAGTGGAGGATAAATCTACCTTGCCCAAGTGGGTAATAAATTATTTTTGTTTCAGGTTAGACAGAATTGGTTTTAGCAGGTAAAAGCTTGAAATATGTGATTTAAAGGTCAAGTTTACGAAATTTAATATTTTATCATATCAGACCGACACCAAATATTGGTTGGATTGAATGTTACTCCTGGCAAGGAAACCTTATCGAGGTATGTAATAAAACATTTCGGTATCATGTTAGGCGGAATTGATTTTCGATGATACAGGATTCAGATATGTAATATAAGGTTCGGTTTTATCCCATTTAATATTTTTTTATACCCTATTGCTAAGACATCTTGGGTCAATTGTTTTATCCTTTGAATTACAATTTTAAAGCCTTTGCCGTCTGAGGCCGCTTAGCCTGAGACAAAAATAATTTAACCCTCATCAGAGTCAGGTTGATTTACCTTTCATAAGGTCCATGGAGAACCATTTGACTTAATATCTGGTGGCGGTTTGGTATAATACATTATTAAAACCCGTACAATCGAACTTTTAATTACCTGGCACAAAAATAATTTATTACACATCTTGATAGTATTGACCTGCTCTCTCCATGGTTCCTACAACTACATTTGGCCCAAACTGTGGTATGTGGTCACTCAACGATTATTAATCACCACACGTATTTTCAGTATTTTTGTAAGAAGCCATTGGCGGGTAAACGTGTCTTCTTCATGCTCTACACTTTTTCAATCGCTCATAGGCGTACCAATGGTTCGCGGATTGTCTAACCTTTAATTTGTCAACATCAGAACTTAGTTCATTATGTATGTCAGACCTTCGCGAATAAACGTGGTTTCCGCAACATTTTATCTACAAATCATTGCACTTCCTTCATTCGCTCAGACGTACTAATGGTTCGCGGGTAGTTCAATCTTTAGTTTGTCAAAACCGGAACTGTTTTCATTGAGTAGGCCAGACCGTTACCATAAACATTTATTAAACACCAGAATCGATTCCTTATTGATGTATCTTCCCGAATCCCAGAAACGAATACTGCCAGTTTGTGTTAGTTATGTATTAAATGATTGTCTTTGGTTATCGCAACCCATGCAATGGTTGGCATCTATGATAATTTTAAACACTGCCACATTAATTAGTAATTTAAATAATTGTGCCTTGGTTATCACAATAATGATAGGGGCATCTATGATATGATGACTTTACTATTAGCAACGTTAATTTGTGTTCAAAATCGATTTGTTAATATTGTTTTGTACACAGACTTGTTTTTATTCTTTGTACTGATTGTATGTGAGAAGACAATTTGTTTGTACAAGATACCGTTATATACGGAGAATTGTCCGTTTGTAATTGCTAATACCGTACAGTATTCGTTGTAGTTGAAGAAACAAGCCGCTATAAAGAGTATCGAGAATGTAATACACGTCAACAGCACCACATAGTTTAAACAAGAATTTGGAGCGAGGTATTGAAATACGAACGATATTCATGGCAATCCTTCTTCGTCTGTGCTGATGATAGGGACACTGTGTGTGCAAATTATTTTTTAAAAGTGGTAATTTTTTCGCATCGAGAGTCCATTAACAAGCAACTCGTCGAGTTGGTTCCAGAATAATTGAAGCTGTGTTAAATCTGTGCTGCTGATTGTTTTCGATTTAGTCGTTTGATTCAAGAATGATTTTGTTTTGGTTATTCGGCACTACTTTAACTGGGATTTTTTATATGTACTGTGGTTTATCATTTTCGATTTCGGTTGGAATACTTGATGGCCCCTTTTTATTTCGATGGAGTGAGCTGATCTCTACCTGTTTAATAAATAATACAACATTTTGCTTTGAACATGTTTCATCTGCAGAAAATACAACTAATTATTTTCCTTTTACCTCGGATCCCATGTCCTGAGCTTCACCAACACATTACCTTGTCGCGCCATTGTATTTGGGTTCTTTGAATACAACATTCTTCTCACCCTTGATTATTTTAAAAACCGTTTCGATTTTTACAGGTTTAAAGGCGTGTTTCTTTTGGTGACACGCTTTCAGCATTTTCTTCCCTAAACATTTGAAACAGTAATTTTAGTGATGAAAGCTGTTTCTATTTTCTCGCTTCTAGTGATGAGGTTGGAGTTTCAGCCGCCCCATCACATGTCTCTTCCACCACGACATTAGTCTCATTGATCATTATAAAAGTTTTTCCGGTTCAAAAATTGTCGTCTCTTCTAACGAGAAATTTGGGGTTTCAAGTTCAGCTTCTCGTTTGTCCAAATTTTATCATATTGCGACACAAATTTCATCGCCATCACCGGGATAAACCATAACTTTATCAAACCGCGGCAACGCAACAACTCTTTCGTCCGAACAGAAAAACAAGCTCGGTATATTTGTCTGTAGAAGATTTTCTCTCTTCTAATTCTCCTTTCATTTCTTATCTTATTCCAATTCTAAATTTTGGTCTTTCATTATGGAAAATCCAAAATTTAGTTTGCTTTATAACATTTCGACCACGGTACAGGCCTCTTTATTTTATTTCTCGCAAATCTTATCAATTAGACTAAGCGTACTCGAATAATTCACCTGTGGCACTATTCTGATAATTTCCTGGGAATAGGGAACTGGGAAAAGAATTGATATGTAATTTCAGTTCAAATATTTTTTCCCGGCCTACTGAGTTTGATGTAAATATTTATAAAAATGGGAATAATTTTTTCATAGCTAAATTGACAGGGAAAATTATTCCCAATATAATTTTGTTTTCAAAAAAATTAACACTAGCTTTTTACCGCAGTATGCCGGAAAAAAAAATATTTGAACAGAAATTACATATACATTTTTCCCCCAGTTCCGTATTCCTGGGGAATTACCAGGACAGTGCCACTGGTTAGCAAACTGTGGAAAACATCATAAGGTTTTCGTGTCTAGAAACGTTTTTCTAATCGATTTTGATGCACTGGGCGGTGGGTGATGATATTTTTCCTGGTTTTGTTGATTTTATAATGTTACCAGTGTGCAAACTTCCAACGTTTTTGTGCTTAGTGGCCCTCAGTGATGTTAATGCATTGCACTTTTCTTCTGTCGTCGAATGAAATTTACGCTTATCATTTTCGTCATAACTCCAACACACTTGCACGTTCATCCCATTCACAAATACTTCATTAGTCTGATTGTAATTGTCGATTATACCGTGCCCATGATTGTAGAGCTGCTGGTGGATTTTAACTGGATTTTCTTTAATATCAATAGTTACAGTTTCATGAATCGACCACCCTGAAAATATTTCGAATCTCTAACTAATTGAAGAAGGTTCTTCACTTAGCAACGCGTCGATTGTACTCTCCTTTCCACTTTTTTGGTAGCACTGTTCCACTTAATCAATCATCACCACAACAGTTTTGAATTTTGGTCTCGAATTCATATTTCTGCTTGCAACGGCTTCTTTTGTACTTTTTCATTTATGCAATTTCTAAGCGTTATGAATCGCGTTCGCCCGTCAAAGGTTGAATATTTTCTTTGGCATTATCAAAATTCATATTTTTTTTTTAAATAATCAATTAAAATTACCCATTGTTATTTCGACGGTTTTTACTTTTTAAACACGTGTTTGTTATCGTCGCAGGTTACCATAATTGTTATAGACAAAAAATTAAGCGTCTGCTTGTTAAAAAGAAATAAATAATAAAAAATAATTAATTTAATTTTTTGAAGGCGGTGGCATGTTTCGCTGCATGTCCAATATTAAAATTAATATTTTGCTTTTTGCATCCCACAAATTGATATCTCTAGTTCCCGAATTGATTGACAGATGACCAATTTTATAATACCCGTGGACCACGCAATGTTCATATTATTTTAGCGATTCATATAATTTCCCATTCATTTTACCGCCAATGATGCTTTTACGCATTAGATGTAGTGCCATCTTTAACTTAGTAGATGTAATATCGTTTCTAAACGAATTTTATTTTGTCATCCTAAAATAAGATTTTAAATATGTAATATGATATTAAGGTTGATTCCGGGATCTAAAATTTTATGTTATTTTTGTTTTTTCAATACAAATTCCAATAGGAAGCGGGGGAATAAAATAACATAACAGCAATTTTATGCAACGAGAATCGGGCAACATTGATTAACAATAATAATTAGGTGAGTTGACCATGGTTTTGGGGTTTTGTATTGTACCCATTATTTTGTATTATACCCATAGGTTGCAGCTCTGACATGGTATTTGCTAGTGTTTTTTTCTCTATGTTTATGACTTATCAAGTCATCAAGAAACAAAGAGGTCATCTACTTATAATATTTCTAAAAAAGTAGAAAATTAACTCCCTTTTTTTAACCCCCTGAGTCACTATGTTAGCTGCCACATTGCGTTTTCTTGCCAAAGGCGCTTATCAAACGGGATGCGGTAATGCATATGTTGCGGGATTAGCCCAACTAACATTCTCGAAAACGCTTCAACAAATCATCACGATACTGGAAGACGAAATATGTTCCGAATTCATACGTTTTTCAGAGGCGAATGAAAATACGGAATGTATTAAATTAGAATTTTTCAGAAAAACAGGGATACCCGGTATAATTGGTTGTATCGATGGGCCGCATTTTAAAATCAAGTCACCACCTAAACAAGAAAGACATCTTTACCTTAATAGAAAAGGGTTCTATAGTTTGAATGCTATGCTTGTAAGCACACTAGTTTCAAATTTTTGGTAAAATGTTTATTAAAATTAAAAAATGTATTTTTAGGTATGCGATGACCGAATGTGTATAACATTTGCAGATGTGAACAATCCAGGTTCGTGTCATGATTCATTCATCTACAATAATAGTGAACTTGACACTTACCTCAAAAATAATTTTGAAAATGGACAAACCAGTACTTGGCTTTTATGACATTTTCAGATATGTTTGTTAATAACCCGATTTGCTTCTTAGGTGATGCTGGTTATACGCTGAAATCATATTTGATTACGCTATTTCGATCAGCAGAGGAGGGTTCGCGAGAAAAATGGTTTAATACTTAACACTCGAAAGCGAGAAATATTATTGAAAGGACGATTGGTGTACTTAAGAACCGTTATCGATGTTTGTTGGATTAAGCTTCATTACAAACCAGAGAAGGCTGCCAAAATTGCAAATGTATGTTGTGCGTTTCACAATCTGTGCATTCTCCATAAAGTGGACATGGACGTCGCAATAATTCCGAACATAGACATTGAGCAACCAGCTACATAGCGGAGGAACAACATGCTGATGCCGCTGAAACAAATCGATTACAATTAATGATTAATATTAGAGCAATTTGATTATAAATCATATTATTTTATTATAAAATTCAATAAAAATTTACTTCAATACATTTAAGAAATATAGTAATTCAATAAAAACTGGTCTAAAATTAAAATCACAATAGTTCATACTAGGTACATAATAATTATCATACTAGGTATACATTACAACATAATATGATAATGTCAGTCTATTCTGTTTATCACATATTTATGTAAGCCATCAGACATTGGCGTATCGGCGTATTGGCGTATAGCTCTTCCTGGCGTTTCGCGCACATTCTTTCGCACTTTTTTCGAACTGTTCCATATGTTCTGTTTGTTTTTCAAGAAAACAATGGCGTTCTGAATTTGTTGTATTTTTTTCTTATTTGTTGTTCGTTTTGGTAATACAGCAACCTCTTCCGTATGACACTCAACGTCAACATCATTTCTTTGCACATTTTCCGGCAAAGCGTCATTGTTAGTGGTTTCAATTGCCATTGATGTACTTGATAGAATTGTCACAATGGTTGGTGACACAGCTGTCGATAAATTTTCCACAACGGTTGACGAACTATTTGTTAAACCAAAACTTGAACTGGGCTTTTCGAATAGCTTTTCGTAACAGAGAAGTCTACTTACGCTCTCCTCCAACGGAGACAATACTTGCAGTCTGCAAGGACCACCCCCCAGTTGCAGCAATTTTCTTTTTGTTAATAGATAGTTTTTTTTTTATTTTACCTTTAAAATCGGCCCACCCCTAAAATAACCTCAATAATTTTCTCTCTCTCTCTCTCTCTCTCTCTCTCTCTGGCACTATATCCCATCAAGGGATTTGGCCGCCTCACATGAGGTTTCATAATCATATTTTCATTTCGGATAATGAGTGATTAATTCACTGATCCTAAACCAACCGTGAAATTTTTTCCTTGACACCACCGGGAATCGAACCCAGGACCTCCGGTCGCTGGAGCAAGTATGCTAACCACTTTGCCACCGGGGCGGCAACCTCAATAATTATATAAGCATAATATACGAGTAAAAATATTTATGTAATACCTTTTGCCATCCTGCGCCTTCCCTTATTGGAGGGCCCAATGAATTTAATTTTTCGGCAAAATTGTTCCAAGCCGTGCTGAATTCGTGTTTAGAACTTCCAAAACTGAAATATCCCTTCGCAATATCCGAATTACGTTCCATCAATTGGACCAAACACTCGAATTGCTTTGCATTCGTAATTTTGATACTAAAAGATATAAATACATATGTATATTTGGTTGTTACAATTATAATTATGTTTAGATAATTATAATTTACTAGCTGACCCGGCGAACTTTGTCTCGCCCCAAATTACTTCGTCCGAGCAAACACTTTTGATCTTCACAAAAATTGAATTTAATGAAAGAAAAATCAAACAACTCAAATCAATTCTCAATAGAGTTTGAGTTAGACAATTGAGTGGCCAATTCCATTCACTTTTTCATCGAATCCAACACTAAAGTATTGAAAGGCAATGAAATGACTATTGAAACTCAGGCATCTATCGAAAATTAAGTTGTTTATTGGATTTTTGCTCTCACTGTGGAAATGAATTGGAGCCAGTTGGAATTTAAAAGAATTCAATGTATTTTATTCGAGTGGAAATAAATGTGATACAGACGCAAATCAATACAATGTATTGTGGTAAACAATATTTTTCGTTTTGTTGTCCGGTGCGTAAATGAACAACGATGACGGTTTGCCAACTCTCGAACAGGCGACGTACAACTGACCATGAGAAAAACACGGAAATTCCAGATTTATTCCGCACACTTCCAACGATTGACCTTGCGATTTGTTAATCGTCATAGCGAACGCCAAACGAACGGGGAACTGAATGCGCTTGAAGTCAAACGGAATGTCATTTGGAATCAGAGGAATTCTCGGAATTAGGACATCCTCTCCTTTGAAATTGCCCTTGATGATCGTCGCTTGAATCACGTTGTTCATCAGTTTCTTCACAGCCAATCGCGTTCGAAATCGATCCCGTCAAAACATCAACAGCAATTTGACCATTTCCAAGCGCCAACAATTATTTTGAAAAATCAGCAGTTGATGAGTCGTTCTGTAACGCGACTCTCATGTTCGTGGTCAACTATAACTTCTTCACATAGCGCCATAAACTTGACGATTTCAGACATGCATTGAGTTCATCTGCAGCTGTTGATCTCGGAATGACAGGTAGCGTTGACGAAAATCACCAGCCAGCAGAATGATCGCTCCACCAAAATGCCTTGAGTCACTTCGTAAATCCTTCATCGTTCGATTGAACGCTTCCAATGATCGTTTATGTGCCAATGTGCACTCGTCCCAGATGATGATTTTTCAATCCTGCAATACCTTGGCCATCGCCGAGTTTTTTGCAATTGAGCACACTGGCTTGTCATTCGTGTGGATATTCATCGGCAACTTCAACGCAGAACGTGCAGGCCGGCCGCCGTCTAGCAATGTGGCTGCAATTCCCGATGATGCAACGGCTAACGCTATTTCAGATCTCGAGCGAATTTTGGCCAAAAGCAATGAAATCAGAAATGTTTTGCCTGTTCCACCGAGAGCATCGAGGAAGAATATTCCACCGTTTCCTTCATCAACTGCGTTCATCAATGCATCGTTCACGTTCTTTTGCTGTACATTCAAAAGCGGGACATTTGTTCGCACTATTTGGCTCATTGAATCTCGATCGTACTCTTGCTCTCGTTGCAATTCACGATTAAATGCATCGTGCATCGAATGAATTGGTGCTGGCATGCCCAATTTTGACAAATAGCTGCCGCACATAAGCACGCACATGTCTTCGATCATGATCAAAGCTTCGTTGCGTATCTCGTCGTTCATTTCAAGCTCATAGTTTGATGTTGTAGTGCGAACTACATGCAAAATGTCGTCAGCCATCTCGTCCTTGTATTTGTTCCACAATTCCAATGCGTTCGATAGATGACACGACGCTATGATGATCGCGAACAATGCACGAATTTGATTTGCCGGCGCAGAAACAGTGGCATCGGCGAGTGTTGATTCCCAATGTGAGTCGTTTTCCAGCAAATTCAGACGTTGGCAAGCTTCTCGATAAGTGGCGCACAAGGAACAAAAGCAAACGAAGATAGAAGCATTCGTCTTGTCGTGGATGCACGGTGTACACACGGTCAAGCGCATCAGTCTAATACACATTTACGTATCCTGCAACAGGTTGACCTTTTTTTCGACGTTGAAACTTCTTCGTTGACTGGTTCCAGGTATGATAGCGTGGCATTTCGCAGTAAAGCAATGTTCGTGCGAACGGATCGCTTTGGCAAATTTCGAAGAAATTAGTGAGTGTTGTAGCTGGTGGTCGTTTTGCTCGTTGTGCTGCATAAGCTTCCGTGAAAAAGACACGTTGTCAATTCTCCAAGTGCAACCACAAATGTTGAACAGTGGGATGACGTATGAGAAAATACGCCAAATCGCCTCGTTGCAACTGATAAGATTGCCAAAATTCTACACAACTTATATTTATAGTAGTCCGCAACCAACGCCATCTATTGAAAATAATCCGAAGTGGCTATTTAAATGAATGATCATTGTCAAAATACAATTTTCATCAGTGGTGTTAAGTGTATTTCCATACAAAATTCCTCTACAAAACGCAATTCTCGATTTCCCGATTTTTCGGTTTTCCAGTTGGTTTCGATTTTGTTCGAGTTTACGGATTTTCATTTGGGTTTTTCCGAATTTTCTTTTATTCTAAGCCCCACTGTATTGAGATGGACAATGCACAAAAAAAGAATCATTCAAATTGATCGTTTTGTTCTCGAGTTTTTGCGAGACTAACGCACGGCAATTGATTTTTATTTAAATAAATAGATAGAGAAAATAAATAGATAAAATAAACAGATTGGATAAAAAACAAAGTAGCAGTTTGGATGTAACCGTGGGAATCAAATTCAGTACCTCCCAATCCAAGCGCCGAAGCTTTAACCACTACACCACCTGTCTCATAGGAAATGCACACACACAAAATTCATATGCAAATGGTTTTTTATTCGATTATTGGGGGTTTCCGACTTTTCCGGTGGCTTTTTTTTAAATTTCTTTCGTAAGAACTATCTCCTGGTAATAGTGAACACAGCAGAAAAGATTGAGCCAAATCGGTTCAGCCGTTCTGAATTGATGCGCGCACATACATTTTTTGCACCATTTTTATAGATATAGAAGAAGAAGATAAGATTGTCAAAATTCTACAAAACTTATATTTAGAGTAGTCCGCAACCAACGCCATCTATTGAAAATAATCCAAAGTGGCTATTTAAATGAATGATCATTGTCAAAATACAATTTTCATCGGTGGTGTTAAGTGTATTTCCATACCAAATTCCTCTACAAAACGCAATTCTCGATTTCCCGATTTTTTTAAGCATGTGAAGTTATCCCAGTTTTTCATCCCAGGTTTTTTTTTTATTATAATTTACACGAAACTATTGTATTCCATCCCAGTTTTTTCATTTTATACCTCTATAAGACGATTTAAATTATAAACACAACAA
The DNA here is from genome assembly GCA_947310385.1 of Nephrotoma appendiculata. Lineage (NCBI taxonomy): Eukaryota > Metazoa > Arthropoda > Insecta > Diptera > Tipulidae > Nephrotoma > Nephrotoma appendiculata. The sequence continues at coordinate 88,964,615 of OX371225.1, forward strand.
CAAAATATCCCATCCCAGTTTTTTTTCGTTTATTAGTTGCTCATGTAAAACAAATACTTGAAAATATTGTATTGAGTTTTGGCAATAATAATACTGTATATTTTAAGTTCGAAATAATAGTATTTGTACGTTTAAAATATAAAGGGAAGCCTAAAATGAGCTCCCTAGTGGCAGCCGTATGTTAGGATTGGCACAATCTTCCAGCTTCGATATGGCCCCATATAAATTTATATGAAAATCGTTTATAACTTCCAAAATCTTCCTGGGCCGGGAATAGCAAATGATGTTTTGAGATGGTACATAATTAAGTAGTTACTGGCCAAGTGGCATGCACCAGCCGTATGTTCAAATTTGAGGAAATGGCCAAGTTCCAAAATCCTAGATTAAGTTAAATAAAAATTTGTATCTCTTAAGAACTTCCTAGGCCGGAAATGGTTCTTTATGTTTTGAGTTGGTAATGATAAGGGCAAACTATGGTGAACTCCCCAGTGCCAGCCGTATGTTAGGATTGGCACAATTTCCCAGCTTCGATATGGCCCCATATAAATTTATATGAAAATCGATTATAACTTCCAAAATCTTCCTGGGCCGGAAATAGCGAATGATGTTTTGAGATGGTACATAATTAAGTAGTTACTGACCTAGTGGCCAGCACCAGCCGTATGTTCAAATTTGAGGAAATGGCCAAGTTCCAAAATCCTAGATTAAGTTTAATAAAAATTTGTATCTCTTAAGAGCTTCTTAGGATCTCGAAACATCATTCGCTATTTCCGGCCCAGGAAAATTTTGGAAGTTATAAACGATTTTCATATAAATTTATATGGGGCCATATCGAAGCTGGAAGATTGTGCCAATCCTAACATACGGCTGGCATTGGGGAGTTCACCATAGTTTGCCCTTATCATTACCAACTCAAAACATAAAGAACCATTTCCGGCCTAGGAAGTTCTTAAGAGATACAAATTTTTATTTAATTTAATCTAGGATTTTGGAACTTGGCCATTTCCTCAAATTTGAACATACGGGTGGTGTTGGCCACTTGGTCAGTAATTACTTAATTATGTACCATCTCAAAACATCATTCGCTATTTCCGGCCCAGGAAGATTTTGGAAGTTATAAACGATTTTCATATAAATTTATATGGGGCCATATCGAAGCTGGAAGATTGTGCCAATCCTAACATACGGCTGCCACTAGGGAGCTCATTTTAGGCTTCCCTTTATATTTTTACGTACAAATACTATTATTTCGAACTTAAAATATACAGTATTATTATTGCCAAAACTCAATACAATATTTTCAAGTATTTGTTTTACATGAGCAACTAATAAACGAAAAAAAACTGGGATGGGATATTTTGTTGTTGTGTTTATAATTTAAATCGTCTTATAGAGGTATAAAATGAAAAAACTGGGATGGAATATAATAGTTTCGTGTAAATTATAATAAAAAAAAAATCCTGGGATGAAAAACTGGGATAACTTCACATGCTTATTTTTTTTGATTTTTCAGTTCTTTTGTTTTCCGATTTTTTTCGAGTTTACGGATTTTCATTTGAGTTTTTCCGAATTTTCTTTTATTCTTAGTCCCACTGTATTGAGATGGACAATGCACAAAATCATTCAAATTGATCTTGTCGTTCTCGAGTTTTTGCGAGACTAACGCACGGCAATTGATTTTTATTAAGATAAATAGATAGAGAAAATAAATAGATTGGATAAAAAATAAAGTAGCAGTTTGGATGTAACCTTCGGTGGGAATCGAATTCAGTACCTTCCAATCCAAGCGCCAAAGCTTTAACCACTACACCACCTGTCTCATAGAAAATGTACACACAAAATTCATATGAAAATGGCTTTTTATTCGATTTTTCGGGTTTTCCGGATTTTCCAGTGGATTTTTTTAAAATTTTTTTTCGTAAGAACCATCTCCTGGTAATTGCAAACACAACAGAAAAGATTGAGCCAAATCGGTTTAGCCGTTCTAAACTGATGCGCGCACATACATTTTTTGCACCATTTTTATAGATATAGATAAGAAGATAGAAGAAGATAAGATTGTCAAAATTCTACACAACTTATATTTAGAGTAGTCCGCAACCAACGCCATCTATTGAAAATAATCTGAAGTGGCTATTTAAATGAATGATCATTGTCAAAATATAATTTTCATCGGTGGTGTTAAGTGTATTTCCATACAAAATTCCTTTACAAAACGCAATTTTCGACTTTCCGATTTTTTTTTTTTTGATTTTTCGGTTTTCCATTTGGTTTCGATTTTATTCGTGTTTACGGATTTTGGATTTTGGATAAAAAACAAAGTAGCAGTTTAGATGTAGCCTTCGGTGGAAATCGAATTCAGTACCTCCGAATCCAAACGCCGATGCTTTAACCACTGCACCACCTGCCTCATAAAAATTGTACACACAAAATTCATATGAAAATGGCTTTTTATTCGATTTTTCGGGTTTTTAGACTTTTCCGGTGAATTTTTTCAAAATATTCTTTCGTAAGAACCATCTCCTGGCAATTGCGAACACAATAAAAAAAGATTGAGCCAAATCGGTTCAGCCGTTCTCAACTGATGCGCGCACAAACATTTTTTGCACCATTTTTATAGATATAGATAAGAAGAAGAAGATAAGATTTTCAAAATTCTACACAACTTATATTTATAGTAGTCCGCAACTAACGCCATCTATTGAAAATAATCCGAAGTGGCTATTTAAGTGAATGATCATTGTCAAAATACAATTTTCATCGGTGGTGTTAAGTGTATTTCCATACAAAATTCCTTTACAAAACGCAATTTTTGACTTTCCGATTTTTTTTTTTTGATTTTTCGGTTTTCCATTTAGTTTCGATTTTTTCGTGTTTACGGATTTTGGATAAAAAACAAAGTAGCAGTTTAGATGTAGCCTTCGGTGGGAATCGAATTCAGTACCTCCGAATCCAAGCGCCGATGCTTTAATCACTGCACCACCTGCCTCATAAAAATTGTACACACAAAATTCATATGAAAATGGCTTTTTATTTGATTTTTCGGGTTTTTAGACTTGTAAGAACCATCTCCTGGCAATTGCAAACACAATAAAAAAAGATTGAGCCAAATCGGTTCAGCCGTTCTCAACTGATGCGCGCACATACATTTTTTGCACCATTTTTATAGATATAGATTAAAAGATTTAATTATAATTGATTGTACCACAAAAACTTACGATTTTTCATGGTCCATTTTATTTGTGTGAAAAATTTACGCGTCTATAAATGTCATTCTAGGTGACAAAAAACTTTTCAAATGACCATGAGCATACGATGTCTGTCGCATCAAATAAAAATTGGCGCTAAAATCGACTATGAGAATGTTAATATTTGACTCTCGTTGCAAGTCGTGTCGACTAATAGAATCGGGGTGTTAATTCGAATTATATTCTTAATTCTAATTTTTTTTTTCTAACAGCTTTTCTTTTTATATCCAATTTTTTGAAATTTAAATGGCAGGATTTAAATGGGAATAGGATGTGGTGCTGTGGCTTATAGGGTAAGATGAGTCTTGTTCTATTATAAAATCATCAATTGTAGCTACTACTACTGATACAATTTCAACTTCATGTTCTATTCTTCTGTCGTTGTGAGATAGACCTAATTTTTTTAATATTATACCCGCTTAAATTGGTAGTCAAATCTAGCAGTCTATCCACTTTGTTAGTGGTTTACTTTTACAAGGGCCTCCTCCAGTATCTGAGACGCTCAGCTTATTTTTCTTTAATTTAGCTTTGACGTTGTATTTAAAATCTTTCCAATCCTATACAAAAAATAAATACATATGAAAGCACAGCGGACAGAAAATACATTTCGAAAATACATTAACCTCATTTTTTTCCAGCCTTCTGACGTTTTCTTTGTTGGAGGAACAATATCATTTAGCTGTTCTGTGATTTCACTCCACAGGTGATTTGAGTAAGTGTGCAGCATTTAAACAATTTGTTTGCCAAACGATCATTTTTCTCCATAAACGATATATGTAAGTGTATCAAACTGCTGTCCATTTGTTGTGGACCTGTAAAATCAATTTTATATATTACTAAAATGTAGGTATTTTAGGTAGTAAATTCAAGGTACGTTATTTGAAATAAATTATTTTACAACTTACATCTTGGTAAATATATCTATTGATATTTAAAAACAATAATTATAATTGCCTTAATTAAAAAATATAAAAATACACGACCGAATTTATTTACACGATAAAAAAAATATTATTTTAAAACAACACTGACACAATATGACATTCGCCACCTAAACACCAGTCGAATTTTGATTGACGTCACAAATTCGTTAAAATCGATTCGTATTTTGTTTCATAATATGGCGAATTTTTCGATTTCGAACTATTCGATAGAAAAAATCATAATACGAAAACGCGCTGCGAATCGAATTTTTCGAAATCAAATAAGTTTCCATAATAGACCCCCAGAAATTGCATATAAATTCTTTCCCCAATTCCCTGTTCCCGTGGTACCAGAATAATGCCACGGGTGTGTGGAAAGATGGAGTATTGGGGTCCGTGTGAAGGAAGCTGTTTTTGCTAACTCAGAAAACGAAAATGGACATGGTGGTGATGTTCACTGCACCACGTGAGCCACTGGATTAAGGACTTGCATGATCGATAGCGGCCAATGCTAACAAGATGGTTCACAGAACGTGCATGCTTCTGGGAAATGGATCATGCAGTTTGCATGCCCAACTTAATACGTTGGGCAACAGCAAAAAAAATATTTTATTTAAAACAAAAAATAAAAATTGTGCACAGCCGTGGATCTTCTTCGATGTTGTTGTTGCTGCATTTGCCGCTGTTATAGCGATAGTTGTTGTTTCTTGTCGCTGTTGTTGTTTATTATCTCATGTTGGGAGTTTTCGCCATTGAGGACGAGCAAATTTTGGCCCTTGTTGTTGTTGTTGCGTGTGTGTGGCAGCTTTAATGCGCTTGCCTATAAATTTACTTCACCTACGTTGGTAGATCGGCCTATATTTTTGGCTCGCACACAAAAAAAAACTGGCGACTAAATTAGTGCACGCACAAAATTTTAATAATACCCACGTTCGCACTTCAAATGTTTAATACCGCACAGATAATTTAAATTTTTTTGTCGTCCCGTACAAACGAACGTCGGGGTCTCCCGATATAGCATTTCAATATTCAATTTATTATTTTGATAAATTTATTATCCGCCATGAGGATGTGTGTTTATTATTCGGTATGATGCTTGTGCAGCTTTGGCAGCGTGTAGCTACGCCTACTGTGGCTGAGTGGTATGAACCGAATGAAAAAATAATTTTATTTTTGTTAAACAAATTTGTTCGTTTTCCTTTGCGTTCGCATTCGTTGTGTTACTTTTGTTATTGTAATGCTCGTCGTGTTGTTTCCGTCTTGCGTGTATATTTACATCTCTCGATGCATGTACTCTGTTTGAACGTACCTAGTGAAGAATAATGAATTAGCGTTGAGTTTGCGAGATGTTAAGTTTGCTGTATCTACGATTAGAATATTGGTTTGCAATATTCTAACCGCTACAGTACTTATACTAGGTTGTCAAACAAGGTAATATTCAACTTCGGTAAAGCCCATGTACCAGCACATATCATCATTATCAATCACTTCAAAGATCAGAATATTGGTTATACCTTATTTTTTTATTAATCTCGCAACATGAGAAAAATCTTGCATTATAAAATCTTGCGATACAAAATTTACACAACCTGATCTTTATACATATTACAAAATCTCGTAAATATTTTTTTTTAGGCTTTATTAATAAAATGATAGAATCGATTTATGATTTACATTCGCTATTAATTTTAATTCATTAAATTAAAAAAAAAAATACATATCAAAGTCAGTCGTCTCTGTTCCATATAATTTATTGAATTCTTTTGTTTAGTAGTTAATCTTTACGAATTTTCTCTACACGATGTTTGCCCTCTTTGATCAGTTTATATAAGAATGTATGGCGTTGGCCCACCACAATTTTTAATATGTTGTGCTATGCCTCGACACTATTTTGAGTCCAACTGTCTAAAATTTTAGATTATATTTTTGGCGTACTTTCAAGTCACCATTATAATTTTTTTTTTTAATCAGCTCCCTATTTTTTAAAATCTTGTTCTCAAATGTCCTGCTTAAGCTCTAATAGTAATTGGAGACTTCGTTTGATGGTGCAAATGAGAGACTTTTAATCATTCGGAATTTTAGAGAGAATTTTTCTGAAGAAGGTAAACCCGCGAAAAGCTATGTGTATTGACAATTAATTTAGTAATACCAAAGATAAACATATGTTTATCTTTGGTAATACCAAAGAATATATACAACAAGAAAGAGATTTTGTTCGACAGAAATATACCAACAAAAAATCGTTCATGATTTTCTGAGTTTTTGTTTGTAATTTTCGAAGAACGAGATGGTCCTATAATCATACATTTCTCGTTCTAACATTCGTTTGATAAACACAACTTCGGCGATTTCAAAATCAAATAATCAATGAAAAAATCGAAAATATTTGAAAAGGGGAAAAATATTGCAAAGCAAAACATTTTTAATTATCTCGTACGTAATTTAGTAACGCTTTATTCTTCACAGGATGCGTTTCGTTCGAATTTATTGGAAATGCAAAATATTACGTATTATTTTTCAGCTTGGGTTTGTTTATGTACGTAGCTATACATTTTTAATCAAAATAGCTCATGAAACTAACCAATTTTTTTATTTTTTTGGAATATATATATATGCATACCGGAATAATTTATTTGAAAATGTTTGTAGATTTATATGTAAGTATTTAGGAAAAAATTTGATTTTAGAAAAAAATATAATGTGATACACATAGTACTCACGTAGTGATGGAAGTTTATGAATGGAAATATTATAAAATGGAAAACAAAATATCAATTCAAATAAAAATGTACGAAATGGATAAGTATTGGTTCTACAAAAATGAATATATACATGTAAACGATTATTTTTGATTTCGATCGTTTCATTGTTCATTTTGGACTATTTTTCTTCTGCATTTAAAAATTTTTTATGTAAAGAAAATTTACAATTCCGTGAAAGTGGAATAGCTATCTACGGGTCCACGTTTTATGCCTAGCCCAAGCCAATAAACTGAATCTTTTTCATTTATGTATAAGCTAAATATTTCGAATTTAACTATTTAATGGAGTTGATGACATGCTGTATATAGAAGGATTAGTTTAGAGTATTTAATAATTTTGTGCATTTTAATTAAAATCTTGAAATTCCTATTTGATATTTAATTTTTGTATAAATTATAAATATATATATTTGAAATTACTTAAACGTAATAATTTTTATTATGTGGCTTTGTGTAGATTAATTGGTTATGACTTCTTCTATGGCTGCGGTCGAATAGTCGGGTAAATCGTTTAGTACAGTAAACTGAAATTTTAGAACATATTTACCTCAAGCAGTGTCCCAATTCTTTGGTAAATATGTGTCGCAAAAACGGCTCGAGGGTAAAATATAGTGTTTAAAGGGTTCATTTCGGTGGTATATTGGTAACTGCCAAATAATTATTGTTGTCAAAAGTTTAGAAATTATTCACACAAAAACATGGAAAAATATTTAAAAAATATTAAAAAATATTTAATTTGAAAATAACAAGCCATTATATTTAGTAGACTTACTTTTTGAATTGGAAACATACGAAAAAAAGAAAACGTCAAACGCACAACAACAAAAACTCAATTACCCTGCTATTTAGTACAGTATTTCAATTTACCCTGTACACTGTTAAAAAAAGGTAAAAAGTACAATTTACCCGACTATTCGACCGCAGCCTATGTACCTACATTTATTAAATTATTCGATAGAAAGATATCTCGACATATAAAAATCCTATAGATAACGTTGTTTATAAATTAGGAAAACTATTTTTGATAACATTGTATATAGTACAAGTGACGGAAAAACTAGTTTACTATTCTATGTGAAAACGGTGGCATTAAAGATTCATTTTCATGAAATTCGTAGACTTCCTCAAATGAGCGAATAAGGCATCTTGTTTTAGAGCTATCTAATTTTTGACCTATCCAAGAATTATCTCGGATAAATTATGTCAACATAATTATTATTGATCTTAGAAAGGCTTTTACAAAACAGCCTTAACCTATTTAAACCTTACTAAATTTAATCAGAGTTTCTAAAAAATCTAAATAATCTCATCAGATTTATATTTTATGATTTTTAAGGATTTAACGTCGCCAGTTTATATAATTAGAATACAAGATTTGGTTATCATGAACCTAATTCTTAGATAACTAGCTAGATAACACTGCCAGATCAGGTGATAATATGATTTTATGATATGATAAACGTATACACCTTATCCTTGATGTCAGCCCTGGAGTAAACGTAGCTCAATCAAAGAAAATATACAACAAAAAAATGACTTTGTTCGACAAAAATATACAAACAAAAAATCGCTTCTGATTTCCTGAGTTTTTGGCTGTAGTTTTCGAAGAAAGGGATGGTCCTATAATCATCCATTTCTCTTTCTTACCTTCATTTTATAAACAAAACTTCGGCGGTTTAGAAATCAAACGATTGATTCGTAAGTAAACAAATTGAAAAAAAATAATCATGTGCTTACTTTATTCTATCATCCGCTTCCTTGATTTTAAATATTATAAGCAAACTAAAAATTAATGACACCATAGTCTAAATTGGTAATTTAACTATAATTAATTTAAGTTAATAATTATTTTTGACATATCCAAAAATTCCGACATTTTATTGATCTTAAAAGGCGTCTACAAAAAATTAACTACACAACACGGGTTTTTAGAATACAATATTTTGTTATTATTAGAAAAAAATTTAATGTGTTAAAAGCTTCTAATACAAAGTGTAAAAAAAATTTATATTTATTAAAAGTAAAATATGCTACCCAAAAAAGGAAATCTATCGACCAATTAATTGATAATTTAAATGTCAATGAAAATACGAAAAATGTGAGTAAGCTGCTACTAAAGAAAAAGTTTTATTATAACAACGCGGACAAAACATTCGCGCAGTGTTTATTTTACAAATTTGCCACTACTTACAAATTTTTAAGGAACACTTTAAATTTAAAATTACCATCAGTTAGTTCCATATACAAGTGGTCTGTAATTAAGTTTATTCCACCTGGAATTAACGATATTTTAATGGTACAGCATAGTGTTTTTTTCGGCAATTTACCAGAAAGGTCTAAGTTATGTGTTTTAAGTTTCGATGAAATAACCATCAAACAAAATTTAACGCACATTATTTTGACCGATAGGATCGAAGGATTTTATGATGATGGAGAGGAGCGAAAAAATGAACTAGCTACTTCAGCACTATTTTTCATGGTGAGATCCATAATAGGAGACTGGAAATACGTAATTAATTATGTAGTAACCACAAATCATTCACTGCATTAAAATTAACTGAGTTGATTAAAAAAAATATAAAACTATGTGAGGAAAAAATTGACTTAAATGTTGTAATGCTAACATGCGATCAAGGAGCAATAAATATGCAAGTATATAAACACCTCGGAATTACTCCTGAAACCCTGTATTTGGTATTAGCTGGAAAACAAATATTTGCTCAATATGATGCACCTCATCTTATTAAGTCAACAAGAAACGCTTTTATAAATAATCAAATTTCATTGGACGAACATGGGATAGCGAATATAGATGTGATAAGGCAAATTTGATCGAGATACCAATCAAACTTGCAAATTATTACGGGTCTCATACGAAACGACACATTTCACAACAGGATGTGCTAAAACAGGATGTCACAAAACAGGATATCACAAAACAGTACATGGTACGCTACAGTACATGGTACGAAACAGGACCGATTAAAACAGTACAACACAAAACAGTACATGGTACAGTAGAGTACATGGTACGGAACAGGACCGATTAAAACAGTACATCACAAAACAGTACATGGTACACTAAAGTACATGGTACGGAAGAGTACATCGCAAAACAGTACATATTAAAAGAGAACACCACAAAATAGTTAATAGTCAATTTTATTTTACGGTTTTAATAACTAGTTGTGTGGGTACGGAAAAGTACCATGTCAAAAATTTATTTTTGTATGTTTTTTGAACCAACATACACATTTGTGCATTCCTTTCAAACTTATTTTCGCCCGAAAAAACACGATAACTATACACACAATTGTGTTGGTTGTACTTCAAATCAAGCTATATTTTTTATCAAAAACGCCATTACATACTATGGTTTTTTACTCACACATTTGTGTGGTTTGGACTTAAATTGAGCCATTTTTTTTTGGTTAAAAAAGGGATATATTTATTTATATATTTACTTAAATTTTTGATCTATTTTGCAACGATCAAGTATTAGCGATTTAAATAAAAATAATGTTATTTATTGTTAGGTGAAGGGATATTTTATTATAACTTAAAGCAATTATAATTCTATATAGTATACTGTCTAATTACTCTAGGTGAAGGCAAATATCCACTTGATAATATCCTAATTACTAAACATATTCAATAAAAAATATTTAACAAATCAAGCTGAAAAAATCCTCCAGCTTAACGTTCAGTAAAATGTACTTTAGTGTACCATGTACTGTTTTGTGATGTACTCTTTTTATCGGTCCTGTTTCGTACCTTGTACTGTAGCGTACCATGTACTGTTTTGTGATGTACTGTTTTCATCGGTCCTGTTTCGTACCACGTACTTTAGTGTACCATGTACTGTTTTGTGATGTACTGTTTTTATCGGTCCTGTTCCGTACCATGTACTGTTTTGTGATGTCCTGTTTTATTACATCCTGTTTTGAAATGTGCCATAGTGAGCGGCTTCGAATTATTACCCAAGATCAGCCGGAAACACCTTTATCCAAACTCTTTTGAAAAAATGAACGTGTCGTTGGCCGCTCAATTACTGAGCAACACCGTTAGTTGCGCAATACGAACGGTGAAACAAACGTGTCCTGAAATGCTCGGTTTATCACTCGAGCATGAGGCGTCAACTGCGGAATTTGTACAACGTTTTAATAATATATTCGATTGCCTGAATAGCCGAAATTTTGCCTCTACGTCTCCATACGAAAAGTCGTTAAAACATGGTAATGAAGTATACAATTATATGAAAGAAAACTTAGATTTTTTGAAAAAATTGAAAATCCTTTCCGAAAAAGAAAATTATTTTAAATTTATTAAAGGTCTTCAACTAACTATTAAATCACAACTAATGTTAATTGATTACTTAACAATAAATCATGGAGTTGATTTCATTTTAACTGGGAAAACGAACCAAGACTGCCTTGAAAACTTTTTTTCTCGGTTACGCGGTAAAGGTGGTTTTAATTGCACCCCATCCAGCAACGAAATTGGCATACACTACGCTAATATAATCGTTACCAAACTATTATTTAAAAGTGAGTTTTAAAGTATTATTTAACTGCAAAGAAGATGACGGAAAGATGGTTGACCTTCACTGGGAAAATTTCCAGGTGCTTTACAAAGAAAGCTTAATTTCTGAATGCGAGCCTGAAGACGATTCAATTTACGATGAGTTTTTAGCCTGTCGAGACTCTACCTCTGAGACTGACATTCTTCAGAAAAATGCGGCCACATATTATGCTGGGTGGGTATTGTGCGTTCCAGAAAATAGACTGCAATGCATGCAAAATTAAGCTGATAAAAGAATCTAATGAGATTCCTACAGCAAGTGATACATTTATAAGCGAAAAAATTTTTAAAAAATCATCAAGATACGGACCGTTAACAGTACCGACAAAGGAATATGCAGAAGTGGCATACACTTGTTTAACGATTTTTGAGCATTCCTTCAAAAATGAGTGTCATTTACCTAATATATGTGAAAAGGCTACTGAAAAGTGCTTAAATATTATCGAGCGAAAATTTCCTGGTTTTCTACCGTTAAAAGAAGATGAACCGTGTTATGAACACATTAGAACTTTAATAAAAAATTTTAATCTTGTATTAATTAGGAAAAATTCCAAATGGTATCTATTGAAAGGTGAATTTACAAAAACAAACAATAAATTATCATCAACAAACGCTTCAAAGAGATTAAAAATTTTAAACAGTTAAAAAATAAATAAATTATGTAAAAATGTACTATGTATTTAAATTTAATAAGGATGTTCGAATAACTTAGAATTGACCTTTAGTGACTAATGTAATATATAGTATGTTATATAGTATAGTATGTTATAATATGGTATGTATTGGCCGTATATTTCCCGTACAAGTAAATAAACTTCAATGGTTCACTATTATTTGTTTCAACATTTCTCTTGAGCGTGCTTAAGAAGTGAAAAAGCGATATGCAAGGGTAATTTTTACCAATCGGCCGTTTGGTTTCCAACATATACGTTGTAAGTGTGCAGCTTTATAAATATAATTTTATAAATATAAAAAAGTATAATAATCAGAATTCTAAAGAAAATTGTAGGTATTACAAACAATAGTTTTGTGAGAGAAATAACTGTTCTCTATTTGAAATTTTAGATGTACTTTCTAATTGAATTCAAGTGTGTTTATTTATGATTATTTAATGATTGAAAATGCGTAAGGTTGGTATGACAATACTGTAATTAAATTTTGAACTGGACCATATAATCATCAATCCTATGTATATAAACATGCTATCGAAACCTGTAACGAATTGCACATTTCGTTCCCTGCTACAGTTTCTAATTCTTTCAGGAAAAACTTTTTTTTTGTCTTCTCGTTGCATTGATTGTGGGTTGTGAGTTAGATGAGGTGTGTATCCCTGCAATAGGGGTTTATATTCTACTTATTGAATATTGTTAATGCCAATGTTGTGTAATGAACTAAAAATATGCACACACCAAAATATTTCTGTACTGTTAACTAATTGATATTGCTTCAAAACAAATATTATATATGTAATTGTATTATGATTTGGTATCGAAAAACAATGGTATTAACGACGATGAGATGACACGATGGTCCGAAAGAGATGACGAGGGAGAGGGAGGTGATGAGGAAAAGAAAAAAACATTTGGACGAGGAGTTGAATGTTGAATTTTGATAAAAAAAGAATTAATAAATTGTGCAGTGTGTTTATATTGATCACACCAAGTATAATCTTAAAATATAAAAAGTAACAGTGATTACCAAAAATACTTGGTCATATTTTTTTTTATTGTACAATTAAATGATCAATCATTTAAAGTTAATATATATGAACTTTATAAACTTATTAATTTAATATATATAAAAAGATAAAACTAAACAAGTGAAAACGAACATTAAAATTTACCAGGTGTGTCATAAACGGTAAATTGGTTATAAAAATATGTCATGTGAAAATGCCGAACTTTATTTGAAGTGAAACGACAGTTCAAACGTGAATGAAAATAATCAGATATTGGTGAAATCGAAAGAGTTGTTTGGTGCAAAATATTAACTGAAACTATACTCTATGTCATACTACTATGTGAATAATTGGTCTCGTATATAATAATATCGTAAATAATAAGAAGTTGGACGCAATTTAAGTGCGGCTCGTAAACTCGAAAAATTATAAAATGGTGAGCCATAAAATGTGTAGTGATGGACGTTAAAACTCAAATCTGTTTTTTTTTGGGTGTGGTTTTGTGATAATCGTAACATAAACCGGACAATATCGATATTAATAAGAGTCTAATACGTTTAATAAAATCTTTTCTAACTCGAACTGTTCCAAAGATACTTCCATAATTAATAATAATTCTAATTAAATAATAAATAAATCCATTAATAACAATCAAAATTCTAACCAAAATAAAATAAAATATCTGCCTTTAATTGAAAAATTCGTTCATTCACAACTCCAACATTAATGAATGATCATACCAATCATACTCATCGAAAACGTATATGTGCTACGGAAATAAGGTCATCCATCGTTGTCAACGTCATGGCGCCCAACGTTTACAATTTTTGAGAAATTTGTTTTGTCTATTTTATTGTAAGTTATTTAATATAAATTTATTATTACTTAAACATTTTCGTATTTCTGAAACGAAGATTAAAGTTTAAACTAATTCCTCAAACAATAAATAAAATTAATTCTTAAGTTTCCATTTAGTGCAAAGGTGTATATTTATTGGTTGGTAAATTAGTTTGTACTTCTATTATAAACAATATATTTTGGTCTATTTAGCAATACTCCTTTATTTTCAATTTAATGATAATATTCATCCATTATCAGTTTTTCTTAGTTTTTTTGTTGTTTTTTTTGTAATTTAAGTAAATTTCTGATGTTAGTAATTTAAGGTAAATCCATTTAAATTTTCGTTAGCATGTAAAAGAGAAAAAAAAAAATGATAATATTTGAAGTTAATAATTATGAATTTGACCTAAAAATTACCTATCGCTTTATTCAATTATTTAATTAAAATGAGGTAAATTCTGTTAACGGGGAGATGCAACGGAGGTGAGTAGTTTGGCTGGGCATGTGACCTTCAAGTGTTTTTTTTCTCTCGAGAATCCTAATTTTCTTTCTTAGTTTATTTTCTTATTTTCCATTTACGGTCATTACTGATTGGCTCATGTTCCGGAAACCCCACCCCTGACGCTCCTGAGACTTAGCCGAGCAATCGACCGTCAAACCGGAACCGCTGAGCTGATAAAAATATTTTCTGTTAACGGTTCAGCAGTAGCTGAACTGTTACAAACCTTTTAAACATATACTCCTCAGGGTAGATGTTGCACGGTTGGCTGGAAGAAACCCAGCAGCTTTAGACCGATGGATAAATTATTTAATTATTTTGTATACAATCGCCTACGACGAAAAAATCTAAATATTTGATGAAATTTAGATATCTCGCATATCTAATCACAACTAACTCAAATTAATAGATTAACAAATCTTATGTACGGAAAGTGTGTGTAAATAATTAACAAATCGTACAAATAATTTATTAGCCAAGTACATTGTTAGACAATGACAGTTGTGTCGCGTATGCCATTAACCAATCCTTTTCTGCACCAGAGCCCCCATTATTCTGAAGTACGTTTTTGATGTTGAATTACGTTTACTCCAGGATTGTGCTATACATACCTACCGGGACTGGCATCATGCCTTATATATCATGTACGCGTTTATCATATCATATTACCAGATGATCTGGCAGTATTGTCTAGTTATCTAAGCATTAGATTCATGATAGTAAAATCTTGTAATCTAATTATATAAAGTGTGGGAATTGTGAAAATATTTTGCTACAAATTGTTCTAATTTCAAAATATTTATTTCCCGTTCTCAAACGTATATTCTGGTAGGCTGGGAATAATTTTTTATGTAAGTTTTTATAAACTTAAACGCGTATTCCGATCTTATTACAAGTTAATTTATTTTTAAATATATATTAATAAAATGGAATTATTTTTTCCCAATAAAAAAAAAATCCCAATTCTCTATTCCCGGGGAAAACCAAATAAAGCCACTGGTAACGTTAAATCCTTAAAAATCATAAAATATAAATCTATCATTATTGAGATTTCTCAAAAACTCGGATTAAAATAAGATTTGGAAAGGTTTAGCGGCCTTGCAAAAGCCTCTCTAAGATCAATAAGATTGATGTTGGTTGGCAAAATTTGTCCAAAATCAATTAATGAAAATGATTATATAATACCACCGTTTTCACTTCGAATATTAATGTAGTTTATCCGTAACTTGTAACAATGTTAATCAAAACTTGTTTTACTAATTTAGCAACATCGTGACATATAGGATTTTTACATGTCGAGATATCTTTCTATCGAATAATTCAATATAGGTACATAGAACAAGTCAAAACCAATATATCTATACGGTCACATAATAAAAATTATTATTTTTAAGATTAATATGAGATTTGATTATTATTTATAATACTATCTATATTTATAATTTATGCATAAATCAAATAACAATTACCAATTTTAAATTTTTTATTAAAACGCGTATAATTAAAAAAAACTCGTATTTATTCTTTCAATACAGCATATATCATCAACTCCGTTGAAAGCTTTCTAAACGAACGATTTTAAATATTTAGCTTATACAAAAATGAAAATGGTTCATATATTTGCGTTTATTGGGCTTGGGCTAGGCATAAACGTGAACTCGTAGATTTTCCGCTTTCACGCAATTATAAATTTTCTTTACATTAAAAATTTTTGAATCCAGAAGAAAAATATTCCAAATGAACAATGAAACGGTCGTAAATAAAAACAACCGTCTAAATTTCATTTTGGTTTAACAAACACTTAGCCATTTCGTGTATTTTTGTTCGAAATTTACTTCACAAGCAAATAACAATAGTACAACGGAAGATTATTTTATTTTATATTTCTTTATATTTTTCATTCATAAATTTCCTTCACTACGTGAATATGTTAGTCACATTTATATTTTTTCTAAAATCAAAGTTTTTTCCTAAACTCCATACATTCAGAGAAATCAACAAACATTTTCAAATTAAATTTTTCGGGATGTATAGAAAATGTATTACCAAAACAAAAAAAAATTGGTTGATTTCATGAGCTATTTTGATTAAAAATGTATATAGCTACGTATACATAAACAAACCAAAGCTGAAAAATAATACGTAATATTTTGCATTTCCAATAAATTCAAACGAAACGCATCCTTTGAAGAATAATGTAACATACAAAATAATCGAGAGGTTTGCCAACGGGAGGGCTAGGCGGCTTTCCATTCATCGACAACAATTGATCTAAATTATCATTACACTATATGCTTGAGAAATGGTTACAGAATGATTTTTATATTTTCGACAAAATGTAAGAGTAATTTGGACCCGGAATGGGGTTTATAATTAAGGGTATTGATAACCGATACAGCATTCTATTCTGGAATCTAAGAAATGTATTTTAATCTGGAATCTAGAAATGAGTTCTATCCGAACATTTTTTAAGGGTTCAAAAATTTCACAAACTTTAGAAAGACTTTCTATGAATAATTTTGGAACAAATTGATTTTCAGTTCTCTAGCTCCCTCCCTTGCTGATCGAGCGAAATCTTGGCGAAATCTATACTCACTCAAACGTTTGCTGTAACCCTTGCGGTGCATTTATGTGTTTCCAATATGAGATTCACGAGAGTTGGATGTTCTATTTGAGAATCAATTTTCATAATCTTACCAAAATGTCATAATGATCGCTCACGAAATTGTTTAGTTCTGTTACAGTTAGCCAATGTTAGAGAATTATCATAAACTATGTAAAAAAATCAGATTTTACCCATTTAATTTATTTTCGAGACTCCAAGAGATAATTTCCATATCTGGCATAACAAACTTTATTATATCCGGAGAAGTAATCACCTATTTCTAACCAAGTTAGAGTTCTAATCCATTCAACATACTAAATACCTTAATAATCAGTTCAACAAGAGCCACGTTCCATGCTACATTCCTAACATAACTAAACATTATCGGTTAAGAAATGACAAGTAGATTAGTTAACAGAGTACTATATTTAACTCAAAAATCACAATTAAATCGTGCAATATCGATATATTGAAAATAGATTAAAAATGTCTATTTCTTGTAAGGAGTAAGAATCATCGGTGGGTAATGACCGGCGAGTAATGTTCAGAGGGTACGGGAGGTTATTGCGCACAGATAATGACTAAGGAAAAAAGGCCGGGGTAATGACTAGAGCGGTAAATGGCCGATTAGTAAAGACGGAGAGGCGGGGACAACTTGCCGAATATAATGTACCGACGGCTAACTGACCAGGAGGTAATGGCAGGAATTACTGACAAAGCCCTAAAACCATACTAAAAGTATTATAACCAGAATTTTAAAGAAAATTTTAAATAAATACACATTTTTGATCAAGAGGTCTATATTTGCAATTTTATCAATAAAAAAGAACTCATTCTCAATGCCTTTGGTGGAAGATAAGTTTTTCCGATGTTCTTTGTAATTGGATTCAAATGTGTTTATTTCTGTTATTTAAGAGGCGAGGCATGCAGTATGTGTTATAATTATCCGAGTATTTTTGTTGATTAGAAATGAGTAATAGCTACCTTACTTTAGGTAGTTGTATAGAGTTCTAGTCATTCCTATCGTTAACTAATTCTATCCTTTTACTACTTTTGATGTGAGGGCTCAATCAGGGCCTGAGCTCGCATAATTCTTAAGTATAATTCGTTTCTTAAATGTGGTCTTCATATTGGATTGCGCTTACTCCAAATGCGCTTTACATAACTACTAAAACCTTCATTATGGATAAGCTGTACGTCTATATAACAGCGTTCTCTAGTTGTTTATGCATTAGATTAATGATAACAAAATATTGTATTCTAAAAACCCGTGTTGTGTAGTTAATTTTTTGTAAACGCCTTTTAAGATCAATAAAATGTCGGAATTCTTGGATATGTCAAAAATAATTATTAACTTAAATTAATTATAGTTAAATTACCAATTTAGACTATGGTGTCATTAATTTTTAGTTTGCTTATAATATTTAAAATCAAGGAAGCGGATGATAGAATAAAGTAAGCACATGATTATTTTTTTTCAATTTGTTTACTTACGAATCAATCGTTTGATTTCTAAACCGCCGAAGTTTTGTTTATAAAATGAAGGTAAGAAAGAGAAATGGATGATTATAGGACCATCCCTTTCTTCGAAAACTACAGCCAAAAACTCAGGAAATCAGAAGCGATTTTTTGTTTGTATATTTTTGTCGAACAAAGTCATTTTTTTGTTGTATATTTTCTTTGATTGAGCTACGTTTACTCCAGGGCTGACATCAAGGATAAGGTGTATACGTTTATCATATCATAAAATCATATTATCACCTGATCTGGCAGTGTTATCTAGCTAGTTATCTAAGAATTAGGTTCATGATAACCAAATCTTGTATTCTAATTATATAAACTGGCGACGTTAAATCCTTAAAAATCATAAAATATAAATCTGATGAGATTATTTAGATTTTTTAGAAACTCTGATTAAATTTAGTAAGGTTTAAATAGGTTAAGGCTGTTTTGTAAAAGCCTTTCTAAGATCAATAATAATTATGTTGACATAATTTATCCGAGATAATTCTTGGATAGGTCAAAAATTAGATAGCTCTAAAACAAGATGCCTTATTCGCTCATTTGAGGAAGTCTACGAATTTCATGAAAATGAATCTTTAATGCCACCGTTTTCACATAGAATAGTAAACTAGTTTTTCCGTCACTTGTACTATATACAATGTTATCAAAAATAGTTTTCCTAATTTATAAACAACGTTATCTATAGGATTTTTATATGTCGAGATATCTTTCTATCGAATAATTTAATAAATGTAGGTACATAGGCTGCGGTCGAATAGTCGGGTAAATTGTACTTTTTACCTTTTTTTAACAGTGTACAGGGTAAATTGAAATACTGTACTAAATAGCAGGGTAATTGAGTTTTTGTTGTTGTGCGTTTGACGTTTTCTTTTTTTCGTATGTTTCCAATTCAAAAAGTAAGTCTACTAAATATAATGGCTTGTTATTTTCAAATTAAATATTTTTTAATATTTTTTAAATATTTTTCCATGTTTTTGTGTGAATAATTTCTAAACTTTTGACAACAATAATTATTTGGCAGTTACCAATATACCACCGAAATGAACCCTTTAAACACTATATTTTACCCTCGAGCCGTTTTTGCGACACATATTTACCAAAGAATTGGGACACTGCTTGAGGTAAATATGTTCTAAAATTTCAGTTTACTGTACTAAACGATTTACCCGACTATTCGACCGCAGCCATAGAAGAAGTCATAACCAATTAATCTACACAAAGCCACATAATAAAAATTATTACGTTTAAGTAATTTCAAATATATATATTTATAATTTATACAAAAATGAAATATCAAATAGGAATTTCAAGATTTTAATTAAAATGCACAAAATTATTAAATACTCTAAACTAATCCTTCTATATACAGCATGTCATCAACTCCATTAAATAGTTAAATTCGAAATATTTAGCTTATACATAAATGAAAAAGATTCAGTTTATTGGCTTGGGCTAGGCATAAAACGTGGACCCGTAGATAGCTATTCCACTTTCACGGAATTGTAAATTTTCTTTACATAAAAAATTTTTAAATGCAGAAGAAAAATAGTCCAAAATGAACAATGAAACGATCGAAATCAAAAATAATCGTTTACATGTATATATTCATTTTTGTAGAACCAATACTTATCCATTTCGTACATTTTTATTTGAATTGATATTTTGTTTTCCATTTTATAATATTTCCATTCATAAACTTCCATCACTACGTGAGTACTATGTGTATCACATTATATTTTTTTCTAAAATCAAATTTTTTCCTAAATACTTACATATAAATCTACAAACATTTTCAAATAAATTATTCCGGTATGCATATATATATATTCCAAAAAAATAAAAAAATTGGTTAGTTTCATGAGCTATTTTGATTAAAAATGTATAGCTACGTACATAAACAAACCCAAGCTGAAAAATAATACGTAATATTTTGCATTTCCAATAAATTCGAACGAAACGCATCCTGTGAAGAATAAAGCGTTACTAAATTATGTACGAGATAATTAAAAATGTTTTGCTTTGCAATATTTTTCCCCTTTTCAAATATTTTCGATTTTTTCATTGATTATTTGATTTTGAAATCGCCG
The DNA here is from genome assembly GCA_947310385.1 of Nephrotoma appendiculata. Classification (NCBI taxonomy): domain Eukaryota; kingdom Metazoa; phylum Arthropoda; class Insecta; order Diptera; family Tipulidae; genus Nephrotoma; species Nephrotoma appendiculata. The sequence continues at coordinate 88,985,361 of OX371225.1, forward strand.
AAGTTGTGTTTATCAAACGAATGTTAGAACGAGAAATGTATGATTATAGGACCATCTCGTTCTTCGAAAATTACAAACAAAAACTCAGAAAATCATGAACGATTTTTTGTTGGTATATTTCTGTCGAACAAAATCTCTTTCTTGTTGTATATATTCTTTGGTAATACTACGAGGAAGCGGAAGAATTTGTAATTACTTTCACAAATAGTTTTTTCGTGCATTAAAGGTGGATGGGAATGCTCGGATGGTGTTTTAATAATATCATGATTCACATTTATTAAACGTGTTACTACACGCGTTGTTCAATCACGGGTTTGAACATGGCACAATTTATTATATATGTGTCGAATCAGCAACAATAAGTATGCGAATAGGTTAATCAACCATATAAGCTAAACATTATTTGACGGCTTATATTTCCATTATTTCTGGCGCGCATACACTTATTAAATTCATAAGATCAGCAAAAGTATTGTCCATATAATTAATAACATAAACACATATTTTTTAATTTATGTAAAATTGTAAGCTCGGCAACTTGATAGTTGTAATTATATGTATTAATTTTGTATATAAACCAAAAGAATCTAATAAAAATTAAGTAGTTTAAAACAACACTTCAGACTGTTATTGTCATAGCCCTCACCAGTGGTAAGCGGATAACAGTTCACTAAAATATCAAAAAGCTATATCAAACGTCAACACTGATATAACATTGGTCCTTCGACGCCAAAACAACAACCGGCGGACTATATAAATTTCGAGCCAACAACCAACAGGCATCGAACCTAACAACCACAAAAACAGGCGGTATACAAAATATTTCGAGCTACTGGTCATAATCATTTCGAGCCACATTACAATAAAAATATGGATGCTTTATATAAAAAGCAATGTACGCGTGTCGAACAACTGCAGCGGTTAAAAACCAATTACAGCAAGGATTCCGAAAGTAGACGGACAACTGTTTACTTAGAAGATAAACTGGATAAACTAGATGAGTGGTGGTCCAGTTACACGGATGCAGACAACGAAATGAAAGACCAACACTTCGACAACGATCCAACGCATAGTTACTGGGCTGAGCGGGACACAGTAAAACAACTGTACACAACGTTCAAACGTGAAATAGAAAGGAAACTCGAAAGAGCAACACGAGAGGCAATTCCAACGGGATCACCAACAAAAAAACCATTAACAACCGACCATAGTAGTGCTACAAATGATAGTAGTACCAACAGCAACCGTAGTACCACGAACAACTACGCGCTTGAACCAGAACAAGCACATCGGTACAAAACACAAGAGGTCAAAATGCGTCTTTGCTATAAGTTAATAGCCGATACAAATGAGCTGTTAGGAAAGCAGGGCAATCATGTCTAACTACAACATAAGCTGCAACAGCTGAATGCAACGATAGCACAAATAGAACAACTACACGAAGACATATTGGTGCACGCAAATGCAGGTGAAGAAGAGCGTATAACTTACTTTACCGACGATTATTACTCTGCATTGGTCAGCGAAAGTGAAACATTACGTTGTAAATTGGTTAAAAATGAACGCGGACAACAAACAACCGATAGTGAAAAAAGCAAGATAAAATTAAAACGGATTGAGATACCGCAGTTTTACGGAGAAACTCTGAAATGGGCAGCTTTCTACGATCTATTTAGAAAGTTGGTTCACGAAAATGACGATTTAAGCGACACCGTCAAGATGCACCAACTAAAAACAACAGTCCAAGGTAGTTCAGCTAGAATCATTGGTCATCTGGAAGCAACAGGGGTGAATTACCAAGATGCTTGGAAGCTATTGGTAAATCGGTACCAAAATAAGCGGCAAATGGCAACAACACATATCAACCACATTTTGAATTTCCCCAGCATGCATGCAGAATCAGCAACAACTATGAAATCGTTATACGATACATTAAAGGAAAGCATGCATCAAAAACTTGGGCGTAATAACCATATCTTGGAATTACATAGTAATTCCAATTGTAATCAGAAAACTAGATAATGAAAGTTTGAGGCTGTTTGAGATGACCATTCCTGATCCTCGTGAGATGCCAACAATAGAGGAATTTCTGGCATTTTTGGAACGCAGATTCCAAGCCTTAGAAGCCGCCAGACCAAAATCACTCACCTTTCGCAATTCCGGACCAACTCAACAACCAGGCACCACTCCACAATTACCAAGACTTAAAAATCTACACGTAAAAGCTCAACGGACATGCATTAATTGCAAGCAGACACATGAACTTCAAGACTGCTTGAAGTTTCAACAAATGTCTACATTGGAACGTAGCAGATTGATCAATCAACACAATCAGTGTAAAATATGTTTGGAAAAATTTCATCAACCGTGTTTAAAATCAACACGATGTTTAGTATGCAAAGGAGCCCACCACACTCTCCTACACTCTAATAATCACCCACAACGTACAATGCTTACCAAAAGGGTGGATGACAATCCAAAAAAGGAAGCAAACGAAACATGCATTGTGACTAATCATTTTGTAAACCAATTTGAACAACCATCTGGTACACTATTGGCCACAGCAATGGTTGAGGTACAAAATGGAAAGCAACAACCAACCCTGTTACGAATGTTAATAGATCCCGGTTCACAAATCTCATTTATCACCAACGAGGCATCGAAGAAAATTAAACAACCGCCGATAAAAACGCATGTGGAGATTAGTGGCTTAAATGATAGCGATATCACGACTGCCACAAAATTAGTCACTTTACGAGTAGGAGCACGATTTTCTTCAAACTTCTCCATGGAAATGGAAGCATTAGTATTGCCGAATATAACTCGGCCACTACCTGAACAACATTTCGATAATCAAAGATGGGCACATTTAAATAATCTACTGTGGGCGGATCCAACTTACAACCAACCAAATAAAATTGACATTTTATTAGGTGCGGATTATTACCCAAATATCCTGATGAACCAAGTTGTAAAAGGAAATCAAGGCGAACCAATCGCCCAACAAACGCAGCTAGGATGGATCATATTTGGAAATATTGTAAACGAAAAATCCCCGAGCGTCCAATCCATGGTTACCCTGGTAGATATTGAAAACCAGTTAAAGCGGTTCTGGGAAGTGGAAGAGATATCATCCAAAAACTTTATGACAGAAGAAGAAAGGATGTGTGAAGAACATTATCAACAGAATTACTGTCGAACCACCGACGGCCGCTACATGGTACGTATTCCGTTTCAACAAAACATAACATCAATCGGTTCATCCAAAAAACGAGCACTGGCTAGGTTCATTCAACTAGAACGACGTTTGTCAGTAGTTAATGAATTTTCTACTAGATATCGAGAGTGTATAGAAGGGTATTTCAACCAGGGACACCTCATTGAAAGTAATGAACATACGCAGAACGAATATTACATTCCTCACCACGCAGTAGTCAAAACCACCAGCACTACAACAAAATTAAGGGTAGTATTTGACGCATCAGCTAAGACCGATAAAAACGTTAGCCTAAATGAAACTCAACTCGTGGGTCCAAAATTACAAGAAGATCTGATGTCAATTTTAATTCGATGGAGAAAATACAAGGTGGCGTACACAGCAGATATAGAACAAATGTATAGACAGGTAAAAGTACATCCCGATGATCAACAATATCAGAAAATATTATGGAGGAAGACGCCAGATGAAGTTATAAAATCATACCAGCTAACAACCGTAACTTTCGGTATGTCATCTGCGCCATATCTGGCTATCAAGACATTGCAGCAATTAGCAACAGATGAAAAAGTGAAATTCCCGATTGCGGTCAACATAATAATGAGCGACTTCTACGTGGATGACGTATTATCAGGAGGTAACACCCTCGAAGAAGCTCAAAAAGCACAAAACCAACTTATCAGTGCACTTAAAACCGGAGGATTTAATCTAAGAAAATGGGCGTCTAACTATCCTCAACTATTAGAAGCCGTCGGTTCAGAGTCGAGAGCTCTCGAGCCGATCATAATCAACGACGATGCTGTAAAAACATTAGGATTGCTGTGGAACCCTACAACCGATACCTTCGAATTCAAGGTGAACCTTAACGAAAAAAATGGTATCATGACAAAAAGAAAGATGTTATCCGAATCATCAAAGGTTTTCGATCCATTAGGATGGTTGTCTCCAACCTTAATATAAGCCAAAATTTTAATGCAAACTCTATGGATCTCAGGCGTTACGTGGGATGAGAAGCTGCCTGAAGACGTCGAAAATAAATGCTGCCAATACTATGTCTCTCTCCCGAAGCTAGAGGCGATCAAAATCCCAAGGTGGATCAACTTCAACTCTACGTTACCAGGAGAGTTGCATGGATTTTGTGATGCTTCAGAAGCGGCTTATGCAGCAGTAATATATTTTTACGATAGATCGTTAAATGAGGCAACTTTGTTAACATCAAAAACCCGGGTGGCACCAATAGCAACCAAGTTAACGCTACCAAGGCTAGAGTTATGTGGAGCCAGTCTGCTTGCTAATCTAATGAGCAAGGTACAACAGGACATGAAATTCGATAAAACACCAACCTATTTTTGGACGGATTCTATGATTGTTTTGGGATGGGTGAAAAACAAGCCTCACAAATTTAAAACATTCGTAGCAAATCGAATCTCGGAAATCCAGAAGTTAACTGCCTCATCTCAATGGTTTTATGTAAAATCATCCGACAATCACGCAGATTGTGCATCCCGGGGTATTGAAGCCAATCAATTAATCATATACAATTTATGGTGGAACGGTCCTCAACACGTCTTCAAAACGGCAATCCAACTAACACTAATGAAACTAGAAGGAACGCCAGATCAATTGGAGCTGAAACAACCGATTGTTGGGGCCACGACAGTGACATCAAATAACCCGATTGAGAATTTATATCGAAGGCATTCCAATTTCAATACAATAAAAAGGATTCTAGTATATGTATTGAGATTTATTGACAAAAGCCGAAGGAATACTGTAAACAACCAAGAAGTTCCCACGACAGAAGAACTAAAAAAAGCTACCAAAGTATTGATTAAACTGGCACAGAGGCAACGCTTCAGGAACGAAATTTACGATCTTACAAACCAGAAAGGAGTGGCAAATAAAAGTAAGATTAAATCTTTGTCTCCTTTCATGCAGGACGATATCTTACGCGTTGGTGGCCGAGTCCAAAACACAACCTCTTGGAGCTACGACGAGAAACATCCGATTATTGTCCCAAGAGATCATCCCATTACTAAACTATTGATTGAACAAGCACATAAACAAACAATGCATGGAGGAACACAATAAACCCTGGCTCATCTTCGCACCAGGTACTGGATCATCCACGGTCGGAATCTAACAAGACATTTCATATCGAAATGTACAAGATGTCATCGTTTCAATACAAAAACAGGAACACAGCTAATGGGTAATTTACCAGCCGCCCGGATTACTCCCGGAAGACCATTTTTGAAAACTAGAGTCGACTATGCGGGACCTCTTCTGATTCGAACAACAAAGGGAAGAGGTCACAAGGCACACAAGGGTTATTTAGCGATTTTTGTTTGTATGACAACCAAGGCCATACACATTGAGCCAGTCAGTGATCTAACTAGTGAAGCATTCATCGCGGCATACAAAAGATTCACTGCACGTAGAGGATTATGCAGTGATTTGTATAGCGACAATGGTACCAACTTTGTCGGTGCTAAAAATCAACTTGAACGCGAATTAGCTGCACTAATTCGTAATTCAAATAAGGAAATTGCGAAATTATTAGCAAATGATGAAACAACATGGCATTTTATACCACCGGCTGCACCACATTTTGGAGGACTATGGGAAGCGGCAGTTAAGTCAGTGAAAAGATGCTTAATAAAGGTCATTGGAGAAGCAACATTGACTTTTGAAGAATTATCAACGGTTACTTCACTAATAGAAGCTTGCTTAAATTCGAGACCACTGGCACCACTATCAACCGATCCTACAGATGTTACCTTCTTAACACCTGGACACTTTTTAATCGGTGCACCTCTAAAAGCAATTCCACAAGATACAATAGCAGAAACAACCATTCACGGCGTAACACGTTGGAAACTTGTACAAAAAAATTAAACAAGATTTCTGGAGAAGATGGCATAGCGAGTACTTAAATCAATTTCAACATAGAAGAAAATGGTCAGATGAACAACCAAACATGAAGATAGGGGACCTGGTTCTCATCAAAGAGGACAAAATTCCTCCATTAAAGTGGCTAACTGGTCGGGTGATGGAATTACATCCAGGCATAGACCAAAAGGTTCGAGTAGTCTCACTTCGTGGCCCGGGAGGGACTCTTATAAAAAGACCGATTCACAAACTTTCACGACTACCAATAGAACATGAGAACGAAACCAACCAAACGAATACACATTCACCGGTCGAGCAACCTCAACAACCAACGATACCTTTACGTGTTCAACCTCCCCGAGAAGTTAAAAAGAAAAGACAAGTATATCACAATAAGGTAATATTCAAAAAAGGACTAACGATGAGACTAATAATCTTGATGCTTGCACTGTAGAACCGCTACCAACGGACGCCGGCATATATTTCCACAACACCGGAACTGTTAACCTGATGGCATCGCGGTGGAAAATAATTGTAAACTACAACCTATCAGGATATTGGGACGACATCAGCTCTATAGAATACTACATCAGTCATCTAAATAACACTTGTCAGACGGGGTGGACGGAGGGGACGAGACCAAAACTCTGTGATGTAGTGGTACACCAGCTAACTGAACAAATGCAGGAAATTACATCGCAAAATGCCCTACTCAGGTCAATGAACAAGGACCACGCTCTGAGGAAACGTGACATAGGTGATACAATAGGATACATTCTCGGTGATGCGTTCGGCATCATGAATCAAAGAGATGCTTCACATATAGAAAATCAACTGGAAAAGGCAGAAGATAATGAAGAATATTTATTGGCATTAATCCAAAATCAAACGTCAATCATAGACTCAACAATAAATGTATTTAAACACGACAGAGAGACGACTGCTAATCATTTTAAAATTATCGCCAAGCAGTTCTTATATCTCGATGGAAAAATCCAACAATTATCCATAGATGGTGATCATTATGACAGGGTACAATCTATTACAACATATACTATTCAAATAATGATGATCATGAGGCGAATAGCAGATAAACAACGAGTTATTATCGATGTTATTATAAATGCCCATCAAGGACATATCCATCCAGCCCTGTTAGCCCCTCAACAATTGAAAGAGGAAATCAAACGAATTAAGGATTATATTTCACCAACCATGATGATCCCTGAAGGCGATGACGATAATAGCCTTGGGCACATTTACAACCTGCTAACCGTGCAGACAAGAGTCACGAATAATCACATCCTCTTTCTCATCCAGATGCCTTTAGCATATTCGGAGACGTATCAATTATTTCACATAGTACCAATCCCAAAAATCGAAAATGGTCAATTACACATAATAATGCGAACAACAGAATACCTCATAGTAAATATGCATCGAGAACGTTTCGCTCCTCTAACTAACGATGAACTACAACAATGCGTTCAAATTAAAAATACTGGATATTTATGTACCATTTCTCCAATTTACAACATACAATCAAATCAGTCACAATGTGAAATGAATCTATTAAGACATGTAGCGCAGAATTTGAACGGTTGTACAACAACTATATTGCACCAACTGAACTATTGGATGCCAGTAGACACAAACAAATGGCTATTTTCAGTAACATCACCAAAAATCGTTGATCTAATATGTGATCGTCAGATAACCACAATGAAGCTGCAAAATTCTGGGATACTCAGTCTGGATCGGAAATGTACTTTAAAAAACGGGCATTTCTATCTCACAACTATCGACGAAAAATCCTATATGATTAATTCTTCTTTTGCTGCATCAATAAAGATTCAGAGTGAACTGAAAAATTCATCATATTTATCGGAGCTACCGACGATTCCATCAGAGAGAGGCACCAACAAATCAGCGGACCTCAGTTTAAATAAGGACATAATTAATCTTGAAACGGCCATTGCACAACAAAAATTAAAGGAAACGGCCTTACCTAAATCAATGGACTCTTCTAATAGAGGGCATCACATTCATCATTACGTGATGACTTACACCATGGTGATCATAGGAGTGGTCATAATTTTGTTATATCTCTGCAGACGCAAGACAAATCACCGGGTTTCCTCAGAAGACATGTCACCACTACAACGACCAACGCCACGGCCAAGGTCTCTCAATTGTACAGCCCCGCAGTATGTTCAATCACGGGTTTGAACATGGCACAATTTATTATATATGTGTCGAATCAGCAACAATAAGTATGCGAATAGGTTAATCAACCATATAAGCTAAATATTATTTGACGGCTTATATTTCCATTATTTCTGGCGCGCATACACTTATTAAATTCATAAGATCAGCAAAAGTATTGTCCATATAATTAATAACATAAACACATATTTTTTAATTTATGTAAAATTGTAAGCTCGGCAACTTGATAGTTGTAATTATATGTATTAATTTTGTATATAAACCAAAAGAATCTAATAAAAATTAAGTAGTTTAAAACAACACTTCAGACTGTTATTGTCATAGCCCTCACCAGTGGTAAGCGGATAACAGTTCACTAAAATATCGAAAAGCTATATCAAACGTCAACACTGATATAACACGCGTATTTCATGAACATTTCTTCTGCTGGCTACCCAATGGTATGATTTTTTTGTTTTAAGGGCTAGATGGAAGCGATAAACCCGTCAATGAACAATTTATCTTTTTCTTTATTCCTTTTATATTTAGTGGAAACCATTTTACTAATACTCATATTCGTTTCTAAAAAAATACAATTATTTGATTTAAATATGCATTATTAAAATATCATAAACCGTAATTTTAATTTCAGTGGCAATTATCGTAATAAAGTAGAGTTGAATCACCACTGATCGCTGGAAACCCACTTATGTAAGCTTAAGTCGTTACAACCTCGTGCATTAGCTTCCATAATGACTGGAAAATATTATGACAAACATGCTAACTATGTGTTGCAAATGATTCTCCGGAGATAGTTGTTGTCTACTGTCAGTAATTTTGTATTTCCCGAGAGAACTACATTGCTTGGAACTACACCAAAAGGTTCTAGAAATTAATTACAAGACAAAAAGGCTTCAACATACCTGGCACAATGTGAAGACGAAGGTCAGTCGCTTAATAAAATGTAATTACAGAGCTAAATTAATCCCGAACTTTTAAGAGGTCGATTAAGAATTGCCCTTACATTGGCTCACCATAATTCCATGTCCAAAAAAACTAAACAAAATATTATCAAATACCATGATATATTACATGTATTCGTTCTGCTGCAGCGTTATAGACACTAGAGGCAAAATCACTTAAACTTGTTCGTAATACTGATTATTTCTTTAGTTGATATATTCAGTAAAATTTACATTATTTTCATTTTGAACACAATTTGGATAACATACCAAAATGCCAAATGTACAGTTTTATTAAAATTAATATTAGTACTACAACAATACCATTCTCAGAAAAGATATTGTTTGCTTCAGCAACATAAAACAAGCGTAATATTAATATTCATTTACTTTAAGAATATGTACAAGAGTAGCATAATATACTCAAACATGTTAAAACATCAACAATCTGAGCAAATTGATGCTGATGTACGTAAATCAGAATAAAAATTGTTTGCCTAAAATTTATTATTTGTTTTATGGATGAGAGTATCTAAATAAATATTATATTTTGTAAGGAGAATTCCCTTATTCTTACCTAAATATATGATCTTAAAGATTCCACCTAACAATGACAGACAACTGAGTTAATATTTGCGCGTGTTTTTTTTTTTATATAAGACAAACGTTGTAAAAATTATTCGTACTCTATAGACTATACAAAACTTCATAAATTTTCAGTTTCCGTATAGGTTATGGTCTCGTGTCGCATAATAATGTATTCACTCAATTCGTTTTTTGTACAAATTGCCGTCGTTGAGCTCTGAAAAAACGTCTACCTCGTTTTAGAAAATAAATGAGATTTTAAACACGTACTTTAAATATAAATCTACTTGTATCTATGCAGTGAGTATCATCATAATAGAAGAAGGAATTGGAGCAATATTCAGTGATCAATTTTGTGTAAAGTATACAATTTTATGTTATAAAATAAATGGTTTTTGGATCTGTCATATAAAAAATATTTTTAAATAAAAGGTAACACTGAGTAAATTGTTATTAGATTATGTCTAAACGGTAGGTAAATTTCTAGTTTCAGTTTGTTTTATCCCACTAAAGCCAGCATACATGTAATATCAAAATAATGCGCTGCAAGGGTGTTGAGATGAATTAAACGAAGTGGTTTTATTATTACGGCCAAAACTATTAAAAAAAAAATTCGGAAAATGATATTTTTAAGGAACTGTAGGTCAAATCAGTGAATGATCTGATTCCAATACCCTATTTAAAAATTTACGTTCCCTAATTAATTCAGAGTGAGTTATTTAGCAAACCACTATAGTACTGTTACGAATTTGCCCTGTCAATTCCGGTTCATATCACTGGATTATGAATACCGTTATAGAATATGACGGTCAAATGATAATTCGTGTAATTCACACCACTTCCGTAATATATTAAATAACGGAAAGTTCGCGCCTTTGCAGAAGACTACGTGCTCGCACATAGCTTCATTCATGCCGTCAGCCTGGAACACAGCCAACGCTTCTATTGCCAACGCCATTTTTGACCAGCATTTTCTCGATGATCTTTCACAAAATACATACGGCCTACGCTGAACCGCCTTCCTGTGAATTGCCAATCGCCAATCATAGCTTCGGATGACCCTTGCTGCCCTATCAGTGACAATTGTTGGAAAATCTAGTCAGCTTTGACTTTCATGTCGAGCAGTCTTCTGTTTTCTCATGTTAAATTTTTATTTTTATTTTATGTTTGTAAAATGTGGCTTATTCCTATTTGGCGCAAAGAAGCGCAAAATTCTGTGAAAATTTTGGGCAACAACTACTATTATTGATACTGAAATGAGCGCGATGCAGGCCAAATGAATGACACAAATGGTGACACAACGAAATGGTACAACGAAGCAGTTGTTTGAAATACATATATAGTAGTGTAAAAATCTGACCTCTGTCTAGATTTTGGTTTGTTTATGTGAATATTTGGGTTGCCACTGGTGAGTTCCAAATATTCACTGAGAATTAAACTAACTGTTGTTTATGCGTTATAATTCAATTCAATTCTAATTTTATTACCTCAATAAACCGGGTTTTATACATAAAATATTGCTTACGCATGAAATCGACAATAACTATATACAACAAAAGTACAATATAAAAAAGAAAGAAACATTAAACCTGTTGAATTTGCTACAATATACAATATTCCACCCGTGTCGATACTGTGTCATCGACCGCTTGGAATATTGTATTATTGCGCATGTTGACATTGATTCAACATATTCCCGGGCCTTACTGATGTCACACATCTGTTAAACCATGCTTTCGTTGGCTCTCTCTAGAGGCTTTGCAATATTTTGGGAGAGTTGGATGCCCATTTTCTCAAATTGAATCCACCTTGCGCTGTGAGGGCTTGCAGATCTTGCAGCAACAGTAGAGCTTCGTCAATGCTGTCTGCGCCAGTAAGTAAATCGTCCATATAGAAGTCGGTCATCATTATTTTAGCTGCTTTTGGGTGAGTATTGCATCCTTCCTTGTCCACTTGAATCAATGTTCTTACCGCTAGGAAGCTGGCAGCGGTAGTTCCGTACGTTATTGTTTTTAGCCTATATGCTTTTATCGGCTAGGAATAGTCCTGTCTCCATAATACTCGGTGATAGTCCCGCTCGTTTGTGTTGAGCCAGATTTGCCGGAACATTTTCTCGATGTCGGCTGTCATGACAATCTTGTGCTTCCCCCACCTTAGTAGTATGTCGGCCAAGTCCTCTTGTAGTTTGGGCCCGGTCATCATGATGTCGTTTAACGAGACCCCAGTTGTTGTTTTTGATGATGCATCAAACACTACTCGAAGCTTGGTCGTTGAACTGCCTGGTTTGATAATGCCGTGATGAGGTATGTAATACGTATTATCGCCGCGCTCCACTTCTGGCTTTTCTTGTATCAACTCCATGTGGCTCAAATCTATGTATTCTTGCATGAATTGTTTATATAATTGTTCGTAGGCCGGATCTTTGACGAATCTTCTTTCGATTTGGAGAAGTCTGGCTACTGCTCTTTTTCTAGACTCGCCAAGTTTGACGTGATCGTCCTTAAATGGAATTTTTACTATGAATCGTCCATCTGTGTCTCGACTCAATGTTGATTGGAATGCCTCCTCAACTTGATTTTCTTCCGCTGTATGGCTCCTTTCTTCAGGAATGCTATCAACCTCTATAAATAATTTTAGTTGTTCCTCGATTGACTTGGTTGTCACCATGGTTGTTCTTTTTTTGGTGTTTACGTTACTCAGGCTGCCAATTACGACCCATCCGAACTCCGTGTTCTGTCCCATTGGTTCTCGATGGTCACTTTTGATAATACTATTGGTTATTATTAGTGGATAGTAATCTGCTCCAATTATGAGATCAATCGGCTGAGCTTGATTGTAGTATGGGTCCGCTAACTTTATGTTATTAAGATGGGTCCATGCTCTAGTGTCAATATCAGCTTCAGGTTGGGTTAGCTTGTTAAATATTAAAGCTTCGATGTCTAAGCTAAAGTCTCCATCAAATCTTGACACAAGCTTAATGTTGATTGTATGCTTGCACATACCTGCTTCGCTACCGCCAATGCCTGAAATGTTAACATGTGTTTTTCTCTTTTTGATGTTTAGCAGATTGGCAGCTCTCGATGATATTAATGTAGCTTGGGACCCTGAATCAATTAACGCCCTCAATGTGGTGAGATGTCCAGTGTCTGTGGCTACTCTGACCATTGCTGTTGGTAGTAATACAGGCCCTTGTTGTTTAACTACTAGAGTTTGTGTGATCCCCATGTTGGTTGATGCCTTGTTATTACCATGCAGAAGAGGGTGATGATGTCCTTGGCACACAATGCATCGTATTGCGGATCTGCATGGGTTGCCCATTGGATGTCGCGTTAAACAACGTATGTAGGTAGCTGTTTCACAGATCAACTTGCTTCTGTCTAGCGTTGGCATTAGCCTGAACTGATTGCAGTCTTGCAGCAGATGCTTTCCTTGGCATCGCTTTACTATACACTGGCTGTCTACGGTTGTAGCGTGTACCCGTTTCAGTTGTACCATTGGTTGCGGCTGTGCGCTTACCACCTTGTTGAGCCCCATAGCCTCTAGCGATTGGAATCTCCTTTCTATGAAGCTGAAGAATTCATTGATTCGTTTAGTTTCTCTCGGATTCTCTAATGATGTTTCGTAGAGCCTAGCGGTTTCCGGATCTAGGTTTTTGCCTAGAATGAACATCACTAGGGCTTCAAATGGAGAGTGTAATTTTAACTTGTTGATGTTGTGTAATATTTCAACTGTAGTGTCATGCAAATTACGAATTGCTGCCGCTGATGGTGCGTGTATTGTTGGTAAAGTTAATAATGAGTTGAAATACTTATTTGCTAATAATCTGGGGTTGTTGTATTTTCCTTGCAGTATTTCCCAGGCCTTGTTGTAATTGTCACCAGTTGTTGAGAGGTGACTGATCAACTGGGCTGCTCCCTTTTGTAGATTTGCCTTCAAGTACGTCATTTTGATTGTGTCCGCCAGCTTATTGTTGTTGTGGATGAGCTCGGTGAAAATATCGTTGAAGGAGCTCCAATGCTCATAATCGCCATAAAACGTTGGTAGTTCTATCTTGGGCAATTGTACCTTGACTTCTCCAGCCTGGTTCGAAGTCTCTTCTTTCCGGCTGCGTTACCATCGCAATGTTGTTGAGTCCACTCTATCCTTGAGCGCCTCATAGTAGTTGTTTTGGAAGTAGGGAGCTGATGGCTCTTGCTCTTCCATTTCTACTAGGAGATTTATGTGCAAATCGTCAATTGCCCCCATTTCTTGCGATAATTGAGCCATTTTTAGCCTAATGAACTCCATTGGAATGTTGTTGTTGTCCAATGCTTCTTCAATTGATTCTAATCTTCTATGCATCATCCTCATCAGGACATCTTGCTTCTTGAGCAGCTTCTGGTTGTTGTATGCTACCTCTTTACTAGAATTTTCAGACTGATGCTTGTAGTCCTTACTGGATGATTCCGATGATTGATTAGTTTTGCCTCCTTGGTCATTGTTATTTGACTCCTCGTCGGCAAAGTCGAATTTGGCAGATGCGTCTGGAGCTGGCGTTGATGGCAATGATGATGAGTTTAGGCGTTGACGCATATCTTCAACATATTTTGTGAACCCTTCTCATACTATTTGCCTGTCTTTATAGTATTGGTGTTTTGTATCTAGTTCATGCTGGAACTCTCTTATTTTATTATCCACATCGACGTATTCGTTGTACGTCTTTTTGAGAGTAGCTATTTTTGCCTCCAGATATCTTTTAGTTTTCCGAGCTGCACCATCTTTTTTGTAGTTCGAGATGATGTGCTCCAACTCTACTGCCTTGTCACTTTGCTGCTGCAATAACCGCTCCATGTCTGTGCTTTTATTGACAGGGGTGTTGGACTGTTGTCGTGTGGCGGATACTGGTTTATTTGCCGGTTGTTGATTGGCCGTTGAATTTCAATCGTTGTTGTTGTGATTTTGATGCTTTGACGTATCTTGGCCTATATTTCTATGTTTGTGGAACGTGTTGGCTGCCGGTTGTTGTGGTAGCTCGAATCTCAATGTAAAATTCCTTTACAACGTGAGTTTTATTGTCCGCCGGTTGTTTTGGCGGCTCGAAGGACCATGCAAAAATCTGACCTCTGTCTAGATTTTGGTTTGTTTATGTGAATATTTGGGTTGCCACTGGTGAGTTCCAAATATTCACTGAGAATTAAACTAACTGTTGTTTATGCGTTATAATTCAATTCAATTCTAATTTTATTACCTCAATAAACCGGGTTTTATACATAAAATATTGCTTACGCATGAAATCGACAATAACTATATACAACAAAAGTACAATATAAAAAAGAAAGAAACATTAAACCTGTTGAATTTGCTACAATATACAATATTCCACCCGTGTCGATACTGTGTCATGGACCGCTTGGAATATTGTATTATTGCGCATGTTGACATTGATTCAACAAGTAGTATTCAAATCTCGCTGGAATTCTGATAGTTCTCGCGCAGGCAAAATATGGCGGATACGCAGTGATGTATTAAATATAATAATACTAGTTTATTGTTTACATTTCTATGTTGTATTTTTATCACTTAACTGTATAATTCAACTTTGTAAGAATCACTGACACTTTTTAAATTAATATTTAATTCGATAAGCAACGAATTAATTCATAATTCCATTAAATTGAAAACCTATTTTGCTTTTTTATGTTGTTGTGGTTTTGTTCGATATGAATGACATTTGGTTATTTATTTTCCCTAGTTCGTACCAAAATTAAATGTTGACATTGTTTCTAAAGGCGTGCAATTTTTTTATAGATGTATTAATTTTCACTTGAAATATCATTGTAATAACATAAATACATGATCATTTTGAATGTTTTGTGTATTAAAAGTGAAATATAATTCTTTTTGATGGTTATTTATTATTTTATTAAGGTTTACTATCTAAGATAAATACGACCCATCAAAATTTTTATAATTTTTTTTTCTACATCACTGAAAGCTGCGCAGAACAATTAAAAAAAAATTTTTAAGATCTGAATAGGACTATACCTATGAATGGAAAGAAAAGATTGATATAAAAATAGTTTGGATGTAAAAATGAACCTCTTATATGAATCAGTGTTTATGCTCAAAATGAGGTATGTGGTTCATGAAATTTTCATTAATCATGAAATTTTCATTAAACGATGTTACCATTGCAACATTTACTGATGACACTGCAGTTCTCTCAGTAGGAGACACTATCGAGGAATCGACAACGAAACTCCAATAATCATGTGACAAAATCATAAAATGGACAAAAATGTGGCGTATCGGGCTCAATGAATCGAAATCCACGCATATGAATTTCACCAATCTAAAAGTCAGTTACAAACCTGTAATCATTAACGGTCTGCAGATTCCGTATGCAAATAATGCTAAATATCTAGGGATGACCTTAGATACCAGGCTTAGATGGAAAGAGCACGTTAAAAAGAAAGATGAGCTTAATAACAAATATCGCAAAATGTATTGGCTTCTCGGGAAAAATTCGGAATTGTCAACCGAAAATAAATTGCTATTGTATCAACAGGTGCTAAAGCCTGTATGGACTTACGGAATACAGCTCTGGGGCTGTACAAAGAAAACCAACACCAAAATAATACAAACTTTGAAAGGATTGAACTACAACTTTCAACAATTGTCCTGCTATTATTGTACACACTGTATGATTCACTTTGTCTGCACACTATCGCATTAATCATTGCTGCATCTCATTCCAACCGGTATACCATCCGCAACAATTAACCCGCTAAAACTTGATTTGGGTCTATAAAGTATAGGGGAAATTGATATGACAAACAAATTTTGATTTCTCTTTGAGTATTGCTTTGTGATGCATATTGTTAAATCAGTCTTCTTCCAAATTTTCAACGTGAATAATTGAATCCACAAAATTAAAAAAATAAAAATAAAATTTCCGGCACACGGCCGAGGAGATACTTTTTCTATACTTGAGCGGTGGTAAAGTACTTAAAATTGATCTTAAAATTTATTTCTCAATGTAAATTCGTGTAATTGTTATTAGTGATTATTTTGGTTGTGTAGCTATAACATTTGCTGTGCAAAGTGTTTACAAAAGGCATTGGGGCTATCGTGGGCTTAATACACAGCTACTAAAGGTGCTTACATCAGCAGCGTACACGGACCGTTCGAATAAAAGCGTAGTTAAAATCATGTAAGTTCCTTATCAGGCTTCAGAGTATCAGAAGTGGTTTTAAGTGGTTGTTTGGCATTCGCAGATACTTTGCACCGTTGGCTCGAGAGAAGCAAACGTGGCATACGTCCTTGGGACGGTATACCGTTGGATCACTATATAGTGCGGGTCGCCACATGGGTGTTCGTGTAATTATTCGGAAGAAGGCTAAAATTTTGCTGTTATCCGTTACTGCGTAAAATTGTTGTATGCAACAAACGTACTGTGGAAAATTGTATTGTGTTCAGTACTGTATCGGTTTTCTTGTTAATTATTTTGTTAAAAATAAGATGTTTTTTTTATCATGCTCAATAACTTATTATTTTCGTAGTTATTAAATTTGTTTAAATTTGTTACTAAATCATAAATCATAATAGTGTTAAATTATTGAATGTAATTTAGTAGTGATTTCTTTTTCTTATGTTTAATCGAAGGTAGTGTGTTAAGAAAACAATTAAAACGTGTTTTGCAATAGTGTTACATTCGTGCCTGCTAAATTTTTTTTAAATACATAGGTGTAAAACAACTGGCGGAACTGGAGCGCTCTACTTCTAACAGGAATTATCAGGTAACATTTTTAATTGCTATAACGGTTACTCAAATGTGACACTACTTACAAAATGTCAAGAAAATAAATCCTATTATCGTATTTGCTAATAGTAAAAACTAAATTCATATTTCTTAAATAATTTTCTAAATTACAATTAAGTTAAATTATATATATAGGTTAAGAA
This sequence comes from Nephrotoma appendiculata, assembly GCA_947310385.1. NCBI lineage: Eukaryota > Metazoa > Arthropoda > Insecta > Diptera > Tipulidae > Nephrotoma > Nephrotoma appendiculata. The sequence goes on from OX371225.1 coordinate 89,003,166, forward strand.
AACTATCATTATGATTTCATTCATCGTTCACAGTAATAATTTTGTTTAAACTGAAAATTATGTTTTTGTTCTAATTCACGAGTAGATATGGGGTGAATTCATTTTCCACAGAGGCCAATATGCACTGAGATGATGCGTTGATTGTTTTATTCTTTTTATATGTCGGAAAAGCAGCTCACGTAAATCCGCTAATTACCCGAAAGACCACGCCCATTTCTCCTGTAGCTTTAGTCGGCAAACTTGCTGCTATCGGGAACCATAATTAGTGGATCTGTTAACGCTGGCTTCGAATTTGTTACGCAAAATTTTAAGCGAGCGTTACAGTGGCGCCCAAAGTGTGTGTGAAAGACACAACATAATTGTTTATGGTCAAATTAGTTTTTTTATTAAAGTAATTTATTTTGGGTTAGTGACATGCTGTTCGCAATATATTCCGTTATTAACGTTTTGATTTACATTGTCCGTAAGAAGTGTGTTCACGTAACTATTTCTGTTGCATTGAATTTTTTTTTGTTTATTTATCTTCAAGTATTGGTATAGATTGAAATACGCAAAATATTTCCGTCAATGTGGCGTTTGGAAAATGATTCCTATCGAATGATTTTGTAAGTGAAGTTCATTATTAATACCATCAACGTTTTCTTTATTATCCTTAATTGGAAAATTAATCGTAGTATATTTAGTTTTTTTAGTGGTTTTTGTTTATCACTTAGTGCGCATTGCTTCTCCATGGATTAAGAATTTACCCCTATTCAATCGAGCAATACATTACATAATATAAACTTTTTGAATACTATAAATTATTACTTTGTTAGACGTGATTAAAACTAGCAACTTTAGTATAATTACTAGTTTAGCTGAATAATTATCAATATGGACCCAGAACACTTAGATTTTGATGAGTTTGAACTAGAGTGTGAAATTCGAGAAATCGTTGGAACGCCTAGTGTCAAATTAGAGAAATTAAAGGAATCTATTGAATCAGAGAAGAATCATTCTGTATTAATTCGAAATAAGGCACATGCGGCAGCTCGGAAAAATCCAAAACGAGAAATTTCAAAAATTTCCTTTAAATTGAGAGATCTATCTTTAGTAACGCAAGAGGCAATTACTTGCAAAAACGAAACTAGATTAAAACGTACTTTATCTCGGTTACATCACGTACTTGATAGGTTGAATCGTATAAAAAATTCCAAAAGTGTCTCAAAAGAGTATCAAACCTTATTGGACAAATGTTCTCAGGTTATGGGTATCTGTAGAAAAGTTTTAGCCAAAGAATTGGAACCGGACACGTCTATTAATCAGTTAAAGGAGGTGGCTGTGGAAGATCTTGGGCCAGAATCTTCGGATTCAGCTAGCGATACAGCACACGATAATAATGATCAATTCGAAAACAGTCGGTCGGCTTTTTTTTCTTCCAGCCCAAAGTCTCGCATCCCTCACCAAATTCACAATCCCAGGCATGCTGCTTCTCGGTGGAATATTTCATTTGACGGATCACCAAAAGGCACACCTATTAAACGCTTTCTATTTAAAGTTGAGCATATGGCTGAATCAGAAGGGTTGTCTGCGAATCAGCTTATTACTGACTTAAGTTATGTATTGAAAGGTACAGCCGCGGATTGGTATTGGACGTATCTCGAACGAAATAAAAATATAACTTGGTCTAATCTAAAGGTTGACCTAATTCAGCGGTTCCAAGATCGCAGATCTGACCATGAGATCCGGTATACTCTGGAGTCCAGAAAACAAAAGATAAAAGAATCCTTTTATGATTTTTATCAAGATCTGCTTGGTATATCTCTGCAAATGGAGAACCAAATTTCTGATTCTGAACTAATGTACATTATGCGTCATAATATGCGGGCAGGCCTGCAGGACAAATTAGTAGATCAGCATTTTTCAACGCTAAGTCAAATGGTACAAAAGTGTGTGACCTATGAAGATACATGGACCAGAACAGGTTTTGTCCCCGAAATTTTGTGCACCAAGCGTTCAGTGTATGAAATCGATCATGATCGATACTCGACTCAACCAGAATACGATGACGAATTATGTGAGATGAGTTTTTCCAAGCCTGCTTTTCAACGAAAACATCCCCAACCCTTTTTACGGCGCGAAAATTCATCGATTAATCCTAAGAAATGTTGGAATTGTTACCGTGAGGACCATTTCTTTAAACAATGCTCAGTTCCACTGACTCACAAATTTTGTTTCGGTTGTGGAACACCTGATAGATTGTACCCAGAGTGCGTCCTTTGTCTGAAAAGAAAACATTCGGGAAACGTAGTGAAGGGGATGGGGTTAACCAAAAGTCCATCCCCCAAGAAACAGTTAGAGGTAATAGAGGCTGCGAGCAACACCGATCCGGAATTAGCAAAGATGCCACCAACCAAACAGATCTGATAGACATTCATCAATTAGTAGATCGGTGTACCCAAACAGATTCCTTTTTAACTAATTTTAATGGTAAACAATATCAAAACCGTAATGAACGGTACTGGAAATTGCGCGAACGAATGAAATCTTTGATTGCGGAATCTTTGTTAACCGATATTATTGATCCACGGCCGTATGCGGAGGTGGAACTGTTGGGTGAAACTTATAAGGGATTGCTTGATAGTGGAGCAAGTATTTGTGTACTTGGTAAGGGTTGCGAGAAATTTCTAAATATTGCAGGGCTTCATTTTTATAATCTTCCAACAACTGTAAAAACCGCTAGTGGCCGGTCGGAATCCATTCTTGGTCATGTTCGCATTCCAGTTACGTTCGCAGCTCAAACTCACTTTGTAACATTTCATCTTGCACCAAACTTAAAACAAGTATTATATTTGGGAATTGACTTTTGGGATTTGTTTAAGATTAAAATCGTTCTTCCTTCAAAACTACAGGGTACACTCCAAACATCTGAACACAGATTGTCTCCAGCGTGCACGATATCAGAACTTGATGATGAACTTGATTCTTCCCTTGAACAAAATGTTTATCATGACCTTTCACCAGAACAAAAATCCATGCTGCATCTTATCGTACAAAAATTTCCATCATCTGTTGTATTAGGGTTAGGCCGCACACATTTAGTGTCACATGAAATAAACATTGGCTTATCGAAGCCAATCAAACAAAGATATTACGCCGTATCACCCGCTGTGCAAGCAGAAATGAATAGGGAAATTGATAGGATGCTGGAAATGGGAGTAATAGAAGAGAGTAGTAGTTCGTGGAGCTCCCCCATCGCTGTGGTGCGCAAATCGAATGGCAAAGTTCGATTGTGCCTCGATGCGCGAAAATTGAACGAGGTGACAGTAAAGGATGCTTACCCTCTGCCTCTCATTAACGGGTTGCTAAGTCGTCTTGGCAAAACTCGAGTAATTAGTACTCTTGATTTGAAGGACGCCTTTTGGCAAATACCGTTAGATGAGGGGTCAAGGGATAAGACAGCCTTTGCTGTCCCAGATCGGCCGTTATACCAATTTAGAGTAATGCCATTTGGACTGTGCAACGCGCCACAGACGATGTGTAGGTTGATGCACCGAGTTATTCCCCACGAACTACACTCTCAGGTTTTCGTATATTTAGATGACCTTCTAATAACTAGTGAGACGTTTGAAGAGCACCTGGTTTTATTAGAAAAGGTAGCTAAGCTTTTAAAGAATGCAAATCTTACGATTAATATCGAAAAAAGTAAATTTGTGCTAAAGGAAGTTCGCTATCTTGGATATGTAATTGGTGATGGGGTACTAAAGGTTAGTCCGGAGAAGGTTGCTGCTATAACGTCTTATCCTCAGCCGAAAACCGTTCGCCAGGTGCGAAGGTTCTTAGGGATGTCCGGGTGGTACCGCCGGTATATACCCCGGTATTCCGAAGCTGCGGCACCACTTACAAACCTGTTGAAGAAGAACAAAAAGTTTGTCTGGGATGAACATGCCAACTTAGCCTTTGAAAACTTAAAGTCATCCTTATCATCTCCGCCAGTTCTGTGCAATCCCGATTACACGCGGCCATTTTATATACAGTGCGATGCCTCCACGACTGGTGTTGGCAGTGTATTATTTCAAAAATCCGATGAACATGAAGATAAACCGATTGCTTTTATTTCACAGAAGCTCAACGCGGCCCAGCGTAACTATAGCATAACCGAGCTTGAGTGTTTTGCGGCCGTTTTGAGTGTAAAAAAATTCCGACAGTATATTGAAGGTTTTCCTTTCACGATCATAACTGATCATGCAAGCTTGAAATGGCTTATGAGCCAAAGGGAGCTTACAGGAAGGCTTGCCCGATGGAGCCTCCAACTACAGAGTTTTAATTTCACAATTAAATATAAAAAGGGTAGTGAAAACTTGGTTCCAGATGCGCTTTCTCGGCAATATATGGATGAAATTGATTCTATTAGTTTTAACGATACAAATCGTATTCCGGTTGATTTGAATTCAGAAGAATTTTTAAATTCGGACTACCAGTCTTTGGTTCAAAGCATCGAAAGTGAAACAAATCGTGTCTCGAATATGAAAGTTGTTGACCATCGAGTATTTATTAAACCTGGAAATTGCAACGATGAATCATTGTCTTCGGACCTTCCCCAATGGAAATTAGTTGTTCCGCTCGGTATGATTCAATCAATAATAAGAAATGCGCATTGTCCACCTACTTCGGCACATTTGGGAGTGCGTAAAACCTTAGAGCTCATTCGACGCTTTTACTATTGGAACCATATGGCAAAGGACGTAAACGATTTTGTATCTAAGTGCGAGATATGTAAAATGTGTAAGCCCGTAAATAATACTTGTCGTCCACCAATGGGAAAGTATATTCCGGTTACACGCCCGTGGCAAAAACTTTATATAGATTTCCTTGGACCCTATCCGAGATCAAAGCAGGGTAATACGTATTTGTTTGTTGTATTAGATCAATATTCGCGATTTGCATTGCTTGAACCTATGCGAGTTGCCACCACCAGAAACGTAATCAAATTCTTAGAAAATAAAATCTTCTACGTATTTTCTGTTCCGGAAGTCATTTTAAGTGATAATGGAAAACAGTTTTGTTCGACTCAATTCACAGATTTCTTAATAAAATTTGGTGTGAAGCAAGTTTTAACCCCAAAATATTCACCGCAGTCGAATATCTCCGAGCGACTTAACAGGTCGATTTTATCTAGTATACGATCCTATATACGTCAAGACCACTCTACTTGGGATGAACAAATTCACGCAATCGGATCGGCCCTTCGAAATGTGACACATCAGAGTACGAACCGGTCTCCGTATTTCACAGTATTTGGGAATCATTATATTGGACATGGATCGGACTATCCATTATTGCACACACTTAAACTGCTGGATGACAATGCAGTTGAACTTACCAACTCTGATCGATTGACGTTGGCGCAGAGAAGCATATTAGAAAACTTGAGGAAAGCTTACAACCAAAGTTCGCATTACTATAACTTGCGTAGTCGTCCTCGAAAATTCCAAGTTGGTCAGCAAGTGTTTGTCAAAAACTTCACACAGAGTAGTGCTCCAAACAAATTCGCATCTAAGCTAGCTCCAAAATACACAAAAGCCTATATTCACAAGCCAATTGGAAATGTGGCATATGAATTGCGTGACTCTAATGGAAAATTAATTGGAGTTTACCATATAAAGGACTTAAAATAATGTATATGTTGATGTAAAAGTGTAGATGTCTAACATGCCCAGCTATTTGAGACTCCTTCTCGGGTGTGGGTCGTCCCCACGAGTTGAAAGGATTGAACTACAACTTTCAACAATTGTCCTGCTATTATTGTACACACTGTATGATTCACTTTGTCTGCACACTATCGCATTAATCATTGCTGCATCTCATTCCAACCGGTATACCATCCGCAACAATTAACCCGCTAAAACTTGATTTGGGTCTATAAAGTATAGGGGAAATTGATATGACAAACAAATTTTGATTTCTCTTTGAGTATTGCTTTGTGATGCATATTGTTAAATCAGTCTTCTTCCAAATTTTCAACGTGAATAATTGAATCCACAAAATTAAAAAAATAAAAATAAAATTTCCGGCACACGACCGAGGAGATACTTTTTCTATACTTGAGCGGTGGTAAAGTACTTAAAATTGATCTTAAAATTTATTTCTCAATGTAAATTCGTGTAATTGTTATTAGTGATTATTTTGGTTGTGTAGCTATAACATTTGCTGTGCAAAGTGTTTACAAAAGGCATTGGGGCTATCGTGGGCTTAATACACAGCTACTAAAGGTGCTTACATCAGCAGCGTACACGGACCGTTCGAATAAAAGCGTAGTTAAAATCATGTAAGTTCCTTATCAGGCTTCAGAGTATCAGAAGTGGTTTTAAGTGGTTGTTTGGCATTCGCAGATACTTTGCACCGTTGGCTCGAGAGAAGCAAACGTGGCATACGTCCTTGGGACGGTATACCGTTGGATCACTATATAGTGCGGGTCGCCACATGGGTGTTCGTGTAATTATTCGGAAGAAGGCTAAAATTTTGCTGTTATCCGTTACTGCGTAAAATTGTTGTATGCAACAAACGTACTGTGGAAAATTGTATTGTGTTCAGTACTGTATCGGTTTTCTTGTTAATTATTTTGTTAAAAATAAGATGTTTTTTTTATCATGCTCAATAACTTATTATTTTCGTAGTTATTAAATTTGTTTAAATTTGTTACTAAATCATAAATCATAATAGTGTTAAATTATTGAATGTAATTTAGTAGTGATTTCTTTTTCTTATGTTTAATCGAAGGTAGTGTGTTAAGAAAACAATTAAAACGTGTTTTGCAATAGTGTTACATTCGTGCCTGCTAAATTTTTTTTAAATACATAGGTGTAAAACAACTGGCGGAACTGGAGCGCTCTACTTCTAACAGGAATTATCAGGTAACATTTTTAATTGCTATAACGGTTACTCAAATGTGACACTACTTACAAAATGTCAAGAAAATAAATCCTATTATCGTATTTGCTAATAGTAAAAACTAAATTCATATTTCTTAAATAATTTTCTAAATTACAATTAAGTTAAATTATATATATAGGTTAAGAAAACTATCATTATGATTTCATTCATCGTTCACAGTAATAATTTTGTTTAAACTGAAAATTATGTTTTTGTTCTAATTCACGAGTAGATATGGGGTGAATTCATTTTCCACAGAGGCCAATATGCACTGAGATGATGCGTTGATTGTTTTATTCTTTTTATATGTCGGAAAAGCAGCTCACGTAAATCCGCTAATTACCCGAAAGACCACGCCCATTTCTCCTGTAGCTTTAGTCGGCAAACTTGCTGCTATCGGGAACCATAATTAGTGGATCTGTTAACGCTGGCTTCGAATTTGTTACGCAAAATTTTAAGCGAGCGTTACAACTTTTCAAAACAAAGTGCTACGTGGTATAGTTAACGCTCCGTGATGACCTTCATAGGGACCTAAATATCCCGACGGTCCAAGAAGAAATAAAAAAATTTGCAGTAATTCATGGACAACGTATCTATCAACACGTAAATGAAGAGCTTCGTGGTATGTTGGACACTTCACATGCAGTAAGACGATTGCAGAGAACGAAACCAATTGATTTAATGGATTAAGGACACCATGAGCAAAGACTACTTCAGTAAATAACCTATAAATGGAGCTGGCCAATGGGCCTCTTCTCATTCACAAGTGACTAAATTAAGAAAGAAAAATTACTAGATGAATTGTATTCAGTTGTAATAATTTAAATAAAAAAAAAAAAAAAAAAATTAATGATTAAATAAATCAATGTACAAATCACAACTTGCTTTAGCCGGTATCTTTTTCATGTACATTTTAATACCGGTATATCCTTCATATACATTTACTCAGAGGTCTCACCGTGCGAGGACCTTACAGGCTGTACCAGCGTATACCACACACCAGTTATGTTAAATATTTTTCATGAAAAATAAGACACTAGTTTTCCTATTGATAATTTTTTTTTGATTTTAGAAATGCCGACTACGCTTCCTTAAATGAATTTCTGCTAAATTCGGATTGGGAATTTCTTCAGTTCGAAGGAGATCTAAATACAATAGTTTTGTCTTTTAACAAACTTGTCAAGACTGGTGTAGAAAAACAAATCCCGCGGAAAAAAACTAAGCCTTGCTTCCGCGAACCGTGGTATAACAAGCAATTAAAGGACATAAAGACACGCCGTAATAAACTACACTCTCTATATAAAATACACGGTTCGAAATATTATCATGAATTCGAGACCGCACGGAAGAAGTTTAAAACATTAAACTGGTTCCTGTAAAATAATTATATTCTGCAGATCGAGGAAGATTTAACTTCTACTCCAAAAAAGTTTTGGAATTTTATCAATATGAAAAGAAAGACCGTTGGGTTCCCCTTACCTATGACGTATCTAGATGCTTCTGCAAGTCATTCCTCGGAAGTCTGCAATTTATTTGCTAACTTTTTTGAATCCGTTTACGAATCGCCATCCATCGACCCAGCAGTTAATTCTTGCAACGGAAGAGAATTTACCCAATTACGGTTCACCGAAGATGACGTTCATGACAGCTTGTCTCAAATTGATGTTAATAAGGGTGATGGGCATGATGGATTTCCGCCGATTCTTATTAAGAATTGTGCTGCTAGTCTGGCTGCTCCCATCTCCTTTATCTTTAACGAAAGCATTCGAACTCAAATTTTTCCAGATCCCTGGAAAATTTCGTATATACATCCAATTTTCAAGTGCGGTAAAAGAAGTGATATCTGTAATTATCGTGGGATAGCTATTCTCTCCGCCATTCCTAAACTCTTTGAGCTTATGGTACAAAGGTTTTTATTTTATCCATGTTAAAACGGTTATTTCACCCGCACAACATGGTTTTTTCGCCGGGAGATCCACCGTTACCAATTTGATGACATTTTGCAGACACTTATTCAGCAGTATTGATTCGAAATTGCAACTGGATGTTATTTATACCGACTTTTCTAAAGCGTTCGATAAAATTAATCATTTAATTCTAATCAAAAAGGTACAGCGGCTGAATTGTCAAGCCATCCCTACTAAGTGGTTGCTGTCCTGCCTCTCAGATAGGTGGCAGTTTGTTAAAATTGGTGAGTCATCTTCTCGTCTATTTCGGGTTACTTCTGGACCACATTGGGCCACTTCTATTTTCAATATTCGTCAACGACGTGGTTAACTGTTTTGTCTCTGCAGATTGCCTGCTTTACGCAGATGAGATGAAAATATTTGCACGAATATCAAACGTATCCGACTGTATAAATTTCCAAGCGGATTTAAACAGATTTTGTGATTGATCGGTTGAAAACAAACTGTTGCTGAACGTGAGTAAATGTAAGGCAATGTCTTTCTGGCGTACCCGCTTTCCGATTATACATCAGTATTCGCTTTATAATGAAGAAGTCGTTAGAGTTAAGTTTATATTCGATTTGGGTGTTATTTTCACTCGAGATCTCACATTTACAAGGCATATTGATTCGATAATAAGCCGAGCATATATGATGATTGGTTTTATTAAACGGAATTGTAAGGATTTCTGTGATCCGATAACCTTGAAATCTCTGTTTGTCTCATTTGTTCGATCAATTTTGGAGTATGCCTCACAGATTTGGTCACCTTCTTACCGATGCCATTCCGAGAGAATTGAGAGTGTTCAAGAACAGTTTCTGATCTACGCGCTTAAAGGTTTACCTTCAATGCGGGCATATGAGCACGTACTTCCGGATTATCGCGATCGTTGTGCTCGCTTAGGATTACAACGGTTAGATCACCGACGTGATATTTCATCCGCAATATTTGTCTGTGACGTATTATGTTCACGTTTAGATTGTGCCGAGATACTCACCAGCTTCGGCTTTTATGTTCCAGAACGGTGCTTGCGTCGCCGGGACGAATTCATATTTACGAGAGCGGTGGCCACAAATTATTGTTCATCTGAACCAGTCTTGAACTTATCGCGTGTTTTTAATCTTGTTTTTCATAGGTTTGATTTTAACATGTTAAGAAATTCATTGAGGAACGAACTATTTAAATTTTATAATAACCGTTCTTAAATTAAATAACTTTTTCAATTTTGTCATGTCGCTTATTTTTAATAATTGTAATAATTACCGATTGTAACCCTGTAAGTAAATTATATAAATAAATAAATAAATAAATAATATTCTATAAACAAGAGCGTGTGCGGCATAACTTTACTTAAAACTATAGGAGCAAATATATGCGGGGCTTGCATCGGTTTTATATTAATTCCTCTTGGGCGCTCTAAATCAAACATTAGTTTAACTGCAACTGTTTAGCGGATAACAAACATGAAAGAAATGAGTGCGATTTATAAAAAACGATTTGAAGCGGTGTTTTTTAGTTCACATACGAAAGGACCAAAAATGTCGGGTGCAAGTGAAGCAAAATATATAAAAAAGTCGAAATCATTGTATAGAAGAGGATTACATATTATTCAATGTATAAAAAAATGTACGATTTGCCAGATAGAGGCAATATCCAAACTACTAGAAAAAAGGAGGATGAGGCCATCATACAGTTATTTGTTGAAAACTCATCGTTTACGCTGGAGAAAAGCTGAAGCAGCTGAAGAAAAGTTGGCGAAAAATAATATTATTATACCAAAAACAACCAAACGAAATAGAATTATGGAACATGGCTACGCATCTGGAAATACTTTGGTCAAACCACTGGTAACACAAAAATACATGGAAAAGCGATTTGAGTGTTTGACAAACTAAGCAAAAAAAAGAATTGCCCGAACTGTAAAACACCCGCCCTAGCACCATGTATGGGGATGCTTCACTAACCAAGGTTTTGGTAAATTAATCGTTTCGACACGAAATCTTAACGCACTTTTCATGAATAAAATTTATTCACGAGGTTTGTTACGATCTGTCCATAAATGATTTGGAGTGAGTAACTCTAATTGGATCTTGCAAGAGGCCAACGATCCAAAACACCATAACATACTCTGTTCAAAATTTAAACTCAAAAAGGGTATCACAACATTGGATTGGCCATGTCAGTCACCTAATTCCAATCTGATCAAAATGTGTGAGCACTCATGAAGATTAAGCTGAAAATGTACCTGCTTGGATTGCGGAACAAAACTGGTAACCACAAATTTAACTAAATCTAAATAAATATTTTTGGGACAACCACCTGTAACTAAATGAAGAGTAATTTTCGTTCATCATTTTTAATATTTAATAGTTGCTTAAGTTTTTTTTTTTGTAATTTTGAACAACCTTTTTTTTTGTTCCTTCTTCATTATGATACCCATACATTTAGTAGGCAGCACGAAAGGGTCAATTAAGCCCTACCAATTTTTTTCGTTATATCGGGAGTTAACTAGTATGTGCGGTTAACAAGTTAGAGGCGGTTGGTGACGAAATGAGGTGGTTTGACGCGCGATTGCTTTTATTGCCAGGTTTAGTAGTAATGTGCTATAGGCTCTAGCTTTCTGGTTTGGGAATTGAATCCGCCTAAGACGAGCGATACCCGACAATTTAACCTGGCTCCCCAAAAGCCGTAGGTACATTACAAGATATGGACAAATTTATCACCACAGTATACAGAAAAATTGATTGATAGTATGGACAAAAGGAGCCAGGCAATTATTAACAATAATGGTGACTTTACTATGTATTAGTTGATAGCGCCCTAGAAAATATAACAAACTTTCATAATAAAAACAAAACAAAAATCGTAGTTTAATTTTTACTTACATCATGTTTGCATCATATAATACATAATTCGAATAAGTAGCCTTTGACTTTCGAGTCCAACGGTTGACATTTTTTTTGAGTTTTTGCGGTTTCCAAATGTTTGTAAATTATAATTGCCAGTGTAAGCATTTTCTTTGGAAAAAATATGTTTCCAAATGTTTGTAAATTATAATTGCCAGTGTAAGCATTTTCTTTGGAAAAAATATGTGCAGAAAATGAAACTTTTCGATGATTCCTCGTTATCCAACGCCGTTCAATTCTCGAGTCATGGCCGGAAGACATTTGGTGTTTATCATTGGCAAATTCGGCGAAAGAGGCAGTACTTTTTATGAGGATGGTTTTAAGTATAGTAATGTGATTGCAAAAATTATAATTTGCTGCACGAGTGCCGCAAGACAATACATTGCTCCAATGTTTATTTTTCGAAGAAAACGAATCAATGCTCAGTTACAACACGGAATGATACTGTAGGATCGATTTATCATTGCTCTAAGAATGGATGGACAAACGAGGCACTCTTTATTGAATGGATTCAACATTTCAAAAAACAGACAAAAGCAACTAAAGAGAACTATTAGTTTTTGATAACAAATTCCACCACGTATCTTTCGATCCTTATAATTTTTGCAACGAAAGTTTCATCACAGTTGTCACATTACCACCACACACTTCTCATCGTACACAACCATTGGACCTTATATTCTTTGGCCCTCTAAGGAATATACTCAATATAGAATAAGATAAGTATTTGGAAACATAAAATCAAGTAAAAACAACTGAATATGAGCTAGCAGAGCTGTTTAACAAAGCTTACTTGAAACTTAGCGACTGCTGAGAAAAGCATTTTTGGTTTCAAAACGGCAGGAATATTTCCACTAAATACCTTTATATTTAACGAAAACGATTACCTATCGCTCTTAATTAACCAAAATATTATAAATGAAAGGACGGATTCTCCAACATGAATTTCACCTGAAGAGCAATCATATATCGGGATACCATCACGAACTGTTTGGCAGCCATTAATTACATCTATCAAAACACACATATCCTGTTCGGTTAAACTAATAGATATCTGTACATTTCCATCAAAAGGTCCAATATTGAAGAAAGTTAGTGGTGAAGCAAAACAGCACTCTGAGGTCTTTACCGATAGTACGAAAACAAATTTATTTGAAAAGACTAAAAATAAATGAATAATTAAAAATAATAAAAAACAATTAACAACAAAACAAATTTAAAAAGTGATGAGAAAAAAAAGATGATGATATCCAAACCCCTAATGATTTATGAACGATTTATGAACTCTATTAGTGGCGAGTTTGGAAACGTGAACGAATTATGGTTCCGTTGTATAATGTGTAGCTGTTGGAACCACAAGGAATGTACTGGTGCCCAAACAACAGTAAATTACTCATGCGATAACTGTTATGTAAAAAAAAAAAATATGGATGGTTTGGCTTGCTGTGTGGCACGTTGCACCATCCTGTTGAAACCACAAGTCGGCTACACCAATATCTTAAATTTTTTTTCACTAAAAATTCATTGATCATTGCTCTGCATTTTTAAAGAAATATGGTCCGATGGTGCCACCTGCCCATAAACCGCACCAAACAGATGCTGTATAAGATAGCAGAAAATTTCCAGCAGAAAAAATGCGTTTTGCTATTCACCGCTAGAGGCATCACTATCACAAAAATGAAATTTTTTCTGCTGAAATTTTTTTACACCAGCAGAAAATTTTTGATATTTTTATGCAAATTAAAAATTCTCAGCAGAAAATTTTATGAAAAATCAGAGAATTTATGAAAAAGAAGAGAAAATGTATGTTTAAACATTTTGAAGCGATGAAAGATAATTTTAAAAAAAAAAACGATTTGCGTATGTATAGTGTAAGCATACTCAAAACATACTAAAATTATCATAATCATCATTATGCAAACACAGGGCAACATCAAAATATGGCCATCGTTGAAAGCACTCCATACATTTCTGAAGTCATTTTAATGTGACATATTTTCAGTTTTTTAACAAAAGTGTTAACAAAACTCCCCTGTAACTACCCTGGGTGTATGTTTTTATGGTAGCTGAGATCATAATCTATATACATGAGCAACATAAGATTCACAACTGGCGTCAGTAGCCTTCCATACATTTTTGAATTCATTTTAATGTGACATGTTTTCAGTTTTTTAACAAAAGTGTTAGAAAAACCCCCCTGTAACTACCCTGGGTGTATGTTTTTATGGTAACTGAGATCATAATCTATATACATGAGCAACATAAGATTCACACCTGGCGTCAGTAGCCTTCCATACATTTTTGAATTCATTTTAATGTGACATATTTTCAGTTTTTTAACAAAAGTTTTAGAAAAACCCCCCTGTAACTACCCTGGGTGTATGTTTTTATGGTAGCTGAGATCATAATCCATATACATGAGCAACGTAAGATTCACACCTAGCGTCAGTAGCCTTCCATACATTTTTGAATTCATTTTAATGTGACATGTTTTCAGTTTTTTAACAAAAGTGTTAGAAAAACCCCCCTGTAACTACCCTGGGTGTATGTTTTTATGGTAGCTGAGATCATAATCTATATACATGAGCAACATAAGATTCACACCTGGCGTCAGTAGCCTTCCATACATTTTTGAATTCATTTTAATGTGACATGTTTTCAGTTTTTTAACAAAAGTGTTAGAAAAACCCCCTGTAACTACCCTGGGTGTATGTTTTTATAGTAGCTGAAATCATAGTCTATATACATGAGCAACGTAAGATTCACACCTAGCGTCAGTAGCCTTCCATACATTTTTGAATTCATTTTAATGTGACATGTTTTCAGTTTTTTAACAAAAGTGTTAGAAAAACCCCCCTGTAACTACCCTGGATGTATGTTTTTATGGTAGCTGAGATCATAATCCATATACATGAGCATCGTAAGATTCACACCTAGCGTCAGTAGCCTCCCATACATTTTTGAATTCATTTTAATGTGAAATGTTTTTAGTTTTTTAACAAAAGTGTTAGAAAAACCCCCCTGTAACTACCCTGGGTGTATGTTTTTATGGTAGCTGAGATCATAATCCATATACATGAGCAACGTTAGATTCACACCTAGCGTCAGTAGCCTTCCATACATTTTTGAATTCATTTTAATGTGACATGTTTTCAGTTTTTTAACAAAAGTGTTAGAAAAACCCCCTGTAATTACCCTGGGTGTATGTTTTTATGGTAGCTGAAATCATAGTCTATATACATGAGCAACGTAAGATTCACACCTAGCGTCAGTAGCCTTCCATACATTTTTGAATTCATTTTAATGTGACATGTTTTCAGTTTTTTAACAAAAGTGTTAGAAAAACCCCCCTGTAACTACCCTGGGTGTATGTTTTTATGGTAGCTGAGATCATAATCTATATACATGAGCAACGTAAGATTCACACCTAGCGTCAGTAGCCTTCCATACATTTTTGAATTCATTTTAATGTGACATGTTTTCAGTTTTTTAACAAAAGTGTTAGAAAAACCCCCCTGTAACTACCCTGGGTGTATGTTTTTATGGTAGCTGAGATCATAATCCATATACATGAGCAACGTAAGATTCACACCTAGCGTCAGTAGCCTTCCATACATTTTTGAACTCATTTTAATGTGACACGTTTTCAGTTTTTTAACAAAAGTGTTAGAAAAACCCCACTGTAACTACCCTGGGTGTATGTTTATATGGTAGCTGAGATCATAATCTATATACATGAGCAACGTACGATTCACACCTGGCGTCAGTAGCTTTCCATACATTTTTGAAGGCATTTTTCGCTAGGTGTGAATCTTACGTTGCTCATGTATATAGATTATGATCTCAGCTACCATATAAACATACACCCAGGGTAGTTACAGGGTGGTTATTCTAACACTTTTGTTAAAAAACTGAAAACGTGTCACATTAAAATGAGTTCAAAAATGTATGGAAGGCTACTGACGCTAGGTGTGAATCTTACGTTGCTCATGTATATGGATTATGATCTCAGCTACCATAAAAACATACACCCAGGGTAGTTACAGGGGGGTTTTACTAACACTTTTGTTAAAAAACTGAAAACATGTCACATTAAAATGAATTCAAAAATGTATGGAAGGCTACTGACGCTAGGTGTGAATCTTACGTTGCTCATGTATATAGATTATGATCTCAGCTACCATAAAAACATACACCCAGGGTAGTTACAGGGGGGTTTTTCTAACACTTTTGTTAAAAAACTAAAAACATGTCACATTAAAATGAATTCAAAAATGTATGGAAGGCTACTGACGCCAGGTGTGAATCTTACGTTGCTCATGTATATAGACTATGATTTCAGCTACCATAAAAACATACACTCAGGGTAGTTACAGGGGGGTTTTTCTAACACTTTTGTTAAAAAACTGAAAACATGTCACATTAAAATGAATTCAAAAATGTATGGAAGGCTACTGACGCTAGGTGTGAATCTTACGTTGCTCATGTATATAGATTATGATCTCAGCTACCATAAAAACATACACCCAGGGTAGTTACAGGGGGGTTTTTCTAACACTTTTGTTAAAAAACTGAAAACATGTCACATTAAAATGAATTCAAAAATGTATGGAAGGCTACTGACGCTAGGTGTGAATCTAACGTTGCTCATGTATATAGATTATGATCTCAGCTACCATAAAAACATACACCCAGGGTAGTTACAGGGGGGTTTTTCTAACACTTTTGTTAAAAAACTGAAAACATGTCACATTAAAATGAATTCAAAAATGTATGGAAGGCTACTGACGCTAGGTGTGAATCTAACGTTGCTCATGTATATAGATTATGATCTCAGCTACCATAAAAACATACACCCAGGGTAGTTACAGGGGGGTTTTTCTAACACTTTTGTTAAAAAACTAAAAACATGTCACATTAAAATGAATTCAAAAATGTATGGAAGGCTACTGACGCTAGGTGTGAATCTTACGTTGCTCATGTATATAGACTATGATTTCAGCTACCATAAAAACATACACCCAGGGTAGTTACAGGGGGGTTTTTCTAACACTTTTGTTAAAAAACTGAAAACATGTCACATTAAAATGAATTCAAAAATGTATGGAAAGCTACTGACGCTAGGTGTGAATCTTACGTTGCTCATGTATATAGACTATGATTTCAGCTACCATAAAAACATACACCCAGGGTAGTTACAGGGGGGTTTTTCTAACACTTTTGTTAAAAAACTGAAAACATGTCACATTAAAATGAATTCAAAAATGTATGGAAGGCTACTGACGCTAGGTGTGAATCTTACGTTGCTCATGTATATAGACTATGATTTCAGCTACCATAAAAACATACACCCAGGGTAGTTACAGGGGGGTTTTTCTAACACTTTTGTTAAAAAACTGAAAACATGTCACATTAAAATGAATTCAAAAATGTATGGAAGGCTACTGACGCTAGGTGTGAATCTTACGTTGCTCATGTATATAGACTATGATTTCAGCTACCATAAAAACATACACCCAGGGTAGTTACAGGGGGGTTTTTCTAACACTTTTGTTAAAAAACTGAAAACATATCACATTAAAATGAATTCAAAAACGTATGGAAGGCTACTGACGCTAGGTGTGAATCTAACGTTGCTCATGTATATAGATTATGATCTCAGCTACTATAAAAACATACACCCAGGGTAGTTACAGGGGGGTTTTTCTAACACTTTTGTTAAAAAACTAAAAACATGTCACATTAAAATGAATTCAAAAATGTATGGAAGGCTACTGACGCTAGGTGTGAATCTAACGTTGCTCATGTATATAGATTATGATCTCAGCTACCATAAAAACATACACCCAGGGTAGTTACAGGGGGGTTTTTCTAACACTTTTGTTAAAAAACTAAAAACATGTCACATTAAAATGAATTCAAAAATGTATGGAAGGCTACTGACGCTAGGTGTGAATCTTACGTTGCTCATGTATATAGACTATGATTTCAGCTACCATAAAAACATACACTCAGGGTAGTTACAGGGGGGTTTTTCTAACACTTTTGTTAAAAAACTGAAAACATGTCACATTAAAATGAATTCAAAAATGTATGGAAGGCTACTGACGCTAGGTGTGAATCTTACGTTGCTCATGTATATAGATTATGATCTCAGCTACCATAAAAACATACACCCAGGGTAGTTACAGGGGGGTTTTTCTAACACTTTTGTTAAAAAACTGAAAACATGTCACATTAAAATGAATTCAAAAATGTATGGAAGGCTACTGACGCTAGGTGTGAATCTTACGTTGCTCATGTATATAGATTATGATCTCAGCTACCATAAAAACATACACCCAGGGTAGTTACAGGGGGGTTTTTCTAACACTTTTGTTAAAAAACTGAAAACATGTCACATTAAAATGAATTCAAAAATGTATGGAAAGCTACTGACGCTAGGTGTGAATCTTACGTTGCTCATGTATATAGACTATGATCTCAGCTACCATAAAAACATACACCCAGGGTAGTTACAGGGGGGTTTTTCTAACACTTTTGTTAAAAAACTGAAAACATATCACATTAAAATGAATTCAAAAACGTATGGAAGGCTACTGACGCTAGGTGTGAATCTAACGTTGCTCATGTATATAGATTATGATCTCAGCTACCATAAAAACATACACCCAGGGTAGTTACAGGGGGGTTTTTCTAACACTTTTGTTAAAAAACTAAAAACATGTCACATTAAAATGAATTCAAAAATGTATGGAAGGCTACTGACGCTAGGTGTGAATCTTACGTTGCTCATGTATATAGACTATGATTTCAGCTACCATAAAAACATACACTCAGGGTAGTTACAGGGGGGTTTTTCTAACACTTTTGTTAAAAAACTAAAAACATTTCACATTAAAATGAATTCAAAAATGTATGGAAGGCTACTGACGCTAGGTGTGAATCTAACGTTGCTCATGTATATAGATTATGATCTCAGCTACCATAAAAACATACACCCAGGGTAGTTACAGGGGGGTTTTTCTAACACTTTTGTTAAAAAACTGAAAACATGTCACATTAAAATGAATTCAAAAATGTATGGAAGGCTACTGACGCTAGGTGTGAATCTAACGTTGCTCATGTATATAGATTATGATCTCAGCTACCATAAAAACATACACCCAGGGTAGTTACAGGGGGGTTTTTCTAACACTTTTGTTAAAAAACTAAAAACATGTCACATTAAAATGAATTCAAAAATGTATGGAAGGCTACTGACGCTAGGTGTGAATCTTACGTTGCTCATGTATATAGACTATGATTTCAGCTACCATAAAAACATACACTCAGGGTAGTTACAGGGGGGTTTTTCTAACACTTTTGTTAAAAAACTGAAAACATGTCACATTAAAATGAATTCAAAAATGTATGGAAGGCTACTGACGCTAGGTGTGAATCTTACGTTGCTCATGTATATAGATTATGATCTCAGCTACCATAAAAACATACACCCAGGGTAGTTACAGGGGGGTTTTTCTAACACTTTTGTTAAAAAACTGAAAACATGTCACATTAAAATGAATTCAAAATTGTATGGAAGGCTACTGACGCTAGATGTGAATCTTACGTTGCTCATGTATATAGATTATGATCTCAGCTACCATAAAAACATACACCCAGGGTAGTTACAGGGGGGTTTTTCTAACACTTTTGTTAAAAAACTGAAAACATGTCACATTAAAATGAATTCAAAAATGTATGGAAGGCTACTGACGCCAGTTGTGAATCTTATGTTGCTCATGTATATAGACTATGATTTCAGCTACCATAAAAACATACACCCAGGGTAGTTACAGGGGGGTTTTTCTAACACTTTTGTTAAAAAACTAAAAACATGTCACATTAAAATGAATTCAAAAATGTATGGAAGGCTACTGACGCTAGGTGTGAATCTAACGTTGCTCATGTATATGGATTATGATCTCAGCTACCATAAAAACATACACCCAGGGTAGTTACAGGGGGGTTTTTCTAACACTTTTGTTAAAAAACTGAAAACATGTCACATTAAAATGAATTCAAAAATGTATGGAAGGCTACTGACGCTAGGTGTGAATCTAACGTTGCTCATGTATATGGATTATGATCTCAGCTACCATAAAAACATACACCCAGGGTAGTTACAGGGGGGTTTTTCTAACACTTTTGTTAAAAAACTGAAAACATGTCACATTAAAATGAATTCAAAAATGTATGGAAGGCTACTGACGCTAGGTGTGAATCTAACGTTGCTCATGTATATAGATTATGATCTCAGCTACCATAAAAACATACACCCAGGGTAGTTACAGGGGGGTTTTTCTAACACTTTTGTTAAAAAACTGAAAACATGTCACATTAAAATGAATTCAAAAATGTATGGAAAGCTACTGACGCTAGGTGTGAATCTTACGTTGCTCATGTATATAGACTATGATTTCAGCTACCATAAAAACATACACCCAGGGTAGTTACAGGGGGGTTTTTCTAACACTTTTGTTAAAAAACTGAAAACATATCACATTAAAATGAATTCAAAAACGTATGGAAGGCTACTGACGCTAGGTGTGAATCTAACGTTGCTCATGTATATAGATTATGATCTCAGCTACTATAAAAACATACACCCAGGGTAGTTACAGGGGGGTTTTTCTAACACTTTTGTTAAAAAACTAAAAACATGTCACATTAAAATGAATTCAAAAATGTATGGAAGGCTACTGACGCTAGGTGTGAATCTAACGTTGCTCATGTATATAGATTATGATCTCAGCTACCATAAAAACATACACCCAGGGTAGTTACAGGTGGGTTTTTCTAACACTTTTGTTAAAAAACTGAAAACATGTCACATTAAAATGAATTCAAAAATGTATGGAAGGCTACTGACGCTAGGTGTGAATCTAACGTTGCTCATGTATATAGATTATGATCTCAGCTACCATAAAAACATACACCCAGGGTAGTTACAGGGGGGTTTTTCTAACACTTTTGTTAAAAAACTAAAAACATGTCACATTAAAATGAATTCAAAAATGTATGGAAGGCTACTGACGCTAGGTGTGAATCTTACGTTGCTCATGTATATAGACTATGATTTCAGCTACCATAAAAACATACACTCAGGGTAGTTACAGGGGGGTTTTTCTAACACTTTTGTTAAAAAACTGAAAACATGTCACATTAAAATGAATTCAAAAATGTATGGAAGGCTACTGACGCTAGGTGTGAATCTTACGTTGCTCATGTATATAGATTATGATCTCAGCTACCATAAAAACATACACCCAGGGTAGTTACAGGGGGGTTTTTCTAACACTTTTGTTAAAAAACTGAAAACATGTCACATTAAAATGAATTCAAAAATGTATGGAAGGCTACTGACGCTAGGTGTGAATCTTACGTTGCTCATGTATATAGATTATGATCTCAGCTACCATAAAAACATACACCCAGGGTAGTTACAGGGGGGTTTTTCTAACACTTTTGTTAAAAAACTGAAAACATGTCACATTAAAATGAATTCAAAAATGTATGGAAGGCTACTGACGCTAGGTGTGAATCTTACGTTGCTCATGTATATAGATTATGATCTCAGCTACCATAAAAACATACACCCAGGGTAGTTACAGGGGGGTTTTTCTAACACTTTTGTTAAAAAACTGAAAACATGTCACATTAAAATGAATTCAAAAATGTATGGAAAGCTACTGACGCTAGGTGTGAATCTAACGTTGCTCATGTATATAGACTATGATTTCAGCTACCATAAAAACATACACCCAGGGTAGTTACAGGGGGGTTTTTCTAACACTTTTGTTAAAAATCTGAAAACATATCACATTAAAATGAATTCAAAAACGTATGGAAGGCTACTGACGCTAGGTGTGAATCTAACGTTGCTCATGTATATAGATTATGATCTCAGCTACTATAAAAACATACACCCAGGGTAGTTACAGGGGGGTTTTTCTAACACTTTTGTTAAAAAACTAAAAACATTTCACATTAAAATGAATTCAAAAATGTATGGAAGGCTACTGACGCTAGGTGTGAATCTAACGTTGCTCATGTATATAGATTATGATCTCAGCTACCATAAAAACATACACCCAGGGTAGTTACAGGGGGGTTTTTCTAACACTTTTGTTAAAAAACTGAAAACATGTCACATTAAAATGAATTCAAAAATGTATGGAAGGCTACTGACGCTAGGTGTGAATCTAACGTTGCTCATGTATATAGATTATGATCTCAGCTACCATAAAAA
The DNA here is from genome assembly GCA_947310385.1 of Nephrotoma appendiculata. Classification (NCBI taxonomy): domain Eukaryota; kingdom Metazoa; phylum Arthropoda; class Insecta; order Diptera; family Tipulidae; genus Nephrotoma; species Nephrotoma appendiculata. Next base: position 89,025,224 of record OX371225.1, read on the forward strand.
CATACACCCAGGGTAGTTACAGGGGGGTTTTTCTAACACTTTTGTTAAAAAACTAAAAACATGTCACATTAAAATGAATTCAAAAATGTATGGAAGGCTACTGACGCTAGGTGTGAATCTTACGTTGCTCATGTATATAGACTATGATTTCAGCTACCATAAAAACATACACTCAGGGTAGTTACAGGGGGGTTTTTCTAACACTTTTGTTAAAAAACTGAAAACATGTCACATTAAAATGAATTCAAAAATGTATGGAAGGCTACTGACGCTAGGTGTGAATCTTACGTTGCTCATGTATATAGATTATGATCTCAGCTACCATAAAAACATACACCCAGGGTAGTTACAGGGGGGTTTTTCTAACACTTTTGTTAAAAAACTGAAAACATGTCACATTAAAATGAATTCAGAAATGTATGGAAGGCTACTGACGCCAGTTGTGAATCTTATGTTGCTCATGTATATAGATTATGATCTCAGCTACCATAAAAACATACACCCAGGGTAGTTACAGGGGAGTTTTGTTAACACTTTTGTTAAAAAACTGAAAATATGTCACATTAAAATGACTTCAGAAATGTATGGAGTGCTTTCAACGATGGCCATATTTTGATGTTGCCCTGTGTTTGCATAATGATGATTATGATAATTTTAGTATGTTTTGAGTATGCTTACACTATACATACGCAAATCGTTTTTTTTTTAAAAATTATCTTTCATCGCTTCAAAATGTTTAAACATACATTTTCTCTTCTTTTTCATAAATTCTCTGATTTTTCATAAAATTTTCTGCTGAGAATTTTTAATTTGCATAAAAATATCAAAAATTTTCTGCTGGTGTAAAAAAATTTCAGCAGAAAAAATTTCATTTTTGTGATAGTGATGCCTCTAGCGGTGAATAGCAAAACGCTTCAATTCTTGGACAAGCTGTATTTTGTATGCCTTAAAACTAAGATCTCTCTTCAAAATACGCCATAATTATACATACGAGAGACCCAAAGCTTGAGAACGGTGACGAATGGTGGCGGTCTTCACGTATACTTTCAGCTAGAGCAGCAATATTCACAAAAGATCGATTTATGCGCACTTTAGTCGGTTGATGAATATCCAATAATGAAAAAGTGGTTCGAAATTTATTGATTGTTTCGTGAATAGTGCGTTCAGTTGGACGATTATGAACACCATAAAATGATCGAAGAGCACGAACACAATTTTTCACTGAACACTGATTTTTGAAATAAATTTCTACAATTTGTAAACGGTGATCTCGCGTAAGTCTATCCATGGTGAAATGTCAAGGAATACTGAACACAAATGTCATATGAACATGACAGTTGTGACGCATGAATCCCAATGAGAATCCCAATTGGAAAAAGTACCTCCTATTGGATCACTCTTTATTATCGTAAAGTTGAGTACTTATCTTCAGAGCTTGTTCCCAGTATGCAATTTTTCCACTGTGTGGAAAAAACTGCTCAAATGTCGTACTAAATTCCGTACTACAAAATATCAAAGAAATAAAAATATTGATTTTCGGCAAAAAGAAATTTCTTTCTCTTTCATTCGCGAAGTTTTTATTTTTATTTTTTTGTTTATTGTTTTGTATCTTCAGTTTAATAATCGCACTTGAGAATATAACGCGACATTACTTGTGCTTGTCGCAATTTTTATTATTTATTATGTTAACTTGTGTTTTTCGGTGTATTACGTTAATACATACCTTTAATAATAATTCAATTACGTGTTTGTGTTGTGCTTGTGACCAATAAGTTTGGATGTAAAAAGAGGTAATCAAATAATTTTAAAATGGCGTTTTATAGCAATGATAGAAATTTCCGATTTTTATTTTTCAAGGTTGTGCTTGTTGGGATGTACAATTGGATGCGCGTACAAGTATACTATTGCAATTGAGCTAAAAACACATCATTATCGTTCCGGGGCAGTAACTTTACGTGAAATGACATGAAATTCGTCGTGAAGTGAAACATATTTAGTTGGTTTAATTTAAGAAGCAAATGGATGCGCGATTCATGCCAAACGTGTTACAATTATGCCAAAGGATATTCAATTAGCAAGACGTATGGTGAACGTGCTTAAAATTTAATTTATAAAATTTTGTGTATATTTATGTGAATAAAAAATTAATATTTATTTTATTATAAATGGAAAATTTTGTTTTATTCCGAATAAGAACTATTATTTATTCCAATTGGAAAATATATGCAAACACGTGCTTTTTGTTTCTGTGATTTTTTTCTCTTTTTAGTTGGAATTCACACCGACACTGGCATTTTTAGGAGGAGGAGTACGAATTGCCGCGTGATACACATGGTTCTTTCCATAGAAAGCGTGTGTTTTTAGAACGCGAATGTAAATGGAATTCCGTCGGCATTGCATATTGGGTTGAATCATTTGGAAAAATACTTATTTTGATTATTTATAATCATTCTCCTGTTTATTCAGGTGACATAGATAATATGGTAGATATTTTAGCTGAATAAGTTTTTGGATATGAAGGAATTATTTGTTTAATGTTTGTTTTGCACTGTCAAAAGTTCTCGAAAATATCATGCAACGTCAAATGCAGGAACATCTTCATATGTTTAATTTCTTAAGTGAGTTTCAATTGAGGTACAAATCCGATAACAGTACTACTACTGGTCTTGTTAATATTATTGATGATTTGTATGCTATCGATAAGAAAAAATCGGTTGCTATGTTGGTCCTAATAGATTTTTCTAAAGCATTTGGTTCTGTTAATCATACTCATTTGCTTCACAAGTTATATTTGTATTATGAAATTTTTAATTCGGCTATTAATCTAATATAATCATATTTGAGTAATCGTAAACAATTTGTGAGGCATGGTATGGACCATTCAAATATTTGTGAAATGGTCGTAAGTGTACGTTAAGGGTCGGTCTTAGGTCCGTTACGTTTTTCTTTGTACATAAATGATCTACCACGGAAAATCTTGAATTGCCGGTTTCATCTTTATGCTGAAGATTTACCACTTTATATTGGTAGTCAGTTGAAACAGCTAGATAAGATAGTGATTAAACTCAACTCGGATGTTAAAAATGTTTCTTTGCGGGCTAAAAATTATTCGTTATCATTAAATACGATTAAAAGTAAGACTGACTGATAAAATATTCCGGCGTCATTTAATATCACCATATTTATTCGTCTTAATTTTTTTTTTTTTTTGTAATTACTCCCGCAGCCTTCGACTTACAAAATTTCAATTGCGAAATTAAGGCTGAGGTTAAAATAATAAAATTATATATCATACATGAAACACAACACTAAAAATGTATATGAGATGGACATAAAAAACTCAATTAAGCTGCTACCAATATTCAAGCTAAACTGCCTCAAATCCAATCTCAAAATAAAACAGTGTATGAATAATAAAACATCAGATTAAAATATCCTTAAATACACCGTCACTTGCCTACCCAGTACTAAATTAAAATTGCTACTAAAAATTACAACGTTTTATTATCTCTGCTAACCTTAAAATCCAATACAAATTTTAAATTGGAAATTTTAATACCTGTCGTGTAGGTGTAAATATAAATTTACAGGTACATATATTCTTTAAAAAAGCCACATTTGAAATAAATAATATACATATGTATTTGATTAAAATGGTTAAATATACGAGTTGGTACCGCAACAATACAAGGTAGAAATATACTCGTCTAAATATTTACTTTTGATTACCTTTTCGCATGTTTACCAAAAAGATTGTGGAAAACCCAAAAATGTAAATTTTAACGGTTTTATTCGTCAAATAAATATTTAATGATGTTAGATTTGACAAAACATGAGTTACAAAAACAAATTTTATTTTAAAGTTGATCATAAAGAAACTTTGTTGTCATTGCAGAACTTTTTGGTACGCCAGTTGTAATTTTTACGGAAAATGCGGTTGGCTTTGAAATTTACATTTTATATTACTATAAAACAAACATCATATTAGAGACATACCTATAGATTTTTGACATGTGTTGGGGTAACATGGGAACATTTTTTTCGTTCCCATTGCTTTGTAGTATATTGATAAATATTTAAACATCCTATCAATAAATTAGAACTAGTTTTAAATTTATCGAATTTGTTGTGCGGGGTAAAAAATAAATTATAACGAAATCCGATTCGTACTCGATTTATTGTAGAGGTGAGGTACAACTTCTACATTGCTACAATGTTTACAGAAGATATTACAGAAGGTAAAAATTCACAAAAACTGTTCAATATAATAATATTATATTCGTATATCCTAAGCAACATTTGTTTTTTGATTCAAGACAATCTTAGAAATATCAATCAACAATCCGAAAATCCGGTTTATCGCAAAACTGAAGGTATTTTGTACTTGCAGCTGAAACAAGAAAAATTGTTTTATAAGGATTTTGAATAAAAGTAAAAAGCTTCAATTTAGAATTTGGTTACATCTGAAGGAAAATACTGATTAAGGTACATTTTAGCAAAATGTAGAAGCGCGTTATGATTCATTGTGCTATTTATCTGGATGGCTAGCTTTAACAAGTTCCAAAAACTCATTGTAAAGTGTAAACTAGCTCCGGCTACTATTTTTGTAAACAATTTCCTATATTGCGTGTATTTTAAATGCAACTTTGGTTAATTAATAATTTTTATTTTACCCAGTTTATTTATTGTGTTTTATGTAGTTTAATATGAACTTTAAAATGGCAGTGAAGTATTAAAAAACACGCAGTTAAAAAAATTCTTGTAAAAACTAATAAAAATTCAACAAAATTTATTTTACACTCTTCATAATATTTTGATAAATTCACATGTTTAAGAAGTTGTACAGAAGATACTACTTGCTGTTCAATATCTCTAAATGCCGGGTAAAGAAAATTTGGGTACAAAGCTCTATGTGGAAATTGTTATTGTATTCCATAAAGACACTTTCCATAAAAATGAGTTGCGGGCCAACCAGTCAAGAATAAAAACTTAATCATAACATAATTCTTAAGTAATAACAAAATCACCACCATGTTAATTTACAACTTTTATGAATAAAACATGATTAGATTTTTATGTATTTTGATTAATTTATTATAACAAACATTTAATGATAGAAAAGTCACAACTAATATTTAATTTTAAGATTTTTAAACAACGTGCACAATCCAATTTAATTTTTCGGTTAGGTTTCATAATTTCAAAATTTTTATCATGTAAGTGAAAGATGCATGTAAAATGATTCAAATAACTTTATATATTTAGTAATTAATTATACAATTAAAATAATTTCCGCCTTTGTATTTAATAAAAAATAAGATTTTCAGTACAGTTTTTCTTATTTTTGTTCGAGAAATAGCGCACACTATTTTTTTCAAATGACAAATAAATTTAACGAAAGTTTCGTTGGGTTTCTTAAGTAATAATTAAGTTTTGCTGGGTAATAACACTGACATGCCATTTATCGCATTCTTATTTTTGAATTGAAACTTCTTTAGTACCGCGGTGATTTTGAAAAACAATGAAACAAAACGCAAAATTATAAGCAAAACGTGCAGAAGCGATATGAAACGAAAATGCCACAGCTTTGTTGTTGTTATTTTATTTTCAGTTTTATTCTGTTTTATTTTGTTTCTGTATGCAGAAAAGTGTGTACATGGAAATATGTATGCATGTATTGACATTTTTTATACTCAATTGATAAATAATTTTGTTGCTGTTATTTTATTTTTCCTGTTCTGTTTTTTTGATTTCATACGAGAAAAGGATTGTCACTATTGTCATTCAATTCCCAAAGTTTACGTGCTCATGGATCTTCAATTAGACAAAATATCATCGTCGTCGAATTTTCTGATTTTTTCGTAGACGTGGGTAATAACATTGTAGAGATTCCAAATTTCGATATTTTCGTTCAATATAAAAAGCCAAATATAAGGGCAGGTGGCGTTGCAATCTACCATATGTAAATGATGGAACCCGTGTTGTCACCCCACAAATTGACATCAACGCACTTCAACTGGAATCCTTGTCGGTTCAGGTTTGTAAAGTGGGAGAAATATGTGCTTGCGAAAGCGGATTAGACCATGACACATTTGTAATTATTGCGGCGATTTACATTTCTCCCAACCAATCGATGGAAAATATTATTCAATTTATCCTCGAGAATTTGACAAAGTATACGCCAAAAGTATCGCGGATTCTGAAAAAAAATTATGATAAAATTCCAATGATTTTGAGTGGGGATTTCAATGTGAATTTTGCATTAGATACGGCGCTCCCTTTGATTCAATTCCTCAATACAGAATTAAATTTAAAAATGTGCAGCACTCGTACAGAATCGTAAACGCGATCAAAAACTGTTATCGACGCAGTCTTTCAACGATATGCTGACAAAATTCAAACTAGAGCATTCGTGTCCTATTTTAGTTACCTTAAACTACTCGTGTCATTCGTCGAAATAGAAAACATGGAGTCGGAATAATAAAATGTTAAAAAAAACTTCGAAATTTTGTTTGTTGTTTTGTATTATGATGAATAAACCCTCTAATTATCCCACTTCTGTTACTGCATTCGTCTCATTCTCTCGCTGTTTAGATTCCGGAAAGTTTCATTTCTACAACGTGTAAATTACACACAATTTTGTTTTTATTAAATTTTTATTCCTGATTGCAGAAGCAGAACTTTATTGAAACGTACAGTTTTATATAATACACAGTGTATTATATAAAACTTGTATTGTAGTTCTTCCGCTGCATTTTATATTAATATTTGAGTGATTTACGTTAGAGTGATTATATACCAGCCAGTTTGAGCGAAAAAAGAAAATGTCGTTTCGAAATAATCTACCGCATATTGTACGACCACGATAGCACTCTATTTGATTTTCGTCATACAATACAGTACGATCGTCGCGAGGTTTCAATTTTAAGTAGTTAACAGCCTCCGAACAATTATATAGTTAATATTGAACAAAGGAGTAATTACCGAATTCATAGTTCGTAACATATCCATTCAAATGCATTTCAGCTACTTATAAATAAGTATAAATACGTATACACAAGTAATTCGATATTGCGGTAGATCCACATTTACGGTCAACAATCTTCTCTTTCAATTTAGATTGAACAATTTTTTTTAATAGATGTCTGAGAGCTTATAATTAATTAAATTACATTTTTATTTTTTTGTAGTTTGGGTAGTTAGTTTACTTTCCAATTTCATTCTGAATTTTTAGGTAAATATTTTCTTGTTCATTCAGAAAATAATATGATAAATACATGATTGCATTTACCATATTATGATAATACTAAATTATTGTGATATATTTATTTATTTATTTATTTAAAGAAATCTATTTTGTAATATACATGTATGATTTCAGATTATTTACAGTTATAGTTAAAATTACATTAAAACAACAAAAAACTTTAAAACAGAATAAAAAAAAAATATAAACCAAATTTTGGTTTAAACAATTAAAAATTTAGAAAAAAGTCTTTAAGGATATTTTTAAAGTTGTCCTTTGATAAGTTGAAGTCAAATAGGTCGTCGATTAAGTTGAAAGATTTAGACATCCTATTAATTGGGTTGTTTTCTCCATAGTTGGTGGAATGGTGTTCAAGTGCTAAAAATTTATGGTTTCGAAATGTTCTGCATGGCACGTGAATTGATATGTAGTTTATATGATATTTGTAGTTTATATGGTTAATATTATAATTGTGTGTTAAATACAATTATTTAAATGATTGATTGTATCATAATATGATATTCTTAATCATTCTTCTTCATCATAACAATGATGACTACTTGTGAAATTTTATTTTTCACAAGTGATTATCATTGTTATGAGGAAGAAGAATGATCAAGAATATCATATTATGATACAATCAATCATTTAAATAATTGTATTTAACACACAATGATGATATTAATAATATAAACTTAGTTTGATAGTATTTTTAATCAATGTATGATAGGGAATATCACAATAATTTAGTATTATCATAATATGGTAAATGCGATCATGATTTATTATAATTTTTTTCTGAGTGTACAATCTTCGTGTCTTGGGCGCGCTTTTATCAGCTACGATTATCAAGGTACAATTTTTTTTATGCCGTTAATTTATTTGTTAGAAATTATGACCCTTGATTAACTTAAGTAGATAAAATTACAATCTACAGAAATGTAATAAGTATTTTACAGCGTTCAAAACTACTCTTCACTTTCTTTCTATTCCATTTATATTCTCTCAAAATGATTTTTTAATTTTTTCCCCACTTTTTCGTTCGTAAATAGCAAAATAAAAAATTACGAATAATATTCAGTTTTCAACGAATAGTGAGCGAATAATGAAAAAATAAACAGATCGATGTTTTGAATAGATCAGAAATTATATTTTTCTACTCTCTGCTCCTTGTTAAACGAATAGTTGGCGAATACTTTATACATTTCGTATTTTAGAGTAAATATTTTTCCATGTGGAAATTGATTGTACTATTCAATTGTTTTTGTTTGCGAGAACTAAAACAAGATTTTATTCTCTTCTTTTGTTTTACTTTTCATATTTCCTTGAATAGATAATAGAATATTCCACTATTGTGGGAATAGAGAATATATTTTTTTGTTTTCTATTCAATGCAAGATGAATATAATCAGTAAAATTTTGTTTTCTATTCACTGTTCGCGACGATCAGTAGTAAAAAATATTTGTTCGATCAGTAAAGAAAGAATAATATATTTTGTAGAGCGAATTTTAGAACCCTGGTATTTTATTCTATTCGATAATTTTTTTTAGGTACAACAAATTTTGACAACTTATGCAATTTGTTGGTTTTACATAAATCCACGAAAATTCAAGCATTCCGCATAAATAAAACCAGTAAAGTTAATAGTTTTATATATTTATTTACTACATAATTTGCCGAATATGAGCTGTCCAGAGTAATCTGTAATTGGCAATTCGAGGTTGGTCATCTATGGCGAGTTTACCTATAAAATAAGTTTAATTATTTTGTATTCTACTTTCACATTTTAAATATTCATATGTATTGTACTTACCCAATTTTGTTTACAACCACCAGCTGTCAAATGTATCGATAAAGTAGATTAAGGGTCAAGCAGATTTTGTTGTAGATTTTGTGGTTACATGTTGATTTATATAATTTTGTCGTATTTTGTGGTTACATGTCAATTTATATAACTTTTAGTACAATTTTTTTTGGTATATAATAAGCATACTCGGTTTTCTTTTTTCTTCTTCTCGGGTTTTTGTTCAATAGAGAAACATCACCAAAATTATTGTAAAACTTAAAAATTAAAATAAAATTATATTGAGAAGGAGCTAATTGTTGTGAAAGTTTGGTTTCGTATGTTGTGCTTGGTCTCGCCAGAAGCTCTGTTGTTTTGGAATATATTGTGCGGTGCGGTATTACATTAGTATATTTTGGGGCGCGGCTATGACGTTTTTTTTTGGTTAAAGCGGTAACCAAACAAATTTTCAACGAGTCTAATTTGTCCACACTCCGACAAAAAAAAAAAAAATCTTTTGTCTTGAACCAAGAATTTTCTCGCGGAAAAAAAAGCGAACTCCGACAAAAGTGGTCCTTCGAGCCGGATCGTGGGCAAATTCTGGTATATATATAAGACGTAAATTATAAAGTGCAAGTTAAGTGAAATTCATAAAAAATAGAAATTTATGCACGTGGAAATCGTTCAATTAGTGTAAATCAAGATGTCGGATCGAGAAGTTTCCGCTTTAAAGAGACAAGAACGATGAACAAAAATAAGTTGCTACGAATTGTTGAATTTGCACGGGCGGTTAATGAAAATACAACACTGGAGCAATTAAGTGTGCGTCTCGAGCAGGTCGAGAAATTACATGAAACTTTAAGCAGTATCGAAACACAAATAGCTGACATTAGTGAAACTGAAGAGGCAGACTCAACCATTGAAGATAATTACTATGAGGCAGCAGCATTACTAAAGAGTAGCATTCGAAATAATCATTTGGGCGACCCGCACATAAATCATACATTAAATGTAACAACGAATGCGTCACATATTGGACGCCAAGCTGAGGTCAAGTTGCCAAAACTGTACATTCCGCCATTTTCAGGCGATTATGCTAATTGGCCTTCATTCTTCGACATGTTTTGCACAACTATTCACGACTCAAATTTATCTGGAGTGGAAAAATTCCAATATCTTAAGGGATTACCCAACTAACAATTTTGAAATTTATGAGCGTCATATAAGAGTTAAAATGCATCTTATATTAAACTTTTAAGAGTCTTCTGGCGAACTATTTGGGCATATAAGGTTAAAATAAGTGACATATAAGGTGTATATAAGTATCATATAAGCCTTATCTTTCTTGTGAAAGAATGATATAAGTTATAAGAATAGTCAGAGAGTAGTCTTTCGTGAGTTTGTTATCAGAATATATAAATTCTTATGTATGAGCGTTTTAAGACTGACGTTGTATTCCTATATTGTTATAATCTTTGGAAATTATGTTATAGGATTATACAACTTTAATAATTCTTAATTCAGTTTTATAACAAACTTGTTATTATCATTGACAATTACAACAGATAAATTAAATTAAAACAGATAATGCTTGAAAAATTAATTGCTTTTTATATAATTAAAATTAGCATAGAATTTAGCTGCGAATTCAAATTTTTCAATTAAAAATAATAGCTACCAGATCTAATTTTTTTGCGCTCTTAAAAATTCGAATAATAAAATAAAGAATTATTATTATTTAAAAAATAAAAATTATAAAAAAAACAAATATCATAAAATGGACTAATTAAAATAGTACATAGTACTTGTTATGAGAGGAAACTCTATAAAAGCAGTTGCTAAGTTCCTAAAATTGCTAAAATATACAAAAATATTCCATTTGAAAAAAAAATTTCTAAAAAATTATAAAATGGATGCTTTTTCCATAATGGAAATTCCTAAACCAATATGCACGAAATGACATTCTACGTGAAATATCTTATAAGTGTCTTATAAGAAAACGTTTAAATTAGTTTCCAGGGTCGGCTTGAGTTTATATACTTCGGTAAAATTGAAGAAATAAATATAAATTAACCAGCAAAATATGTAAAAAATTCTACACCATGTCCTGGACTTGGCCAGATTCACCTGATACAACAACTCGGTTATACTGTTGCAATACTGTGTATTTGTATACTTTATCACCAAATAATTAAATGCGTTTACCCTGAGCTCGCCACTGACAGAAATGTCACCTAAAATAATATTTTTAATTATTTTCTTATGTAAGAATATAGTAAGTATGTAATAAGGGAAAAGTATGAGTTTTTCTTATAGAAAACATCTAAGAGTATTTAAAGAATATTTTTATCTTTATCCTATGTAAGAATAAAGTAAATATGTAATAAGGGAGAGGTATGAGTTTTTCTTAAGAGAACTTATCCAAGACTATTATAGGAGAATATTTTGCCACTGGCTTATATTTAGAGACATATTTACTATATTATTGAAATAAAAAAACTGAATAAAACAGTAATATGTATATCTAACAATCGATTTATAACATTAATTAGTTTTAGAGTTAAGTCGATCATTAAGTTTTGTTTTCTGCGGTACTCAAACAAATGTCATATTTTCTAAAAGAAACACACTTTAAAGGCTCTTGTTAAAGAATTTAAACAATAAATCTTATAGCGTTCCCCATAAAGATTTGTTTATGTTTTAATCTTATAAAACTCTTGTTCAATAGAAATCCTACAGAACACTTATAAAGAAAGAAATTAAGAGCACTGTAAGACTAAATATGTCTTGGCTAAGAAAAATTTCCACTAAAAACAATAAGAGTATACTAAGTGAGGTGTAAGAAACAGCTTTACAACAGAATCTGGCAAGGTGTAAAAATGACATGTAAGAATATAATATAGTTTATAAATCGACATTTCTTTGACAAGAAGCTAATAAGTATTCAGTTTTAAACATTCTTGGAGAATGTTATTCTAGGGCTCTTTTAAGTGAAAAATATTCTTAAAAGACATTTTATAAGGCAAAATGTTAGTTGGGTATTGCGAGGTGAAGCGGCATCGTTACTAAAACATATTCGAGAAACGGAGAGTAGTTATCTTGGCGCCTTCAATAAGTTGAAAGAGCGATATAATAATGGGAAATATATAATACATTCATATATCAAGTCGTTTATGGAGCAGCCGACTGTTCAAAGCAATAATTTAACAAGTTTACGTAAATTGCGCGATGTGGCTGACGAGGTATTGCGTGGACTAGCCGCTTTAGGAGAGAAAGCTGAGGCTCGTGACCCTTGGGTTATTTATTTGTTGTTAAAAAAGGAGGACGACAAAACAGAAATAGCATGGGCTAATTATTCAAATGATACTGAGCATCCATCAATTGGTGAATTTTTTAAGTTTTTGGATAAACGTATTTCCGCACTTGAAACGTGTTCTGCACCACAAAAGCCACGCATTTTAAGAAGTAATGTTCGTGGGCATCTAGCTACAAACGAGCAACCATCAAGTTCAAATAGTAGTCAAAATACCAGTGTTAATTTCAAGTGTGCTAAAATGTGGATGCAGTTAAAAGAAAGGAATTTATTCAAAATAAAAATCGCTGTTACAACTGTTTAAGTGCTAAACATCCAGTTTCACAATGTCCATCCAAGCGGCGATGCCAACAGTGCGCGCGGAAGCATCACACTTTACTTCACTTTGAAGAAACAAAGGTTCAAAGTCACCCAACGGTAGAAAGCCAAGCCGATACAACGGGAATACAAGTCTCCAGCTTATGTCATACCTATTCCGGGTTTCAAGGTCGAAAACTAACAATTTTACCAACGGCGATAGTTGGTGTACTCAATCGAGATGGTCAAACAATTTACTGCAGAGCCTTGTTGGATTCTGGCTCCCAAGTGAGCTTTATCACCGAAGGTTGCGCACAAAAGCTTAAATTGCGGAAGTTTAATTCGAGAATCACAGTGAGTGGAATAGGAGACACGCGTGTTGGGGCGACCAAAGGTAAAATCAAATTAATTCTGAAAACCAGTAAGATTAAGTATGAAATAAACGCGCTGGTTCTTCAAAAAATTACGTGCTCGTTACCCTTTTACGATATTTCACGGGACAACATAAGAATCGCAAATAATATTGAGCTGGCGGATCCCGAATTTCATATCAGTCGTGAAATCGACATACTCATCGGTGCTGATCATTTCTTCAGCTGTTTGGAAGCGGGTGAAATGAAGTTATACGATTCCACATTAGTATTACAAAAAACTATTTTTGGGTGGATTGTATCTGGTCAAATGAAGGAATCAACAAGTCAAGAGTATATTTCAATGGCGGTAACTACAGAAGTTAGCAAAATAATGGATGTTGATCAGGCCTTACGCCGATTTTGGGAAGTTGAAGAGGTGGCAGCAGTGAAACCACAGTTCAGTGAAGAGGAAGCTATTTGTGAAGAAAAATTTATTACTACGACCAAATTAGATGAAGACGGGCGCTTCGTGGTACAATTACCATTTAAGAAACCACCGAAACAATTGGGCGAAACTCTTTCGGTTGCAATACGAAGATTACAAGGGGTGGAAAAACGTTTTAGCCGGGATCCTGAGTTTAAAAGGTTGTACTGCGAATTTATGAGAGAATATCAGGACATGGGTCATATGGTAGAAATTCATGAAAATCAAAAGTCAAAGCGTCCATGTTTCTATCTACCTCATCACGGTGTCCTACGCATGGAAAGCACTACAACGAAACTACGCGTTGTTTTTGATGGTTCGGCGAAGTCTACTAGTGGCGTATCCTTGAACGAATGTCTGGCTGCAGGTCCAGTAGTACAACCAAGTTTATTTGCAATTATACTGAGATTTCGAGAGTATCCGGTTGCTTTTTCAGCAGATGCTGAAAAAATGTATCGCATGGTAAAATTAGCCACACCCGATACTGAATATCAACGAATTGTATGGCGCAGTAATACAAGTGAGCCTGTTAAGCACTTCCGGTTATTAACCGTCACATACGGGTTAACATCGGCATCTTATTTAGCCACACGTACGTTGCAGAAGATTTCGGAGATTAATGCTGATTCACATCCACATGCTTCCAGAATAATCAGAACCTGTTCTTACGTCGATGACTTAATGAGCGGGGCTCAAACGGTTGAAGGGGCAAATCAAATTACGTCGAAAATATGTGAGCTGCTCGGTAAACATGGCTTCAAATTAAGAAAATGGAAAGCAAACTATCCATTGGCATTACGAGGTTCGAGTGACAGTCTGTTCGACGCTTCATCAAAATCGTTTAGCGAACATGATGTTGCGGATTATGCAGTTAAGGTTCTTGGTGTAAGCTGGCATCCAGAAAAGGATCAATTCACATTTGAGTTTAAACGAGACGAATTACAAATATGCTATACAAAAAGAAAGGTGTTATCTGCGGCTGGTAAACTGTTTGATCCTATGAGTTGGTTATCACCTGCCACAGTAATGGTAAAAATGTTTATGCAGCAACTCTGGTGTAAAAGGTTGGATTGGGATGATCAGTTACCAGAGGAGTTAAACCGTCAATGGTTATCAATTATTAGTGGACTTAGCCAAGTCGGATGTATTGGTTTACCTCGTCACATTGGCACAGTTGCGTCGTCAAAGGTAGAGCTTCACGGTTTCTGCGATGCTAGTACAAAGGCATATGCTGCGGTTGTGTATTATCGATTTTTAAATGCGAACAACCATATTACAGTTCATTTGGCTTCATCGAAAACAAAAGTGGCACCAATGAAACAGCTTTCGTTGCCACGACTCGAGTTATGTGGGGCACTTTTGCTAGTAAAATTAACCAGTGTCATTGCCAAGGAAGCGGGAGTCCAAATTGCAAATTGTAATATTGGACTGATTCCAAAATCGTACTGGATTGGTTGCAGAGTCATCCTCGTCGGTGGAGTACGTTCGTCGGAAATAGGACTGCAGAAATAAAAGCATACAGTACACGAAAACAATGGAGGCATGTCCCATCGGCCTCAAACCCAACGGATTGTGCATCGCGTGGCATGTTTCCGACTGACCTAGCATCACATGACGCCTGGTGGTGTGGGGTTATACGAAGAGCAGCATATGTGGCCAGTCCAGAGCCCAACGTATGATACTTCCGAAGAAGAAACTAACACAACGTTCACGTTCAGTGCGATAAGTGAAAACAAATGGCTGGACGAAATTTTGTGCAGATATTCGTCTTATCACAAGGTTCAGAAGATATTTTGCTACATTCTACGATTTATTGAGGCTTGCAGAGCGCCCAAAACGTTTATTGGCATCGGTAAATTGCTTTCTCGGGAGGAATTAATGCAAGTTGAAGTCATGCCATGTAAACACGTGCAAGAAAAATTTTATTCGAAGGAATTGGCAGCACTAAAAACTAAATCCACAGTGGCCAATGAAAGTCAATTAAAATGTTTAAGTCCATTCTTGGACAAGTACGACGTTTTACGAGTGGGCGGAAGATTAGAACACAGTGTAGCACCATACTCAACCAAGCACCCGATAATATTGCATTGCAAATCACGACTAAGTTGGATGCTTCTCCAGGATGAACATCTTTATAGCAAGCATGCTGGGCCTTCCTTGATGATGAGTATTTTAAAACAGAGATTTTGGATTCCGAGGGGCAAATCAACTGCCAAAACAATTTTTAATAAATGCGTTATTTGCTCCAGATTTAATGCCGAACTACAGCAACAATTAATGGGAAGCTTACCAACATCACGTGTTGACTTGGTTCGTCCTTTCCTGTCGACTGGAATTGACTATGCAGGTCCATTCAGTATCCATTTAGCAAAGGGAAGAGGACAAAAGGTGCATAAAGCATATATTTGTATCTTTGTATGCATGTGCATCAAAGCAATTCATTTGGAAGTGGTGAGTGATCTCACTAGCGATGCCTTCCTGGGGGCGTTAAAACGATTTACATCAAGGCGCGGCGGTTGTCACGATTTGTATAGTGACAACGGCACTAATTTTGTGGGCGCCAATGCCAAATTAAGCACAATTTTCAACGAGTTGACAAAACTATCCAACAATATTATAAAATTTTTGTCGAGAAACAAAATTCAATGGCATTTCAATCCGCCAAATAGTCCTCATTTTGGTGGCTTATGGGAAAGCGGCGTGAAATCTTTTAAGTTTCATTTCAAACGAGTGATGGGCAAAAATATACCGACATTGGAAGAAATAACCACTCTTGTAGCAGAAATCGAGGCAGTTTTGAACAAACGTCCATTGTGCAGAGCAGCAGATGATGAGCGTGATTTCTTAACTCCATCACATTTTCTTCATGGATACTCACCTATAACTATACCTTCGTTAGATGTTGCGCACTTAAACCCATCAACTTTAACTAGGTGGAGAGCCGTAAATGACATGGTGCAGCATTTTTGGAAAAGGTGGTACAACGAGTACATTACTAGTTTGCAGCACCGCAGCAAATGGCACACCGGAAAAAGGCAGATTCAAGTTGGTGACGTAGTACTTGTTCAGGACAAGGGTTTACCAATAAGTCACTGGTTACTTGGTAAAGTAATGGAAATTCATCCGGGCGAGGACAAAAAGGTACGAGTTGTTTCCCTTAAAACAGCAAATGGTGAAATGAAAAGATCCATACATCGGTTGTGTCTTCTTTCCATTGCAAGCGCAATTAGTAATGATGACACATATGTTCCAGCAACCATGAACACCTTTAAAATCAACTCAATTCAGCCGTGTGACAGTAAACAACAGGATTTACAATTGCAAATACTAAATCCAAAAGCCGTATTAACCAATGATTAATAATGATGTTTTCGATTGAACACAGTGGTTCAAACGGGGCGGTATGTTGGTTTTACATAAATCCACGAAAATTCAAGCATTCCGCATAAATTAAACCAGTAAAGTTAATAGTTTTATATATTTATTTACTACATAATTTGCCGAATATGAGCTGTCTAGAGTAATCTGTAATTGGCAATTCGAGGTTGGTCATCTATGGCGAGTTTACCTATAAAATAAGTTTAATTATTTTGTATTCTACTTTCACATTTTAAATATTCATATGTATTGTACTTACCCAATTTTGTTTACAACCACCAGCTGTCAAATGTATCGATAAAGTAGATTAAGGGTCAAGCAGATTTTGTTGTATTTTGTGGTTACATGTTGATTTATATAATTTTGTCGTATTTTGTGGTTACATGTCAATTTATATAACTTTTAGTACAATTTTTTTTGGTATATAATAAGCATACTCGGTTTTCTTTTTTCTTCTTCTCGGGTTTTTGTTCAATAGAGAAACATCACCAAAATTATTGTAAAACTTACAAATTAAAATAAAATTATATTGAGAAGGAGCTAATTGTTGTGAAAGTTTGGTTTCGTATGTTGTGCTTGGTCTCGCCAGAAGCTGTGTTGTTTTGGAATATATTGTGCGGTGCGGTATTACATTAGTATATTTTGGGGCGCGGCTATGACGTTTTTTTTTGGTTAAAGCGGTAACCAAACAAATTTTCAACGAGTCTAATTTGTCCACACTCCGACAAAAAAAAAAAAACTCTTTTGTCTTGAACCAAGAATTTTCTCGCGGAAAAAAAGCGAACTCCGACACAATTTAATTATCGACTTATTCAATTTCGTTGTTCTTTGTTGTGTTATCTAAATAAAATATTAAATGAAATCTTAAATTTACACTTTGGCCATGAGGTAGGTGAGTTGAGTGGATTAGGTTAATGCTTCTATATTAATGCTGCTTTCATTCGCCATAGCACAGCTGTGATTAATAAAACAAATACCCACGACCAAATATTATAAACCTCAACCGAATGCACCGGGAGTGTTTTGGCTGAAAAACATTTGTCAATGCGATTTGTTTTATGACAACAGCGGCCATCTTCTTTCTTTGTCGTTCCATTAATTTATCAATTTTATATTAAGGCCAATGTTACAATGTTAAATTTCGATAAATGTTGTAGTCTACATGTCACTAGCTAAATAATAGCATTTAAATTTATATAGATTCTTTTATTTATTGTTATATGACAGAAAATTGCATTGCGTTATTTATCTTTAGATATCATAGTAAAACTTAAAAGTATAATGTTTCGAGACAGATGTCGCTATATTCAACTATGTTCACATAATTTTAAGAACACAAGTTTAAATTATAATAAAACAAAGAAATATATTTTAATATCAAAGAAACGGGCTTTATTGGCCATTGGCTGGCGCGTACAGGGCGCAATCTGGAACACCAATTTTCACAAACTTTTCACAGAATTTGCGGCCGTATTTCGCCAATACTCTTCGAATGTTGATTTCCAGGTGTTCAATTGTCTCTGGTTTATCGACGTAGACAAGTGACCTTACAGAACCCCAAAGAAAATAATTCAATTGGGTTAAATCACACGATCATGGTGGCCAATTAATTGGACCATTACACGAAATTATTCTTTCATCAAAAGTATCAATTGTAGCGCGCGCTATGTGGCATATGGCTCCGTCATGTTGGAACCACATGTCAGCAATATTGATGCCAGCTAATCGAGGTACGAAAAATTTCTAATCATGTCGCTACACAACTCACCATTGACAGTAACATTCTGCCCATCATCATTTTCGAAGACATATGGACTAATGGCTCTGATGTAAGTCTATACATAATTAAATGTCAAACCAAACAAAAAGCAACTATCAGCTGCTAAATGGGTTGTCAAATAAAGCAGTGTTGCCAACTCAAAGTTGTGAACCTCTAAAAGAACACCCTTTATAATAAAAAAAAATATTGTGATTGGAAACCAACAGCAATTTTCATTCCTATCGACCCAAAATTAATTTGGATCATGCAACTCTGCCACCGATTAAAAGAGGAGACCTGGAATTGCTATATTGCAAAGAAATCTACATTCTTTTAGATTCATTCGGCTTTTATTTTCTACAGGCGTAATTGCCGGCACGAGTGACGTATTTTGGTTGGGGGAATCAAATAAAATTCATTACCTTTATCGTAAACGTGGACTTGCAGTTTGGAAAAGCGACCGTATTGATTTTATGAGACCTCACCGATACATTTTAGAATACAAGCGTGCAAACGTGTTTAGTGGCTAAACCATCCTATTGGGAATTGCTTTTAACTCATTTGATTATGACATTATGTTTGATAAATTTCAGTATGATATAATAATAATAATATAAATATTTATTAAACCATAACTTAAGACTAAGCTTTTATGTTACAGACATATTTACAAGATACACAAACAAAAATAAACAAAATTTAAATTACACAAAACCTTAGCAAAAATATTTACATATTATATACAATATTTACATAACATATATGTACATACATAATAATTACCCATTACCATGTTTCTGTATAATCACATCAGATATTGAAATTTTAAATTTTTCCAAAGAATTTATTTGTTTTAAATCCACAGATAAACCATTCCAATAAACCAGAATTATTAGTTATAATAGTTCTGTTATTAGGCAGATTTGGACGAATGTCCCTAATATTAAATACTGTATCTTTTTTAGGCAGAGCCAACTTTCCAAACATCCGGAAAAAATGATTTTGTCAAACACTGGTTGATACTGAATATAATATGCGGAACAAATAAATCTATACAAAATTTTATTATCTTAAAATCAATTAAATCATAAGGTTTCAGATCCGATTTCACAGCACGAATAGCATTCAACACCATAAATTCAGTCACACGAAAACAGTTATTATCAATTAATTTACAAAAATCCAAACCAGTTAAAGTTATAACACCTACCGATCCCCCAAATTTGCTTAACCCAATTAAAATGTCTTCAGCAGAAAATACTTATATTATAATATTGCAATATTTGCATTGCCTGTGGAAGATAAAACACCAAGCTTTTTCAAATTCTTCCAGGTTATCCTGGAGTTACACCCATTACCAAAATAGAAATTATTTTTAGCTTGATTAATCATTTTATTAGTTTTGTTTCTTAGAAATTTAAAATAATTAAAATCCAATTCTAAACCATATTTTTTAAACTTTTTATATGCCAAATCTCTACGTTCCATTAAATTTAAAATATTTGCGTTTAACCAAAGTGCTGTTGAACATTTATTAATACTCATCTTTCGGGGTACACACATATTTTCCAAAAATAAGAAATTAGAATTAAATTCTTGAAGAATATCATTCACATAAGTAAAACAGATTCGACCAGTCTAACGAAAAGAAACATTTAGTATAATATTCAGTCAATTCCTTTATAATCAGGAACGACAGTATACGATATTTTACCCCTAGTATGACACAACTTATAGTATGCAAAAATCAAATCATGGTCAGAAATAGCAGGAACTGCACATTGTCCATAAGATAAAATATTTTGAGCATCAGGCTCAAACACAACAATTAAATCTAAGAGATTATCATTTCTAGTTGGGCTAACTGGTAAACTGTATAAATGATGTATTTCAAAACAAGTATTTAATTTATTACCAATTAAAATGTTATAGTTAAAATCACACAAGCGCACACTACCTTTTTATATTCCGACACATACTGGGGAAAAATGATATTCAAATTATCAGAATCAACCCTTAGTACAGGCGAATGTTTATCTAAGCTGCCAACATTTAAATGGCCAAATTTTAATGAATAATTTATATTTACCCGCCAATTGTTAATTGGAACAGGAATATCATAAAAAATAAGGTTCTTTGGATTTGGCTCGTACAGGCTCAAGTGTCCGAAAATTTGACGAATTAAAACAACGAACAAAAACACCCATTTGCCAAGTATCTGGATTCATCGCCTTCTCACGCAATTCTTCATTGATACCCAATTTAAAACACACGTACTCTAAACTATTCTGATTAAGATTTTTTAAAATTAGTTTAGAAATACTACAATACTCTGTTCCCAAGCACGCATTAGCCATTGCTTATATATCACTATATCACTATTGCCAATATATCAGCAGTTTCCGGGGCAAATCTTGCCAGGTGCAACCAACACTTTGGAGGAATTGTTTTAATACTAATATCCACAGGAAATTTACCAGTCCCACAAATTCTACGATCATGATTGTTGGCAATGTGAGCAACGGAAGATTTGTTATCAATTTGTGGTTGACTAACCATCGGAATTGATAAAGGTGTCGTCGAGGTACCAGAAAAAATCACTGGAATCGCAGAACTAGCTGCTGTAGCAGCTTGAGCATATGACATGGTACATATAGAGTAACCAGATCAAAATTCCTAAATTGGGGTACTCTTAAATTAAGGTTTCATAATTAATCCCAAAAATTGGTATGGTGGACTATTGTTGGATTAGTTTTCTGGAAATGTGAGGACGCGGTTTTCGATGTGGTGTCTATCTGTGTCCTCTGCAGCCCAAGTGGATTGACTAATTTTGATGAAGCATTATACTTGCATTTTTCATTAGTTGGGAGGTTAAACATGGGTTTTGGCGGAGGTCAGCCCGCCGGATGTGGCAGCTTATCTTATCTTATCTTGGCTTAAGCTTTCTCGTTTTTTACTGTATTTCTTTTTTTAAATTATTTTGAAAGGTAGCGACCATAGTTCAGCCACTCTGCAATTTTCATTGGAGTTCTTCGTTTTTCGCATTATTTTAGTGTAACATTTACGGGGGTGTTGGTTAGGAATGGGTAGATTCTAGGTTGTTGTAAGTGCCGTAAAAATGGTAATCTATAGCTAAATTTTCCCGTGGTCTTATATCAAAATAACAGAAGTGAAGTTGTAGCAATGCTGGTCTTGATCATTTCCCGCGAATGACAAATTTTGATAGTGGGAGCATTTTTTGTGGGAGCTTGTTCTTGTTTGCAAATGTTTTGGGGGATGCAGGATTTGCAAAATGCCTCGTAGGTGCGGGAATGTTCTGGATTGGATTTGGATGGGGAATGGTTCCTATTGATTTTCTGTTGGTTGGCCGGATTTGACGGTTTCTGTTGTGAAACTTATTCGTATGCACTTTCTTCAGGCCAGGCGGATTCTAAATTGACTTGGCATCAAATTGGTCCAAGATATTTTATTGGAATTTGGTTAGAAGTGAAGATTTTTTTATAAAAAACTGGTTTTATCAAAATTTGCCTAAGTTCTCGTTTTATTTTTGGAACGATTTGTTTCCGAAATAAATTTTTTGTTTTGGTGGAGACGAGGCGACGACTACGGTTTGAGATTGTCAGAATTTGTATAGCCACACAAAACACAAGATTTGACGTTTTTTCCTTAGCTGGGTGAACAGTGAAAGCCATACGATATCAGGGGTACGGAGGTCTATATAAAATGATGTACAGGGGTTTGACTCCTGTTTCATGAACTTGTATTCGTGGTAGGGGGAGGGGGAATGGTTCAAACGTTCAAACAAGATCAATCAACAATAGTTTTCACCATTACGTAATAAATTTTTGTACTGCGCATAACAAACCTGCAGATTTGTAAAGAATTTAATAAATGTCGCAAATCGTTCGGAGTGGCCAGAGAACTAGCTAATCGTTTTCAGAAGTATGTTTTGGTGTATATTGAAACTGTAACGATACAAGTTACATCGTAAACTGAGTTGAGTGTCAATCCAACTGTTGAATTATATTTAATATTTTACTAGATTTTAAAATATCTAATAAAAAAATCAGATGTCTCGTCAAACTGCATTGCTCAGTGCTGACCATACAACAATTCTACGGAAAATACTTTGACCCTACATATAAAGTATCGACACAATGTCTTAGCGAATTATTTTAAATTCGCTAAACAATAGTTAACTTCCCAACCAGTCAACTGGTTTATTCACATAAGCCGAGGTGCAAAGGTTATTTACATCAAAAAATGCCGCAAAATTTCTGAGTGTGAAATTTTAATGTACAAGAGCATGCAAATGTAAAAATTGATCTTTTTGGAAAATTTTTCTATATCCCATGACATATTTTCGAATTAGGGTATTTTGCAAATTGGTTGTGAGAAAAGGGGTATAATACCCCAGAAAGGGGTACGTCTGGTCACCCTATACATAATGACACAGATGATGAAAACGAGGAAGTACTGACAGTTTTCGAAGTTACAGCACAGGGTGATATAGACTCATAAGATACTGTTGAAGCCATATTTGATGACGATTTTTCAGTTAAATTTGGTCCAGATTTACAAACGACAGCAGTAGGTGTGGATGAAGATGGCAATAAAGATGGAGTGAAAGGCTTTGCACCCCCGAGTAAACAATCCAGAATCATGCCAATTTGGTTTTTATTGATAGTTAGCACATCCATAATTTTTGTAAACCCAGCTTGCACCGTATCACTGTTATATACACTATTCACACCTATTATCTTATTAAAGGTGTAATTTTTAACAATATCTCTGCAATCAGTGCAGAACCATATAATGTTATAGCACTTATACATTAATTTGCATGCCACACGACTCACATTAGCACAGTCGTAGTGAAATTTGTTGCCACAAAACCCAGAACAACTAATCGGTGTACAGTTAGTGAATATTAAATTGCATTTACCGCACTCCATATTAAATTCAAAGATGGTGCATAGGCGTATAACAGTTCAGGGTAGCACGAAATGTCTAAGTATGCACTTATTTAATATGTACACTACACTACTTATGTATACAATATATACACAATATATACAAATATATAATATATACACAATATACACTTATCAATATTTTGGCACACAATAAAAATTAAACAACAAAACTTATATACAATTAAAATAAATTATTTAATTATTATACGAATCAGGAAAAAACAAACCGCACGTCCAATCGCTAACCTTACTCCATAATTATATATCCAGAATTTATCTAAACTAAACTACTCAAACCTATTAAATTTACCAGAGCGAAAAAGGATACCTGTTCCCTTCTTTTCGAAATGGCTCTTGGCTCATTTGGTTGTGTCAACCTAAGGCTAATATTTCCACTATATATGGAAATGACTCTTCACTCTCCCTTTCGAAAAGGTGCTTGACTGTAATCATTAGGCTATCATTTCTACGCAGAAGAATTTTTAAACAGAATTTACGTTTATTTTGCATATTACTTACATATATCAATGAGATCCACTATTGCAACTCAGGTTCTGCTTTGAGTTGTTCTTTGTTTTCTTATAACAATTGGGTCTAATCAATGCCTCCTAAACTACAGGCTTCTTACTACTCTCATTTTTTGCACATGACGTCAATTTATGTCTAAACTGAGACTGCGCATTAATAATATTAAGATATTTACACTAACAAAACAACTAGAGAAAGCAACAACAATGTAGACATAGCATGTCGTCATCATTTGGTGTATGCGGCCTGTAGTTTAGGAGGCATTGGTCTAATTGAGCCTTTGTGTACTTTTTTATTTAAGTTTTTAAAAATTTTATTTACTACATACTGTAACAATTGGTTTACCTATGGAACTTCGCGCACTGTAGTCATCTTGTGTCAACTGAGAAATAAAATCAATAAACATAATATTGTAATTGTACATAATACCTACGATTGTGTTGTAAATACAATATTAATGCATATAGCAATACTTCTATATCAAACGATTTCGAACATTAGTACGATCCAATGTATATATGTATGAATTATAATTCTTCTCGCTATTTGAATCTAACAAGACAGATCAAGGCACTAGAATGGTTTTGGCGCGCAATTTCTTGTCGGTCGAGGTATTTTTTTTAATTACCTACAGAGTTTGTTTTTGATAATATAGTGGGGATCAAAGGGGAATCGGTGGTGTATATAAACTGAGACAAAATATGCGCAGGGGGCTAGTTGGTCAGTCGAGATTGTACGTTTAAAGTCGTGAGTTTAAAGTGAAAAAAAAAGAAAAGTAAAATGAAATTATAAGAGGAAATTAAAATCCATATAAAGTTAAAGAAAAGAAATTAAAAATAAAAAAACCCTGTGATGTAAAATAATTCTATATAAAAAGGAAGCATTTTATACTGTATAATAAAAAGTTAGTTACTATTATTACAAAAATGTGTAACGTTAATAAATAAAATCGAAAAATGTATGTGCTAGTTTACGAAAAAGAAAAATGATATTAAATTAATTTGAATTGTTAAACAGAAACCTAAAGAAAAAAAAAACTGTACTGTGTGTTATAACTTTTAATAAAATAAGATTAATATTGGTCACAATCATGTAAAACATTTTGTTATGAAACCTAATTATAATGTGAGATGTGCCATTTTATTTAAATGCATAAATAATAAAAAGCTAGTTTGCTAAAAAATCTATGTACATATAATCTATACCAATATACAATTCAATAAAATAATTTATAACATAAAAACAATATAAAATTAAAATATACAACATAAACCATCCATATGATGAAATTTTTGCGTTTCATTTTTTGTTGTGTACCACGCCTTGGAAGCATAATATAAACCGTAAACGACATTGGTGATAGAAAATCACTACATAAACGCAGCGTATTGGTAATCACCACCAGCACCGGAGTCCCATAAAGAAGAGTAATCGAGGCCACTAAAGGACACCATCCCATCACTCAGCATAGTTAATATTGATTTTGGTGACGTACATATTTTTCATATTATTTTCTAAATTAGTTTTTTTTTGTAATTATCAATTTGCTTGCAATATAATTTAATTGTTTTTGTTGCTTTACGATCTCTTTAAATATTAAAAGTTTGCTTTTGATTCCCTTTAAATTTATGGTTGTTTATTAGCGTTCATTCATAAACAGTAAATTTTTTTTTATTTATATTGATATTTTGTGAATGGATTTTAATTTTTGATTTGTAAATTATTTTTTTTTTGTTAACGATTTTTTTTTGAAATAAGTATACTGTATCTACAGTACTCGCAATAAGTGTTGATCATGAGTGAGCATTCTGCGCATTTCGTTTAATTTTCGTTTAGTAATGATAATTATAGTTATGTTTTGAATTTTTTTTTTTTTAAATGAGATGAGCTTGGATGTAGCGGAATATTATGAGGAACCATTTTAATTATGTAGACACAAATTACATTTTTTTAGGAATATTTTTGTAATAATGGCTTCCGACGCTTTAGTGAGTATTAAGATCCCTCCCTAGCCACTGTTAGCTATCCGTTGCAAGAACACGTGTCATGCGGCGTCGGATGACCCAAGCCAAAACGTTACAAATGGCGCCGAAACAGGGACCGTTTTTAGGGTCAAATAAAAAGTAATGTAGTTTTATAGTAATTGCATTATTCGGTAAATAGATATTTGGTAGCCCTAACAAGGCATCCGCGTGGCTTCTCCATGTAATAATTTTTTTGAGTTGTTTTTTTTACCGCTTAAGGTCCGTAAGGTCGCTTGCGGTGTCTGACTCTTAACTTTGAATATTTACCCTTAAGGTCATTTTGTTTTTTTGCAGTAACTTTCAATTTTTTTTATATAATCTACTCGTAATCTTTCTTAAACAGCAATAAAACATGGCGTAAATCATGATCGACGGTTGGCAAAGCTGAAATACAATCGAATGTTCCGTGAAGCGGTTCTCTTGTATTTATGTTTTGTTAATTTCTCATTGATTAATTCAAATAATATTTATTTTGCATTCTACATTTAAATTTCAATCAATTTATTTTATTTTATTCAGCCGGTTTTAGTTTAGTCTTTGAAGATAGACGATTAGTTTATTCGTTATTCGGTTGATGATTCGATGAATTCGAATTCCTCGTTTGCGATAAACGAAACAATTTCTCTTCAATCGCTGAAATTCAAATTGTTATTTTTTTTCTTGTAGATTTTGTATATTTTTTTAATTTGGTTCATTCATTGATTTGTTTCGATTTTAATGGTTTCCTTATACCAAGTTATCACAATTAAATGAAGAAAAAAAAATTAGATTAAGCAATTGTGGTAACTTAAATAAAATATTCCAAACTACTAGTAAGTTATCATCTCATTCGCATATGATAAGTATCAAAGAAAACTTTGTGATTGCAAATTTAATTTAATTCATCTTTGAATTCAATTAAAGTTTACGTGACGTTTAAGAATTTTCAATTTTTTATTATTTCTATTTTTTTTGTTGTTATTTGTATTTTATTTCTAAATTTAATTTTTCCAATTTGATTTAATTGCGCCTACACATTAGTGCATTGTTCAGTTTTTTGCATGGGATTGTACTAAAATTTTGATAGATTGTGTTTCAATTTTTAGTTGACAGCGCGTGAAATTATAATTCAAGTTGCTATTAATTACTGACAAACTGATATTTACATTTTTGTGTTATCTTTCATAAATCCTTTCAATCGCATCTGTTGTAGTTACGTTTCCTAAATTTCTTTTGGTTTATCGGTTTTTCTTTCTAATCCTTACCGTGTCGTTATTATGGAGCTTAAATTATTAACGGAAAGTTTATCAGCCGAAGAGCTGGGGGTTGAATATATTGTTCGTAACTTATCGCCGTTAGAAGTGGGCGTGGAAGTGAAACTGTGTGATATACTGCAGAAAGAATTTAAAAACTCTACCCTAAAGCCAAAATTGTCGCATATTACTGAATCTCCCGAGGAAGAATTGGATCTCATAGCATCAAAATTTGATGAAATTGAATCACTATTAGAAAGAATTGATGATAAGTCCTCGATAGAGTATAGACAGTCTGTTTTAATTAAACTAATGCACTGGAAGGAAAGAGCTGTGAGATTAGAAAATTCTTTTTCCAAATTGCCCTCCATATCGTTGATTGTCAAAACTTTTGAAAGGACCATCCGCAGTTTGGGCCGCGATTTAAAGAGATTTGACTCAAAAAGCCAAACAAATACACAAGGTGATACCAACAAACCAACAAGTTCGAAAGGTGCTTCTCATTTCGATTCGATCAGATTAGAAGATCAAGGTTCTGATCGCCAGTGTGACAATTCCGATCTCGACGCAACGTTCGAAAGTAGGTTTTCTAAGAAAATCGAGGACATGACAGAAAAGTTTTTAAAGCGGCTGTCAAAAATACCAAGTTCAACCACCTCTCATCAGACGCATCAATCGGAACCCGGTGCATCGGGAAATCGTAGGCGAACTACCCGTGTTGAAAGCGGACGTGAAAGTATGTCGGATCCTTCCCCAGAAAATCATTCGCGTATACGTCGAAGCGATAATCGCGAGTCTTTTAAGCGCTATAACAATAAATGGACTGATCCTACCAAATGGAAACTTTCATTTTGTGGAAAAGTCGGAAGTAGAGGAATCGATAATGTGCAAGATTTTATTATGCGACTTGAAGAGCATGCCTATCAAGACAATATACCGAAAAGAGAACTAGTGACGTTAATGAGGAACTTTGTGTCTGATGTTGCGGAGAAATGGTACTTTGTTTTCATTCGGAAGAATAAAAATGCGTCTTGGCGACAACTCAAGTCAGCATTGTTAGAGCGATTTAGCAGTTTAGAGAATGAGCGAGCACAACGACGGTACATACGTGGTAGAATGCAGGAAACTAAAGAATCATTCAATGATTTTATTTTAGAGATTGAGATGGCGAATTGTCGACTTTCTAGACCACTACCTGAAGAAGAAATTTTTGAAATTGTGGTAGATAACATGAATCCTGCACTCAAAAACGCCACTCAAAATAAAGATTTCGATGACATCGAAGATTTGCGTAAGGTTTGTGCTAATTATGAAAAGCTATGGTCCACATCAGGCTACGACCCACGAAAACTAATTGAATCTCGGAACAAGCGAGTACGTATAGTAGAAGAGGTCTCGATTTTGAAACCAGCGATTCAAAGTAAATTTTCTAAGGAACAGACAAGGTATACTGAAGAAAGTGAAAATTCCACACAAGAGAGTGATAACAACGAGCATCAAATCAACGCTTTTGAACGTCGAAATAGTATTATAATTTGTTGGAATTGTAAGGATCTTGGACATGCCTTCACTAAATGTTCAATGGAGAGAACTCATATGTTCTGCTACGGCTGCGGATTGGCTGGCAAAAATATCGACGACTGTTACCGTTGCCAGAAGAAACGATCGGGAAATTTAAGTCCGGACGCACTCAAACGTGGGGAACCGCGTTCGGAGAAAACCAAATTCCCCAGAAACCTTCAACAAGTACCTCAGAACACACCATCGACCAGCAAAGATTAGATATTTTACCATCCACCACAATAGTCAACCAACGTTTGGCAAGAATCATTCGTTATTGGAAAGCAAAAAAATATATAAGTCAAAACTGTTGTATATCAACCCTCACTGAATTTAAGGGAACTGATCCTCGTCCGTATTGCAAAATTCGTATTAAAGATAAAGTTATTTTTGGGTTACTCGACAGTGGAGCTACCTTAAGTGTCTTGGGTGAAGGAAGTGAAGAATTGGTTCAAAAATTTGGCATTCCATTGAAAAAAATAAATTCGACTATACAAACTGCAGACGGTTCAATGAATAAAGTTTTAGGTTATCTTACCTTGCCAGTTACGTACATGGGAAAAACTGAACCCATAACATTTTGCGTTGTCCCTTCTCTTCGTTCAGAAGTATATTTAGGTATAGATTTCTGGAAAACCTTTGGAATAGCTCCACAGATCGTTTCTGAATTATCAACCAATTCCGACAGCAATAGACCAGATAAAGTTAAACACAATTTAAATACCTACCAACAGGAAAAACTTGATCGGGTTATCGCCAGATTTCCATCATTTTCTTCAAAGGGATTAGGCAGAACACATTTAGTAAACCATATAATTGACGTCGATAGTGCTACTCCCATCAAACAAAGACATTACGCAGTGTCACCTGCCATACAGGCGTTAGTTTACGAAGAGATAGATAGAATGCTTTCATTGGGCGTAATAGAAGAGAGCTCTAGTCCTTGGAGCAGCCCTATAGTGCTCGTCTAATGGCAAAATGAGGCTGTGCCTTGATTCTCGCAAAATCAATCTAGTTACCAAGAAAGACGCCTACCCGTTACCAATTATTGATGGCCTATTAGGACGGCTCCAAGATATTAGATGCATAACTGCTATAGACCTTAAAGATGCCTTCTGGCAGATCCCTCTTTCCGAAAGCTCAAAAGAGATTACAGCATTCACAGTTCCAGGGCGTCCTCTCTATCAGTTCTGCGTCATGCCGTTTGGGTTGTGTAACGCACCCCAAACCATGAGCAGACTGATGGATCGAGTTATTCCGCACAGATTAAGAGATAAAGTATTTGTCTATTTAGACGACCTACTGTTAATCTCTGCGGAATACGACGAACACCTGGAACTGTTGAAAACCGTTGCTGATTTATTGTCGGCGGCTGGACTAACGATAAACGTAGATAAAAGTCATTTTGTGCTGAAAGAAACGAGGTACCTGGGGTTTATAGTAGGAGAACAGGGGCTAAAAACAGATCCATCAAAAGTGGAAGCTATTCGAAATTTTCCAAATCCAACCACGGTAAAACAGACGCGTCGGTTTCTTGGAATGGCCGGGTGGTATCGTCGGTTCATTTCAAACTATGCGGAAATAACAGCCCCGATTACAAATTTGTTACGGAAAGGAGTAAAATTTGTATGGACTGACGAGGCAGAGGTGGCATTCCAGAAACTGAAAGACTTGTTATGTACTGCCCCAATCCTTCACAATCCTGATTTTTCGAAGGAGTTTTATATTAGATGTGATGCAAGTACCCAGGGATTGGGTAGCGTTTTATTCCAAAAAGATCCTGAAGGCAACGAAAAACCAATTATTTATATGTCCCAAAAATTAAATCAGGCTCAACGGAATTATTCGGTAACCGAACTTGAGTGCTTGGCGGCGGTGGTTAGTATAAAAAAATTTCGGCCCTACATTGAGGGGTACCGGTTTACGGTGATAACAGACCACGCCAGCCTCAAGTGGTTGATGCAGCAGAAGGATTTAAGTGGTCGACTCGCCCGTTGGAGCCTGAAACTACAGGGTTATGATTTTCAGATCATACACCAAAAGGGCTCTGAGAATGTCGTACCAGACGCGTTATCGAGAGTATACTGTGATACCGTTGAAGAATTAAACACAGACCTAAATTTGTTCAGTGATGATCTTTTTGACAGCTATAAAATCATAGATCCAACCTATATTGAGATAAGGCAAAAAGTTCTGTTAGATCCTAGCTCCTACCCTAATCTAAAGATTCACCAAAATAAGGTTTTCATTCGTATAGAGCCAAAAAGACATCTTTCCCTTACCGACATACCAACATGGAAATTGTGGATTCCAAACGATTTGACCAAATCTCTTATTGAAAGGGAACATTGTCCTCCAGATGGTGCACATTGCGGAATTAAAAAGACTATCGAAAGATTGAGACGCATGTATTACTGGCCGAAAATGGCAAACGAAATACACGATTTTATCGTTCAGTGCGATATCTGCAAACAGTCGAGAGCTATGAATACGTGTGGTCGCCCACCTCTAGGCAAGCAAGCAATATCTCAACGACCATTCCAGAAAATCTTCATGGACTTATTAGGACCGTATCCACGAACTTCGAAAGGCAAGACTGTAATTCTGATCGTTTTGGATAACCTCACTAAGTTCGTGTATCTTAAAACATTAGCTAAAGCTACTGCAGGGCCTATCATGGGGTTTTTACAAGATGAACTGTTTCCGCTTTTCAGTGTACCACAAACAATCCATACAGATAATGGAGTCCAGTTCATTGGAAAGGAATTTACCAGCATGGTTAAATCGTTAGGTATTCAACACATCAAAACGGCATACTACTCTCCGCAGAGTAATTCCTCTGAACGGGTGAATCGCTCAATTGTTGCAGCAATTCGAGCATATATTGGCGAGAAACATTCAACATGGGATAAATTCCTTCCCCAAATAGCATGTTCTCTGAGAAACTCAGTACACGATTCATCGGGGTTTTCCCCACACTTTTCACTTTTCGGTTATCACCAAATCATACATGCTGATGATTACAAACTATTGGGCGAACTAGATATGTTGAGTGATGGTTCAGTCGACTGGATGAATACCACTGAACGCTTGGGTATAATACACGAACGAGTCCGTGAAAATTTGCGGCAAGCATATGAAAAGTATTCAAAACGCTATAATTTACGTACTAGGAATCGGAACTTGTCCATTGGCCAGAAAGTGTATGTTCGACAACATCCAAAAAGCGATGCTTCAAAAAAATACGTCGCGAAATTTGCGTACCCGTTTCTGAAAGCTTTCGTAAAGGAAAAACGTGGCGACGTTAATTATATCTTGTGTGATGAACAAGGTCAAATACTCGGTACTTATCACTTGATGGATATTAAGACTTAATCGTTCCTATAGATAATTCCATTATTTTTCAGTTTTTAATTTGCCAAAGATGATATTGACAAATTCAAATCTGCCCTGTAACAATTGGTTTACCTATGGAACTTCGCGCACTGTAGTCATCTTGTGTCAACTGAGAAATAAAATCAATAAACATAATATTGTAATTGTACATAATACCTACGATTGTGTTGTAAATACAATATTAATGCATATAGCAATACTTCTATATCAAACGATTTCGAACATTAGTACGATCCAATGTATATATGTATGAATTATAATTCTTCTCGCTATTTGAATCTAACAAGACAGATCAAGGCACTAGAATGGTTTTGGCGCGCAATTTCTTGTCGGTCGAGGTATTTTTTTTAATTACCTACAGAGTTTTTTTTTGATAATATAGTGGGGATCAAAGGGGAATCGGTGGTGTATATAAACTGAGACAAAATATGCGCAGGGGGCTAGTTGGTCAGTCGAGATTGTACGTTTAAAGTCGTGAGTTTAAAGTGAAAAAAAAAGAAAAGTAAAATGAAATTATAAGAGGAAATTAAAATCCATATAAAGTTAAAGAAAAGAAATTAAAAATAAAAAAACCCTGTGATGTAAAATAATTCTATATAAAAAGGAAGCATTTTATACTGTATAATAAAAAGTTAGTTACTATTATTACAAAAATGTGTAACGTTAATAAATAAAATCGAAAAATGTATGTGCTAGTTTACGAAAAAGAAAAATGATATTAAATTAATTTGAATTGTTAAACAGAAACCTAAAGAAAAAAAAAACTGTACTGTGTGTTATAACTTTTAATAAAATAAGATTAATATTGGTCACAATCATGTAAAACATTTTGTTATGAAACCTAATTATAATGTGAGATGTGCCATTTTATTTAAATGCATAAATAATAAAAAGCTAGTTTGCTAAAAAATCTATGTACATATAATCTATACCAATATACAATTCAATAAAATAATTTATAACATAAAAACAATATAAAATTAAAATATACAACATAAACCATCCATATGATGAAATTTTTGCGTTTCATTTTTTGTTGTGTACCACGCCTTGGAAGCATAATATAAACCGTAAACGACATTGGTGATAGAAAAACACTACATAAACGCAGCGTATTGGTAATCACCACCAGCACCGGAGTCCCATAAAGAAGAGTAATCGAGGCCACTAAAGGACACCATCCCATCACTCAGCATAGTTAATATTGATTTTGGTGACGTACATATTTTTCATATTATTTTCTAAATTAGTTTTTTTTTGTAATTATCAATTTGCTTGCAATATAATTTAATTGTTTTTGTTGCTTTACGATCTCTTTAAATATTAAAAGTTTGTTTTTGATTCCCTTTAAATTTATGGTTGTTTATTAGCGTTCATTCATAAACAGTAAATTTTTTTTTATTTATATTGATATTTTGTGAATGGATTTTAATTTTTGATTTGTAAATTATTTTTTTTTGGTTAACGATTTTTTTTTGAAATAAGTATACTGTATCTACAGTACTCGCAATAAGTGTTGATCATGAGTGAGCATTCTGCGCATTTCGTTTAATTTTCGTTTAGTAATGATAATTATAGTTATGTTTTGAATTTTTTTTTTTTTAAATGAGATGAGCTTGGATGTAGCGGAATATTATGAGGAACCATTTTAATTATGTAGACACAAATTACATTTTTTTAGGAATATTTTTGTAATAATGGCTTCCGACGCTTTAGTGAGTATTAAGATCCCTCCCTAGCCACTGTTAGCTATCCGTTGCAAGAACACGTGTCATGCGGCGTCGGATGACCCAAGCCAAAACGTTACAATACCATACAGATAATATAGTATTTAATGTTTAGTTTAAAAATTATGTTTAAATTCTATAATTTTTTTAATTAATTTAGCGACAATTTCGTGTAATAGTGCTATGCAATAGAGAACTGTAGATCTGACGGCAAAAAAACTAAACTTATTAGGTCTATTTTTGTATGTTAATTTTTATTTTCATAAAGTATGCCGTGCTAAAATTTCATGTAGAAAAAGACTCAATCAACTTATTTTTAATGCGCTAGATGTCCCATTTTCAACTTTAACAGTCCTCTATGCTTTATATTACTAAAATTGTTCGCCGGCTACTTTAATCATTTTTTAAATTTCTTATATTTTTTAAAATTAAGAAACACAACTTTGTCCCCCTACTAAGGGTAAAATTCCGACTGGGTAAATCAATACGAGATTATTAGCTTAGTACGTAAATACATAATAGAGAACTTGCATTCAAATTTGGAAAAATGATTAAAGTAGCAGGCGAAAAATTTTAGTAATATAAAGAATTTCATAGCAAATTGTATCCCGATTTCGGACATTTCCACTGATTTCAAGAATAGGGACCCTGGTTTCGCAAACGGAAAAAACTCAACGCAAACTTGATTAAATTTATTTTATTCCATAGCAATATTTAACGATTAGTTAAAAAGTTATTCAATCAAAATTGACCATTTAAATATTTATATGCTTAAAAAGCTAAATATTTGCATGGAATAAAATATATTTAATCGAGTTTGCGTTTTTTCCTATTGTGAAAACAGAATTCACATAAAACATTTAACTGGCGCACAACTAATCGGCCGATAGTAATTTTCCTGTGCAATCGGCCATTAATGTGTTTCATTTTGTATTCTACTATTGTACTATGTTTTCGTCCTTGCTTTCGATGTTGTAACAACAACAAAATAGAAAGAATTAAATTTAATTGTTTGATTATGTAAACTGATCGTTTTAATTTTTATGTCATTCTGAGTGTTAAAAATAAATTCAGTTAAATAGACAGTAATACTGAGATGTTAGCCATTATTGCAGCAACTGGTGTCGATAAATATTATCGATAAGTTTTTTTACGTAATAACCAAAAATTACTACGGCTACTACGGGTTATTCTATATACACAGTCAATGCACATACCAAATATTTTTACTATGAAAAAGATTATTATTTTTATATGAGACATGATTAGGTTAGGTTTCAGTGGTAGACACTTAGGTTAATTTTGCCCCATTGTGATACCACGCATTCACCCTACATCATTAACCCATTCACCTACTCACATAGCTACAGTATACCACCCTACACATTGCAAGCTTCATATCAATCTGTACATTGACGTGGACGGTGGGTCGGTGCTGAATTCTGCACTTCATCAGAGGGTCTTAGTTGTGTTTATTAACATCACCGATTGTAATCGATGATGAAAATTCGATTTGCATCGTGTCTCTGATGGGATTCGAACCCAGTACCTCCCGGTCCAAGTGCCGAAGCTTTAACCACTGCACCATTTGTCGGATGAGACATGCAACATCAACAACATTTTACAATCTGAAAACAACTACGAAAACACGAAAGTAAATGTAAAAAAAAGATTATTTTTTACACTTTCTTTTGCTACTTTTTTCAAAATAAATCGAATATGAAAAAATACGACGCCTTTTTTCGTCTCTTTCTATTATAATATACATATTATGTTAGCAACGTTTTTGTTTATCAGTGTAAATCACTAATACATGTTCTATATTCAAAAGTTCTTATTGGATTTGTATATGAACGCGGGATTTTTGGTGGAGCAAATTTAACAACCCTACTTCAAAACTATCTATTGCTTAGTCTCGCCCATCTACGACTTTACAAGCGCTACTCTGAAATTAAATTTAAAACCTCCATTAAAATCATTGCGACAAAATAAGTCAACTAAATAACATAACAAATTGAAAATACGTACTAACCTTATTATTCAGGGAATAATAGCACTGTGCTTGAATTGCAAACTTTTTTTTCTTGACAAGCTGGGCACCCTGGGGGTAAACCTAATTCGAGTATGCTGAATTCAACGGTGCTAGTCCCATTTCAAAGTTAGTCCTCATTTTTGAGATATCGCATTCGACATGTTTTGGCTCTGAGTCAAAATATACCCTCATTTTCAAGTTGATAGCTCTTGAACCATTAAGATTTTCGTAATGCTTTCTTCAGCAAAATTGTTGCTCAGGTCAAGACCAACAACTTTGCCGAACATATCAAGACCGAAAAACCACATCTAATTTTTTTTTTGTCATTTTGTTGAATTTAAATTTTTTTTTTTTTTTTCATTACCATCTTTATTAAAATAAATAAAAACTAGTGTGTACAATAATATTAAGACTAAAAAAG
Source organism: Nephrotoma appendiculata (assembly GCA_947310385.1). Classification (NCBI taxonomy): domain Eukaryota; kingdom Metazoa; phylum Arthropoda; class Insecta; order Diptera; family Tipulidae; genus Nephrotoma; species Nephrotoma appendiculata. The sequence continues at coordinate 89,061,734 of OX371225.1, forward strand.
TTTCAGAAGGTAAGATAAGTGGACCATTGGATCAAATAGATCACGTGACTGGTCCCCTGATTCTAAATTACAAAACAAAAATAAAATATAATATATAATAAAATATAATATAAAATATTTAACTACTATTTACAAAAATTAGAAATAAAAACAATATAATTTACGTTTAAAATTAATAGCATATCTATATATATAAAACAAAGTCGGGTTAGTTACACCATTTATAACTGAAGAACGGCTGGACCGATTTTTATGATCTTTCTTTTGTTGGATTTGACTCCGTTCCGAATAGCATAATAACTATTAAAACATTGAAAAAATTCACCAACAAAAAAGTTATCAAGAAAATTCATTTTCTCATATATTTAGTACATTTTGTTTTTTTTTATTTTGTTCGTCTCAATACAGTGGTGATTTAGGAAAAAAGAAAAGTCGGAAAAACTCAAAAGGGAAGCCCCAAAAATCTAATAAAAAAAACCTTTTTTTATATGAATTTTGTAGGTGTAGTTTGTATGTGACGAGTGGTGCAGTGGTTAAAGCTTCGGCGCTTGGACTGCAAGGTACTGGATACGAATCCGACTGGAGGCTGCATGCACATTTACTATTTTATTTTTTATCCAATTTTTTTTTTATTTCATCTACTTATCTTCTATATATATAAAACAAAGTCGGGTTAGTTACACCATTTATAACTGAAGAACGGCTGGACCGATTTTTATGATCTTTCTTTTGTTGAGTTTGACTCCGTTCCGAATAGCATAATAACTATTAAAACATTGGAAAAATTCACCAACAAAAAAGTTATCAAGAAAATTCATTTTCTCATATATTTAGTACATTTTGTTTTTTTTTATTTTGTTCGTCTCAATACAGTGGTGATTTAGGAAAAAAGAAAAGTCGGAAAAACTCAAAAGGGAAGCCCCAAAAATCTAATAAAAAAACCTTTTTTTATATGAATTTTGTAGGTGTAGTTTGTATGTGACGAGTGGTGCAGTGGTTAAAGCTTCGGCGCTTGGACTGCAAGGTACTGGATACGAATCCGACTGGAGGCTGCATGCACATTTACTATTTTATTTTTTATCCAATTTTTTTTTTTATTTCATCTACTTATCTATATATATAAAACAAAGTCGGGTTAGTTACACCATTTATAACTGAAGAACGGCTGGACCGATTTTTATGATCTTTCTTTTGTTGGATTTGACTCCGTTCCGAATAGCATAATAACTATTAAAACATTGGAAAAATTCACCAACAAAAAAGTTATCAAGAAAATTCATTTTCTCATATATTTAGTACATTTTGTTTTTTTTTATTTTGTTCGTCTCAATACAGTGGTGATTTAGGAAAAAAGAAAAGTCGGAAAAACTCAAAAGGGAAGCCCCAAAAATCTAATAAAAAAAACCTTTTTTTATATGAATTTTGTAGGTGTAGTTTGTATGTGACGAGTGGTGCAGTGGTTAAAGCTTCGGCGCTTGGACTGCAAGGTACTGGATACGAATCCGACTGGAGGCTGCATGCACATTTACTATTTTATTTTTTATCCAATTTTTTTTTTATTTCATCTACTTATCTTCTATATATATAAAACAAAGTCGGGTTAGTTACACCATTTATAACTGAAGAACGGCTGGACCGATTTTTATGATCTTTCTTTTGTTGAGTTTGACTCCGTTCCGAATAGCATAATAACTATTAAAACATTGGAAAAATTCACCAACAAAAAAGTTATCAAGAAAATTCATTTTCTCATATATTTAGTACATTTTGTTTTTTTTTATTTTGTTCGTCTCAATACAGTGGTGATTTAGGAAAAAAGAAAAGTCGGAAAAACTCAAAAGGGAAGCCCCAAAAATCTAATAAAAAAAACCTTTTTTTATATGAATTTTGTAGGTGTAGTTTGTATGTGACGAGTGGTGCAGTGGTTAAAGCTTCGGCGCTTGGACTGCAAGGTACTGGATACGAATCCGACTGGAGGCTGCATGCACATTTACTATTTTATTTTTTATCCAATTTTTTTTTTATTTCATCTACTTATCTTCTATATATATAAAACAAAGTCGGGTTAGTTACACCATTTATAACTGAAGAACGGCTGGACCGATTTTTATGATCTTTCTTTTGTTGAGTTTGACTCCGTTCCGAATAGCATAATAACTATTAAAACATTGGAAAAATTCACCAACAAAAAAGTTATCAAGAAAATTCATTTTCTCATATATTTAGTACATTTTGTTTTTTTTTATTTTGTTCGTCTCAATACAGTGGTGATTTAGGAAAAAAGAAAAGTCGGAAAAACTCAAAAGGGAAGCCCCAAAAATCTAATAAAAAAACCTTTTTTTATATGAATTTTGTAGGTGTAGTTTGTATGTGACGAGTGGTGCAGTGGTTAAAGCTTCGGCGCTTGGACTGCAAGGTACTGGATACGAATCCGACTGGAGGCTGCATGCACATTTACTATTTTATTTTTTATCCAATTTTTTTTTTATTTCATCTACTTATCTATATATATAAAACAAAGTCGGGTTAGTTACACCATTTATAACTGAAGAACGGCTGGACCGATTTTTATGATCTTTCTTTTGTTGGATTTGACTCCGTTCCGAATAGCATAATAACTATTAAAACATTGGAAAAATTCACCAACAAAAAAGTTATCAAGAAAATTCATTTTCTCATATATTTAGTACATTTTGTTTTTTTTTATTTTGTTCGTCTCAATACAGTGGTGATTTAGGAAAAAAGAAAAGTCGGAAAAACTCAAAAGGGAAGCCCCAAAAATCTAATAAAAAAACCTTTTTTTATATGAATTTTGTAGGTGTAGTTTGTATGTGACGAGTGGTGCAGTGGTTAAAGCTTCGGCGCTTGGACTGCAAGGTACTGGATACGAATCCGACTGGAGGCTGCATGCACATTTACTATTTTATTTTTTATCCAATTTTTTTTTTTATTTCATCTACTTATCTATATATATAAAACAAAGTCGGGTTAGTTACACCATTTATAACTGAAGAACGGCTGGACCGATTTTTATGATCTTTCTTTTGTTGGATTTGACTCCGTTCCGAATAGCATAATAACTATTAAAACATTGGAAAAATTCACCAACAAAAAAGTTATCAAGAAAATTCATTTTCTCATATATTTAGTACATTTTGTTTTTTTTTATTTTGTTCGTCTCAATACAGTGGTGATTTAGGAAAAAAGAAAAGTCGGAAAAACTCAAAAGGGAAGCCCCAAAAATCTAATAAAAAAAACCTTTTTTTATATGAATTTTGTAGGTGTAGTTTGTATGTGACGAGTGGTGCAGTGGTTAAAGCTTCGGCGCTTGGACTGCAAGGTACTGGATACGAATCCGACTGGAGGCTGCATGCACATTTACTATTTTATTTTTTATCCAATTTTTTTTTTATTTCATCTACTTATCTTCTATATATATAAAACAAAGTCGGGTTAGTTACACCATTTATAACTGAAGAACGGCTGGACCGATTTTTATGATCTTTCTTTTGTTGAGTTTGACTCCGTTCCGAATAGCATAATAACTATTAAAACATTGGAAAAATTCACCAACAAAAAAGTTATCAAGAAAATTCATTTTCTCATATATTTAGTACATTTTGTTTTTTTTTATTTTGTTCGTCTCAATACAGTGGTGATTTAGGAAAAAAGAAAAGTCGGAAAAACTCAAAAGGGAAGCCCCAAAAATCTAATAAAAAAAACCTTTTTTTATATGAATTTTGTAGGTGTAGTTTGTATGTGACGAGTGGTGCAGTGGTTAAAGCTTCGGCGCTTGGACTGCAAGGTACTGGATACGAATCCGACTGGAGGCTGCATGCACATTTACTATTTTATTTTTTATCCAATTTTTTTTTTATTTCATCTACTTATCTTCTATATATATAAAACAAAGTCGGGTTAGTTACACCATTTATAACTGAAGAACGGCTGGACCGATTTTTATGATCTTTCTTTTGTTGAGTTTGACTCCGTTCCGAATAGCATAATAACTATTAAAACATTGGAAAAATTCACCAACAAAAAAGTTATCAAGAAAATTCATTTTCTCATATATTTAGTACATTTTGTTTTTTTTTATTTTGTTCGTCTCAATACAGTGGTGATTTAGGAAAAAAGAAAAGTCGGAAAAACTCAAAAGGGAAGCCCCAAAAATCTAATAAAAAAACCTTTTTTATATGAATTTTGTAGGTGTAGTTTGTATGTGACGAGTGGTGCAGTGGTTAAAGCTTCGGCGCTTGGACTGCAAGGTACTGGATACGAATCCGACTGGAGGCTGCATGCACATTTACCATTTTATTTTTTATCCAATTTTTTTTTATTTCATCTACTTATCTATTTATATAGATAAAATCTTCGTCCGAGTTACGATTTCAGTGCGAATAGTAGATTTTGACAGCTCCAAAAAAAGTTTTTTTCCTTTGCGATTTTAATATTAAATTTAATTTATTTTTGGTTTTGGTTATTTCATATTAGTTAAGTGGTTTGTGGTTTAGCATATAATATTAAAATAAGTGGTGGAATTTAGTGAAATAAGAGGTTGTGTGGTGTATGCCAATAACAATAAGAAAACAGTACTTTTTTGCGTACAATAATACGTATTTTTTTTAGTGGTACAGAGTGTCCCAACACCGGACACCAGTTTTTTTTTTGGTTTTTTTAATTTTTTTTTTATTCTGCGGAATTCTATTTTCGATCGGGATTTTTAAACGGTAAGTTCCCTTCGAAGATGTTCACTTTGTGAGGTTATCACATTTGTGATTGTGCGCACATCGATAATTGATTATGTAATTTTGGATTGTGTGATTAATTTTCCAGTATTATTTACAATGCCGCGAGCCAGAAGATCTAATCTTTCACCACGAAGCCGTAATGCAATTAGACTTCGGACTATTGCGAATCAATCCACTGCAGATGAACAAGAAATCACACGAGAAGTGCGCCGCGTTAGTATGGCCCGACTTCGCGCTTCACAAAGACAAGCACAAAGAGAGGCAGTACGTCAAATGGCTCAGTTGACAATGAGAAATCGTCGAGCTTATCGCACAGATCAACAACGAGATAATTTTCGACGCGCAAGAAGAAATCCTTCAAGTGTTGATTTGAATCGAAGAGCGTTTCAATACGATTGCACAATTGACTACAACTCGCATCCTTTCGTTCGAATTGGCCCAATGGAGTTTGTGTGCGACCATTGCGGTGCATTGAAGTTCGCTGGAGAAACGCCTGGATTGTGCTGTCTCAGTGGCAAGGTGAGATTGCCATTATTGCCTGCACCACCTGAACTGTTGCGTTCATTGCTTCGTGGCGAGACACCAGAATCACGACATTTTCTATCCAACACTCAAAGATACAACGGATGTTTCCAAATGACTTCATTTGGAGCAGACATTATCGAAGAACGCGGATTCAATCCAACATTTAAGGTCATTTCTGCTCGAGAGAGTAAACATTCATTTTCTTTTGGTGATCAAAAATCTATAATTCTGACTTCGTCTTCGACTTTACAGATTCAAGGCCAAATTCACCACCGAATTGGGTCATTGCAACCGATTGAAGATGGACAGCATAAATTCATCCAAATACACTTTATGGGCAATATGGAGGATCAACTTGATCGGCGCCAAACGATCAATACAGCAATGAAAAGGATAGTTCTGAAAGATTTGCAGCAACTACTCCATGAACATCATGCATTGGTTCGATTGTTTAAATCTGCGTTGGATCGCATGCCAAGTGACGACTGCAAAGTCGTGATCAGAGCAGATAAACGACCCGCTGGAACACACGAACGCCAATTTAATGCTCCAACAATAGATGAAGTCGCAATTGTGATTGTTAGTGAAAGCGTGGAACCGCGCGATATTGTGCTTACACGTCGCGACACTGGACAACTGCAACGAATAAATGAAACACACCGTTCATACGATACATTGCAATACCCGCTGATGTTTTGGCAAGGAGACGATGGATATCACTTCAATATCAACATGATAAATCCATTGAGCGGTGAGTACTGATATCATAATTTAGATTATGACACTAATTTTACTGATTTCATTTCAGGTGAGGAAACTAACAAGAAGGTTAGCTCGATGAATTATTATGCATATCGTTTGATGATTCGTCAAAATGCTGACAACTATTTGCTGCGATTTCGTCGTTTGCTTCAGCAATATATCGTCGACATGTACGTCAAAATCGAAACAGAGCGCCTCATTTTCATTCGGTTGAACCAAGCTAAACTGCGTTCGGAGGAATATATCCATTTACGCGATGCAATCAGCACCGAAGGAGATGCAGCTAATGTTGGTCGATTGACTATTCTACCGGCGACGTACATTGGCAGCCCGCGTCATATGCATGAATATGCGCAAGATGCAATGACATATGTTCGTCATTACGGTTGTCCAGATTTATTCATCACTTTTACTTGCAATCCGAAATGGATAGAGATTGTTCAACTGTTGCTACCCGGGCAAATAACAAGTGATCGGCACGACATCATCGCACGTGTCTTCAAACTAAAAATCCGGTCGCTGATGAACTACATTGTTAGGCATTGCGTCTTTGGGGATACTCGATGTTGGATGTATTCAATTGAATGGCAGAAACGAGGCTTGCCGCATGCTCACATTCTTATTTGGTTAGCCGAAAAAATTCGACCAGACCAAATAGATGACATCATATGTGCCGAGATTCCTGATCCCGAAACCGATCCAGACCTGCATGATGTTGTAATTACGAACATGGTTCACGGTCCGTGTGGCTCCATCAATCCCCAATCACCGTGCATGGTCGACAACAAGTGTTCCAAGCGTTATCCACGAAATTTAACCGCAGAGACTATCACTGGCAATGATGGTTATCCACTGTACCGGCGTCGATCAGCCGATGATAACGGTAGAACTATCACAACGATAGTGAGAGGAAATGAGTTCGTGGTCGACAACACTTGGATTGTTCTATATTCGCCACTTCTTTCCAAAACATTCAAGGCGCATTGCAACGTGGAGTACTGCAATTCAGTGAAGTCCATAAAATACATTTGTAAATATGTCACGAAAGGTAGCGATATGGCAGTTTTTGGTGTTCAAAATCCCAATACAAACGATGAAATCACGCATTATCAAGTTGGTCGATATGTGAGCTGCAATGAGGCCATTTGGCGTATATTCTCATTCCCTATTCATGAACGTCATCCCACTGTTGTACATTTGGCGGTGCATCTGGAGAATGGTCAACGAGTTTATTTCAACTCATCGAATGTTGCTCAACGTGCTGAGACACCTCCAGCAACAACATTGACCAGTTTCTTTTCGATTTGTCAAAGTGATCCGTTTGCACGAACATTGCTCTACTCTGAGATGCCACGTTATTACACTTGGAACGCCTCATCAAAAAAATTTCAACGTCGGAAGCAAGGCGATGAGGTTCCTGATCATCCAAATGTGCGTTCTACTGATGCTCTTGGTCGCATTTACACAGTTCATCCGAAGAATGACGAATGCTTCTACTTGCGGTTGTTGCTGGTGAATATTCGTGGGCCGACATCATTTGAATCACTTCGAACTGTCAATGGTGTAGTGTGCCCAACATTTCGTGCTGCATGTCAGCTCAACTTGCTTGAAAACGATACTCATTGGGACATGACAATCGCTGAATCAATTATTTCTGCAACTCCAAACCAGATACGCACATTATTTGCTATCATTATTTCGACATGCTTCCCATCAAATCCACGTGAACTATGGAGCAAGTACAAGAATGGCATGTCAGAAGACATTCTACATCGAATTCGTGTCAGTTTCGGAAATCCCGATCTCGAGGTGAATGAGGAGATACATAACCAGGCTTTGCTTTTGATCGAAGACATGTGTTTTCGCATGTGCGGCAGTTTGTTAGTCAAATTAGGAATGCCAACGCCATGTCGTGGAATGAACGACGCTTTCAATCGAGAATTGGAACGTGAACATGAATATGATCGAGATACATTGAACCAATCAGTTCGAACCAATGTACCACTGTTGAACCTCCAACAGAAAGGAGTGTACGATACGTTAATGAAGGCAATTCATGATGGAAATGGTGGATTATTTTTCCTCGATGCGCCCGGTGGAACTGGGAAGACATTCCTCATGTCATTGATTTTGGCCACTGTTCGTGCGAGATCCGATATTGCTGTAGCAGTTGCTTCTTCTGGGATAGCGGCCACATTGCTAGAAGGATGCCGAACAGCTCATTCAGCGTTGAAATTACCGTTAAACCTTCAATCGGCTGAAAACCCGACATGCAACATTGCAAAACACTCAGCAATGGCGAAAGTTTTGGTAGCAAGTAAAATCATCATCTGGGATGAATGTACAATGGCGCACAAACGCGCATTGGAAGCACTCGATAGAACTATGAAAGATCTACGCAATGACTCAAGATGTTTTGGAGGCGCAATGATTCTACTTTCTGGCGATTTCCGTCAAACAATACCAGTTATTCCAAGATCGACCACTGCTGATGAAATAAACGCTTGCCTCAAATCATCGACTCTGTGGTGTTATGTGAAGAAACTTCAGCTGACGACAAACATGCGAGTTGCATTGTTAAACGATCCATCTGCCGAAGAATTCTCCAAGCAATTGCTGACTATCGGTAATGGCCGTGTTCCGGTCGACAAATCGAACGGATTGATTTCGTTTCCTCAGAACTTTTGCATTTTTGTCTCAACGAAGGACGAGCTCATCAACAAAGTGTTCCCGAACATCATTACTAACCACAAAAATCACAATTGGGTGAGTGAACGAGTAATTCTTGCGGCAAAGAACAAAGATGTGGATCACTTAAATTTTACAATTCAAAATCTAATCGTCGGTCCACTTCATTCCTTCAAATCTATTGACTGTGTGACAAACGAAGACGAAGCAACCAACTATCCAACTGAATTTTTAAACTCATTGGATCTACCTGGCTTGCCACCGCACAATTTACAACTAAAAGTTGGCTCGATAATCATCATGCTACGAAACCTGAATCAACCAAAACTATGTAACGGAACGCGTTTGGTGGTGAGAAAACTCATGGGCAATGTAATTCACGCGACGATACTTCAAGGGAAGTTCAAAGGTGAGGAAGTTCTCATTCCGAGAATTCCGATGATCCCAACCGATATGCCATTCGAGTTTAAACGAATTCAATTTCCGATTCGTCTTGCATTCGCCATGACGATCAACAAATCACAAGGCCAATCCTTGAGTGTTTGTGGCCTGAATCTAGAAAATGAATGTTTCTCTCACGGCCAATTGTACGTAGCATGTTCACGTGTCGGTAAACCATCCGCTTTATTCGTTCTCGCACCTAACAATAAAACAAAAAATGTCGTATATCACAAGGTGCTACAATGAAGGGACTCGACTCCATTGCAACTCACCCAGCAAATAGTTTAAAAGAAAGTAGTGCAATAATGCTACGCGAACCATTTCTATTCAATTCAATAAAACGAAAGCCTTGCTGCCACGTGAATTACATTCATTTCAATGTAATTAAAATATATTTCATTTTGATTTTTGTAATTTCATTGAATTTAATTAATTTGGAGTATTCATTTAATTTATTTAATCTTAATAAAAAACTCAATTTTATTAAGCTAATAACTTTAAAAAACATTCATTGATTTTGAGGCGGTACGAAGTTCGCCGGGTCAGCTAGTTTATAACAGATAATTAAAACTACTATTCTAAATTCATTACACATGGATATATTAAAGCCTCTTAAAATACTACATTTAAATAATTTTTTCTTCTTTCATTTATCCTTCCCGTATTTGAGTTATCATTGTGAGAACGCGAACAATTTTTAAACTAATAATTGAAAAAGATGGTCAATATTTTTAGTTTGATGGATCCATTTTTAAGGTGTTTTGAAAAGCTAGAAAAGCTGCTGTACTTTCGAATATCCAAAGGTAAATTGTTAAAAATAATTGGTGCAACGATATTAAAAAAGTTTTTCCGTAGGTCTAATCTAAATTTTGGAATATTATTTAAAAAGGTATGATTCGACCTGAGATTATAACCTGTATGGGTCACAAAATTATTTCCACTTTTAACATAAAATATTCTTAGAACCTTAAAAACGTATATATGCCGTAGTGGCAGTATACTGAGAGTTTGAAATAATGGCCACGATGGCGAAAAAGATGGTTTGAAGCACATAATTCTGATTTACTGCTTTTGTCGCACGCAGATAGGATGTAGCGTGGCATTGCACGCACTACCCCAACATGATAAGCCATATTGCAGAATTGAGTCCACTAATGCAAAGTAGATCATTCTAAGTAAATATTGTGGAGCAAATAGTCGTAGAACATACATTTTCCTAGAGACCAATAATAGTCTAGACTTTAGCCCTTGTGTATGCGCTTTCCAATTTAAATCTCGATCAATAATAATACCTAGATATCGAAATTCATCAACTGTGTTCACTAGGAAACAATCATTAGAAGGGCACTGCATGTTATAGTTTTTACTACATTCGAAAGTGTGATATGTTGTCTGACGATACGACGATGGAGTATCCCTAAAATGCAATAATTTCGTTTTATGACTCAAAACAAAATTATGTGCTTCCAACCAAATGGATAAGGTGTTTAAATCATGATCTATGAGCGCGATATTGTCTTGAAAACTTGGACTAGCATATGTAAACGAGAAATCATCAGCAAAAGCAGTTGGAGACCCTCGTAATTGTTGTCGGAAGATTCCATTTACATACACTAAAAATAATAAAGGTCCTAAGACAGAACCCTGTGGGACTCCCACATGAATCGGTAACTCTTCACTTAATTGTCCATTTACTCTTACCAATTGCGTTCGCCCATTTAAGTACGAGTACACCCAATCCCGGGTTATTCCTCTGAATCCACAACAATGTAGTTTTTTTAGTTGGACTCTGTCAAAAGCCTTTGTTAAATCTATAAACAGAGTAGATACTTTGAACCCATTATCAATATGTTCAGTTACTTGTTCTAGGAAGGACACGATAGCTTGTTCAGTATTTTTATTTTTCCTAAAACCATATTGGTCGGGAGAGAGAAAATCTATTTTATCTAGGAAAGAAACAATTCTACTTTTTATAGCTTTTTCAAATATTTTAGAGAATACAGAAAGTAATGAGATTGGTCGATAGTTGTTCATGATTGATTTATCATTATTTTTAAAGATCGGAACAACTAAAGCTCGCTTTAACAAAGTAGGAAAAATCCCAGTTACCAAGCTTAAATTGAAAATAAAAGATAAAACATCAACTAAAAACCAGGACATTCTTTTAACAACTTTGTTTGAGATGCCATCCAAACCAGGAGTTGAATTATTTTTTAGTGAAAGAATGGTAAAATACAGTTCTCCAGATGAGATTTCTGAAAAAACGCAACTATCAATAGATTGGTAATATTGACATATTAATCTATTTTTGTCGGCTTTATCCAAGAGGAGACTGGTAGCATTTGCACCACCAACACTCGTAAAGAACTCGTTAAGTTCGTTTGCGATTTGAACTGCATCAGATATTATGCAGCCTGTTTGATCAACGATTTCTTTAATTTCAACTGGATCAGGCTGTCCGTGTATTATTTCATTAACTGTTTTCCAATTTTTACGAGCATCATTACCATTGTTGATGAACTTTTGAGAATAAAAACTTTTTTTGGCTATTTCAATTTGTAGGTTAACAGAGTCACACAGCGTCAAGCTATATTGTTTCAATCTACGGTTGGTGTTATGTTTTTTTGCAAGGCGACAAATATTATTTCTTTTACGTATAAGTCTCAATAAATCATCAGACATCCATGGCTTTAGCTTCGTTGTTCTACTGGCAAAAAACTTAATTGAAGTGCATTTTTTTATATGTCCTTTAAAGATTTTAATAAAATTATCATAGGCCTTAGACACATCTTGGCAAGAATAAACATCAGTCCATTCTTCAAACAATAGTAGATCCTGTAGTTGGTTGAAATCGATATGAAAAACTTCAGAGGTTCTCCGAGATGTAGATTTTGTGTGAAAGGCAGTACCTGTTAATTTAATTTCAATTAGACAGTGATCTGAAATTTTTAAGTCTAATACACTGTAGGAAACTGCCGGGAAATACCTTTGATCAAATCTATAGAGTGCATTATCAATACAAGTAGCTGTGGTATTTGTAATTCGTGTTGGTTCAAGAATATTATCTAATCCATGTTCAGATAATAAAAGCAGTAGCCTATCCAGCATTGCATTCTGTTTGAGAAAGTCAATGTTAAAGTCACCCATGATAATTAAGTTAGAATGGGATAGATCCTCCAAAAGCACACTGAATTCATCAATAAAACTGGAGATATCTGTATAACCAAGACGATATATACAAATAACACAAACTAATTTAGAACTTATAAAGAAGGTCAGACCGACCGCATTGAATGTTTGGAAAAGTATTAAATTGTAAATTGTTTGCAATTCAGACTACTATTGGCATAAACAGCGACACCTCCTGAACGTTTATCATGCAAGCAAGATGTGAATAGATCATACCCCTTTAAACCATAATTCGCGACTTCATTGTCGTAAATCCAAATTTCAGACAAGCCAATAATTTGAGGCCAAAGATTACCGGAACCTAAGTGTGCAAGCAACTTGTCTAAATTTTTTCTTAAACTACGTATATTTTGATAAACAAGATTAAAGTTCATTGCGCTGCTCATTGAAAAAAATAAAACTCATATTAATATAAACCATCGTAATAAATAAATTTGTTTCGCGCCCCTTAATTAAATTGATCAGATTACCATGAAAATCATCAAAATAAAAATATTGAACAAATAAACCGACCATGTTATAGTAAAAAATATTGTAGTGTAATTGAGCCTTTAAACAACTACCAAAATGAAATTTATAAGGTTTTAATTCGATTTCAGTGTGGGAACAAAAGAAAACAAAATTATTTAATGTCAGAAATGAAATAAGAGAAAAAGATAAAATAAAAATTATAAATCGTATAAAATTTACCCGATGATATAATAATGTCAAATACATGAAAATGTTAGATCAATTAAATTCGACGCGAACAACACCAAAAATTACAACAGAAAGATCTGAAACATCTGTGAATGACATTTCATATGTAAACAATACAATTATTGTAGTAATAAAATTAACAACTTTTAAAGTGTATAATAAACTATAAAAATAAAATGTAAGTACATATAGGCTATAATATATTGAAAATTTAAAATAGTGAAAAACTAAAAATATCATTATATTTACATGACAACAATTCGGAGTTGAGGATATCACATCAGTTACAAGCGGCACCATTATCGACCTCACCAGTAAGTCGTCCAAGAAATTTTTTTTCAATAAAGTTGACATCGTTCATCGATTTAATATGATAAACAGTTGCGTCACTATCCTTCCTCAGTAAGATTTTCCCTTGCTTACACCACAAATATTTGAAATTTAACTTTTGTTTTATTCTTTTAGCTTCTGCATACAGTTTGGTTTGGAGCGGTGAAAGATGATCCATAATGCGAATAATGAGATTGTTGTGTGATGATGGGCAGCTAACTCCAAGGTCAGACGTCCGTATGTAATTTTTATTAGTTGTTTTTGATTTAAATTTTAATAAAATTTCATTTTTCAATTCGTTATTCTGTGTTTTAATTATTAACATGGGTTTTTTGGATGTGTTTCTTCGTTGTGGATCCTTATGATTAACGAAGAATGCAGATTGAATTACACTAATGTCAGCTTTAACATCCAGAACACGAAGCAAACCGGTGACCATATCATTTTTAAGATCCATATTTGGTGGAAGACCGCTAATTACTAGATCGTTTTGGATTGTGCGTTGAAATACATTATCCAAACTTGCTTCAATTTTGTGGAATTTATACTCATAAGAAGATTGTTTTGATTCCAATTGTTTGATTTTCTCCTTTAGCACCTTGTTTTCATTAGAAATTAAATTGATTTGTTGCAAAAAATTATCAAATGAGTTCGATACATATTGATGGGAGGTTTGAACATTAATTATTCTAGTACGCAGGTCATTTAATAATTTTAAAATCTCTGGAAGATCAGATGAATTATTTAACACTGTATCACTGGTACTTTCCGACCCATCTATAATGGATCGACGCTTTGACGCTTGACAAACCGGCTTGACAAGATCAACCGGAATATCCGCACAGGCGATGTGGAAATATCCATTGCAGGTGCCTTCATAGGAAATCCCGGGATTATTTCGATTTCCTGTAACTGCAACTTGACACTTCGTACATTTTTTGGGAGCCATCACAAGCGCAAGTAGTAATTATACAACTTTCGCGCCCACAGAAAATTAATTTTATGACAGGGCGTATCTAATATCTTATTTATATTTTATTTAATAAGCTTCTTTTAAATTATTTAATTGTTTTTTTTTTATAATTAAATATTTTTTTATTTTTATTAGTAATATTATATTTATTTATTTAATTTTGTTTATTTTATATTAATAATAAATATTTCGCTGGAATTTTATATTTTTGACATCCGTTCACTTTAAGAAACACAATGAGAATAGAAATCGAGTAGAATCGATCGAATAAACATCGCATCGACAAATATAGATACAATATAAACTATTTAAAAGAAAGTTATATCGATTCAGTTGATTTTATGATGATTTTTCCTAAAAACAAATTCCTAAAAAATTAACAATTTTCTTCTCTTTGACAAAACAATGGCGTGCCGCTGCGATAGTGGATAAAAATCCTGGATTTTTCCATCCCATCGTTTTAACCAATTACATCACGTAAATTATACAACAGACACGCCACCTTTCATACAAAAAAGTTGAAAAAATTGAAAGATAATCTGGGATAGAAAAATCCGAGGTTTTTATTCGTCGTATGATTCTGTGATTGAATGGCGCAGTGACATTTGATGGTTTATATATTGATGCAGATGTTTCTCCGGTTTCAGCAGATTTAAATGTTGGTGGTAAATATTCTTCAGTTGGGTTTGATCATTCCGGAACAGCAATTTCATCTGAACTCGGCACCGGTAGTTCAGCATTATCGTTCCAGTGTATGTCAAAGAACCAATTTTTTCTGTTTGCGCCGAGAATATAATTCATGCACGTATAATATTGAACTGGATCATGTCTCTGTGGATCTATCCATATCATCGGGACACCAAATGTCATTGCGACTCCAGTGTTTTGCAATCTATGCAGTTGGAAAATGCATGCCATACAAACAAAAGACGGCGTCCAATTTACACCACTAATAACATTTTGTGAAAAATATAGCGGATATAAATCAGCGATTTTATCACTTATTTTGCGGCGATTGCTCATAAATATAAATTTTCCACACACATAACAAAAGCACTTGAGTTTAAAATACCTATCCATATTATTTATTTCACCAGTGCTGGGATGTTCTAACATTGCATTTTGCGTTTTTTTATCGAAGTCTACATCTCTTTCAGCAAGAATTAATTTCACTTCTGTTTCAATTATAAATTATTTCTTCTTTATTGCTATCACAGCCTACTAGAATATATATGAACAATATCTATTTCACTTGTTTTCGTTGTGCAATCGAAAAAACTTTATTTGGTGATATAAACACAGTTGAACATCACAATGTTGCAATCTAGCAGGCTGGTAAATGATATAAAAATTGAAACAGAAATAAATTTTATTCTACAGAAACGAGAAATAAACTTCGATGTACTTCTTTTTAAATTTGTTATGGCATTGATGTGTTCGTTTTACCTTATTTGAAATGTGCGTCCTGTTTGGCCTAAGTATGCCAACCTCAAGTTGTAATTAGCCTTACCTGTGTATGCGGATTTCTGCACAGGTGGACCCATGTTTCTCTATACGGCAAGGTAGGAGCCGGAGTCTTCTGTGAGAATTTTTTGCCAAAACTGACAAGACCCTGCCTTTTTTGGGAACATGCGAGAAGGCTGGGACTACAGACGAATGACTTTGTAGAATTTGCATGGGTGAAGAAGAGGAGGAGGCTTTAGATAACTTCCTACGCTTGTGTCCGGCACTATCATACAGTAGGCATAGGTATTTGGGCGTGTACAGTATGCCCAGCTTTTCAGATCTCGCTAACTGTGAAATGCAAGATATTTTGCACTACGTACGTAGCTCCGAATGGTTTTGAACAGGGGAAATAGGTTCCTGTGTTATCACAACGGGCCACTACACTTCTAAGTGTGCGGAAGCAGCCACTTCAACCTAACCTTGGCCTAAGTAAAACACACATATATGGTGAATGCGATTTTAAAGTTTTGATATGTTCGGCAAAGTTGTTGGTCTTGACGTGCGTAACAACTTTGCTGAAGAAATAATAACGAAATTCTTAATGGTTCAAGAGCTATCAACGTGAAAATGAGGGTATATTTTGACTCAGAGCCAAAACATGTCGAAAGCGATATCTCAAAAATGGGGAATAACTTTAAAATGGGACTAGCACCATTGAACTCAGCGTACTCGAATTAGGTTTACCCCCTGGGTGCCCAGCTTGTCACATTTTTCAACTAGCACAGTGTAATCCATGTGCACCTATTGGTTACTAATTTTATAAAAAGTTCTTATTCTAATTACAACTGCACAACTCTAGCAGGTTCTGGGAAAATGCTGTAAATTTCACATTTTTTTTTTATTTCAAAAGTTCAGTATATCGTAAAAACATTTCAAATCAAACAAAAAATATGTTATTGTTCTATATAGCAATGCCTCCTAAACTACAGGCCGCATACACCAAATGATGACGACACGCTATGTCTACATTGTTGTTGCTTTCTCTAGTTGTTTTGTTAGTGTAAATATCTTAATATTATTAATGCGCAGTCTCAGTTCAGACATAAATTGACGTCATGTGTAAAAAATGAGAGTAGTAAGAGGCCTGTAGTTTAGGAGGCATTGTATATAGCCACTTATAATTGCACAAATTCCTCTGTATTTGTAAGATATATAAAGTGTTTGATGTTTTCTTTTATAACCACCGACGATCCTCCTCTTGCCCTTCCTACTGAATGAATGGCGTGATAACAGCTGTATTCATATATTTTAAGATACGCAGTTGAAGTGAAATGGGTTTCCGATACTTGGAAAATATCCATTTTCTCAGAATTTTGGAAAATTTCTAATACATACGTTGCAATAGCCAATTTGCATTCCAGGTTTATTGTGCTATTTGTGGTTGCTTGCATCATTTTAATAGAGCATAGATGTCATTTCATTTGGAAAGTCTTGCTTATCTAGCCTGTCGCTTAGAGCTTCAAGGCATTTCTCTTAATCAGCTAGACGAATATGAGAACTAGATGCTTCTTAGTATCATTTAGAGGACTGTTGTTTCTTCGGTAGTGCCCTTCGTACAAACTGGTTTTGTCATTACCTCATGCGAATATAGTTTTGGTTCTCACGTTTTATTAGCATGAGGTTTTGGTTCCACTTTGGTGAAAGTTTGATTAATTTTTTTCGGTATTCCTGGATTTTGTTTTCGCGGTATATTTCTTATTCTTTATGACTCTTTAGTTATTTCATATCTCCTGTAGTTTGCGGGATGTGCCTTCTTGCAATTAAAACATTCTGCAGCAATATCTTTACTAACCGGGCATACTTGTGCGTGATGCTTCCCGGCACATTTCACGCATCTAGTCTCTCTTCAATAACTTGAAATAAAAGAACTATGAGAAGAGGGAACTTCTCTAAAGCGGAAGTTGATGTTTAAGATCGAGTTGAAATATTTTAAGGTAGAAAGTATTAACATTTTTCACGTACATATGAATTTTACAATGTAATATTTACCTAATAGGTTCCGAAGCTTAAACAAAATTATCACCAATTGAATTAATTCATCTATTGTATGCCAATAGCAAGATTCATCATAGCACAATCATTTTCTTCGAGGAAATGGCAGCTAATAAAGAAGACTTGTTCATCATTTTCTTATTATTAAACGGTTATTGGTAATTCTAGCATGATAAACTTTTATGCCTACGTGCGACAAATTCTAAATATATAAAATGTAATAGTACTTAGGGGCATGTCTGATTCAGCTACACGACAACTACGAGTAAATAATTTTATTATTGCAGTTTTCATACCCCAACACAAAATGTTCTCCTAATAGAAAGTATGAATACAACAATTTTATTTATTTCCTCTTGCATAGTTTTTTAAACGTCTAGACGATTCTTAAGAATATTTATTTTTCTCGTAGCATATAATTTTTTATTTATGAAACTTGCTAGTACAAAATAAAAATTTCAGCAGATGTTGTAGAAATTTTAATACAGGTGATGCTCATTAATTTGCCGAACTTACTAGTATTCAAGTGTGTATTATTTATACTAGTAAATTTGTGCCAGCTAAAAATTTGCTTAGCATTTTTGTCTAAATTGTACTTTTCTGGCTTACTGACAGAATAAGTTCAGTGTAAATATTTTCGAGACAAAGGTAAATTGGGACTTAATTTATTTATTTTACGATACTTATTTCATCACCCAAGCAACAAAATAGAACCTAGATTTCCAAAAAAAACAGTTAGCCAATTGGAAACGTATTCGGGACGGTATTTAAATGTGTTATGAACACAACTTAATAAATGAAATCTGTGGCCACATGGCAAAACGGAATACCTCAATTTTCCATTTTTTAAAGTAGAACTTTTAAAAAATGATTTTTGTTTATAAAAACACCCCGTTTACATATAAGGGTTGACTTTTCTGAAACTGAATGAATTATATTATTAGGTGTTAATTAGAATAGTCAGATTTAAGATGTCCTTCTTACCTAACCAAAGCACTTTCTAACAACTACTCACTTTTGGAATAACTCGAGTTATTCCGTTTTGCCTTGCGGCCACAGAAATTATGGTGAGAGTGATTGTTTTAAAGAGGTTGCGGAACTAAATATTTAAGAATTTTTCAATAAGTTTGTTACGTTTTAATTCCGTCTCAAACAACAGTTTTCACGTAGTATAAAATCAACTTTAAACAAATTCCTCAGAACTCATTTAAAAAACAAAAATAATTTGAAACATCCTTTAGAAAACAAAACCAAGTAATCCAAAAATTGTTTTATAATATTGAAACGTTGTCGATATTTATATTTATTGGCAGACTGCCACAGACTTAACGCTTTAGAGAGTCTGGAAATAATCGGAATTTCGCGTTACTGAATTACCAGACTAACTTATCTTATTCTCCGTTGCTCCAGTCGTCATTGAGGTTTGGTTAATGTTAGTGCAATTTTCTCAAACAATTCAATTGTGAATGTAGTTTTTTTTTATTTTTATTTATTCAACTTTATTAGACAAAATCATGTAACAATTCATTATAACTATAAATTCATATCTACATTAAATATTCAGTCGCTCGAACCAATGCTGGTTGTAGCTCAACTTCACAATAAATTATTTTCTGTGAGCTATCAAGAACTCAGTTTAAAAATTTACTTCAAAATTATTACATTTTATACAATATTGGTTTTCTATAATATTAAAATAAAACATTAAATTTACATTCATTCATGATTTTATGACATTGCTGATAAGTCCTCAATACAGATTCGCTAACTATTTTGACCTTTCAAATGTTCTGTCAGTTTGATTTTAAACATTTTCAGAGATTCAATATATTTAATATTGGCTGGAAGTGAATTGAATTTATTAAGACCCCGATACAATATGTTATTATTGGATGCGTTTGATGTAAACGAATCAATTACAAAATTTGACCTTCTTCTTATTTTATATATATGACGATCATGTATTTTGATCAATTGAAAACTGTGATTTATCTGATTATTTACTATTTTGTATATTAACAACAAACCAGTTTGGAATAACTACAAAATTGTAGTAGAAGTTAAAAAGTACGTACTGAAATTTTAGGATAACAAAATTGTAGTAGATCTGCTACAATTGTAGTAAAGTGACATCACTGCCGGGGTAGAGCCTGCTTGCTCGGGTTGAATTAAAAAATAGACCCTCTATATCTTTTACTTGTTTACATTATATTATAAACTATTTTATTTTATAGATTTGTTCGGTATTTGCGTATAAACAAAGACGACTTCAAATTTATTTTAACGAAATTGGAACGTAATATACAAAATGCAACACGAATTTCGTCAATTTCCCCAATCATTAAATTATCCGCTACATTGCGGTATTTTGCTGAAAGAATACCAAACGGGATGTGGTAACGAACATCTGTCTGGGTTAGCACAGTCAACTTTTCGAAAGTGTTAACTCAAGTTATCAATATTTTGGATAATGAAATTTGTTCTTAATACAATTTCCCACATCAAGAACCGAAAAAGAACGAATAAAGCTATCATTTTATTCAAAAAAACGATTCCCCGGTGTGATTGGTTGCAGTTTAAAATAGCAACTACATCTATAGAATTTATACATTTATACCTAAATAGAAAAGGTTTTTATAGCTTAAACGTTATGCTTGTGAGTATTAAGATTCATTTTGTAAAAAAAACATATTTAATTTTTTTTAAATAATTCTATAGGTATGTGATGACCGCATGTATATTATATTTATGGATGCTAACCATCCTGGATCGTGTCACGCGTCTTTTATTTATAGTTTTAGTGAACTAGGCACACATCTGCAAAGAAATTACGAAACTGGGGATATAAATATTTGGCTTTTAAGTAAACTATATTATATGTAAGTTTCAAAAACCTTTTCTAAAAATTCAATTACAGATGGCGCAGGTTATGGTTTAAATCCATATTTAACGGCACCATTTAGAACTATGGCAGATGGATCTCGCGAACGCATGTTTAACAATAAACATTCAAAAGCCAGAAATATTATCGAAAGAACGATTGACTTATTCAAAAACAGATACCGCTGTTTAATGGACAAAAATGCATAACAAACCAGAAAAAGCGCCACAAATAAAATAATAAACATGTTGTGCGCTTCACAATATGTGCGTTCTTCATAATGTAGATTTGAACTTGGATGCTACAGTGACATAGACCTACCACCGGAAATTGCAAACGAAGAAAATATGGATGCCGGACAAAGAATACGAATGCAGTTAATGAATTCAATTTGTTAAATATTAAAACCTTTTATTAAAATTATAAGAATAAACATTATAAAAAAGCATAATTCATTATTTCCTTCGATCCCAATTCATTTTCTTAGTATCACATATTTACAGTATTAATTCATTAATTATCACATATTTACATAATTAATTCGTCAGTTATAAAATATTTTATTTTTTTGATCATTATAAGGCAAAGAAATTCTAACTTCATACTTTCCTCATAGGCCAATTTCCTTTTTTATACTCCAATTGCCTTAATTTCATACCAATTTTTTTCCTTATTCTGTTTTTCAATACACAGTAAATGTTACCGCCAAATGTCAAATTTCTGCTGTTTCAGTTCAAATATTTTCCTGGTATATCGTACCGACTTCTTCGCATATTTTGCTGTCTCTTCCATATATTTTGTCAGCGTCTCCAATAGACGATATCTTTCTGGAGTTAGATTTTTTTTTTGAAGTCCCGTTTTTTTCGGTTCGAGATGTGATTGCTTATGCTATGGACACATTACTGGTTTCATAACTATGGTTTCGAGTTAACCATGGTTTCATTGTAATGTGTCACCCCTGCCCTAACAATGGTTTGCAACTCGGTTTAAACATAGTTTCGGAATGAGATATTTTTTTTCATCCCGAGGATTTTTTGTGCTCCCAACGCCGAATACATCAAAAATGGAGATTCCGGATACTAATAGTTTACCAAGCAAATCTAGTTTCCTTTGAATTTTTGAGATATTTGGTTGGCGGCAACACATTTTTTTCAATTCTGTCAACAGAAAAGTCATTTATGACAATTTAATAATCAATTAAATGTTAATTTTGGCATTTTTGTCAATGCCTACTCCATTACTATTTAAAACCAAACGAGAAGACAAAAGAAATTGTAGTGTGTCTTGAGTTTTCATCTCGCAAACCATAGTTTCCTAATCCTAGTTACGAAACCAGATATGTGTCTATGGTATTACAGTCCCTTCCTCATGGTCTGCAGTAATATCAATTGACATATGTTCAATCGCATGATTATCTGAAACCGCAACCTCATTAGCTGGTGGTGTTGTATTTATTGCGATGGGGTCTAAATTTCCATTTGGTAATGAAACTGTAGATGATGTACCAGCTGATGATAGCCCAAAACTTCTATTTAAATTTTTTGAAAATATCCTGTCTAGACTTAAAAGTTTTATCACCGATTCTTCTAGCGGAGAAAATGTATCAAGTCGGCATACCCACCCCCTGTCACTGCAATTTCTTTCTTGTTATATCCCATTTTTTTTTAGTTTTCCTTTAAAATAAGACAAACCTAAAATATAAAATTTATTATGAAAATTAACAATAGCTAAACTAATTACGAAACCGGCTAACTTTTTGCCACCATGATCCATCTCGTATTGGAGGTCTTAAAGAATTTAATTTTTTGGCAAAACTGTTCCACGCATTTGTAAATTCCAATTTTGAACTACCAAAATTGAACCTCTACATTATTCTCCATGCACTGGACGAGGCACTCAAGCTGTTTAACATTTGTAATATTATTTCTAATAAATAAATTAAACAATATGAATTAATATTTTTTATTATTTAAAATATTTAAACAATATGTTTTAATATATATTGTACATATATCAAAAAACTTACGTTTTTCCTTTTCCATATTATATCACGTTTCAAAATCGCGCGTCTAAAATGTCTTCTCTCTCGACAATAAACTTTTTTAATGATTAATAGAATATGATGTGTCTCACTTGAGTCGCCGACAGTCGCCACATTCGCTTAAGAGAATACAAAATATCAGTAGTCGTAACAAACGCCAGGTGACTCGACTAAGAGAATAAGGATGTTAGTTTTTCTCATCTAATAAAGATAATGATTTGCGTATTCTAAACGTTTTATTCTCCGAATAATGATTGTTTTCAATGGAATCCAACTTCCCGCATTTGCATTGGACATTCTACCACTAAATCTTAAGTGGGAAGAAAAACAAGTTCCTCAGAATAGTAAATAGGATACATATTGTTTTGTGCTATAATGGGTAAAATCAATTTTTTAGCCTCACTGTTATCTTTTGTCACTTATAAAATTGAATTAAATTGCTTCTAAAAAACACTTGTAAAATTTCCTTATAGCGACAATATTTATTTGTTTTCGGAATATCGATTTCGAAATTAAATTTCTTCTTCAGTTCCTTGTTTACCACTATTACCTGTTAACTATTAATAGTTGTAAAAAAGGAACTGAAGAAGAAATTTAGTTTCCAAATCAATATTCCAAAAATAAATAAAGATTTTCACTATAAGGAAATTATACAAGTGTTTTTTGAAGCAATTTAATTCATATATTTTTTTTTATTGTAAAAGCAAGAAATTTCTCTCAATAAAATGTATTATTTGGAGCATTTTCATCATTGTTGTCACTTAATCTGCCTCTGATTCTCTCAAATATAATTGTTTTTACTACCCTCATTTTGCGGTCAGACTGGTCAAGGTCAATTTTCTCATTTTCGTTGTAGTAAAATCATAGTAAAAATTATTTTTAATTTTTTTTTTGAACAAATAAATTGACAATACAGCTTAAAAATTACGTCCTTTTCTTCTAGAGTACTGCTATTTATCATTGCACAAAACAAATCCGATATCAATTTCATTAATTCGGTAGAAGCATTTTATAATTTTATATTAATTTGAGAGGAAATTGTTTTTACAAAATGTGAACAAATAACTTTTCAAACCTTTATAATGTTGGGTGCCTATAATATTAATATATCGTAGATTTTTTGGTTATATGAACCTACAGAAAAACAGTTGAACGCTCGTGACCAATCTGTTACGAAAAATATAAGAAAATTATTTTTATCACGAATTTTTTCTAATAATAAATTAAATTCTGATAAAAAGTGTGTTATGGTGGTGGGTGGCATCATGTCTCGTCGTAATTAATTCCGCTACCGGCATTAAATTATTATTAATGGACATCACAATCTCGAACCAAATCATTTGCTATCAGTAATTCCGACATTACTTTTCGAATTGCACCTGTAGATATTAAACCCTGAGTACCCCTTTCAATGTAAAGATCTGCTGCATCGATTAAATCTATAGCATGATTTAAATTTAAACTTTTCCTTTAATTGATCGCATATCTTCGCGAAGTTGTTTAAAGATATGCTCTCCGTTATGATCGGCACAAATTTCACCATACTTATTCTTAAATCCGTAGCACACAACTTAATCTTGAAATTTGCTACTCAAATGAGTAGTGCTAACTGATATAACAATAAATTTTTATATAATGTGTTCATTATTAAAATCTGAATTTCTTCCCTTTCGTGCTGTAAGATTTTCCATTTAATTTTTACGAAACTTTGCAATTATCACAATAATGATTTATGTTGGATTTTCAACTCTTTCAGTTGGATTGTCTGGAGACAATCTGTGATTGGATATTATCATCATTAGGAATACTAATTAAAATTTGTTCTTGCTTGCACGTTTTGCAAAAGAATTTCTACCGGTTCTAAAATTGCCAAATTTACGAAATTTTCGTTGTTAGGTATTTCAGTTACTTACAGTTGAAGTTTAAAATTCATTGTGACTATTCAACATTGTGGTTTGAAAAATTCCATTCGTTTTCCAGATGTATTGTAATAAATCTTTTCAAAATACTAAATTTATTTTATTATACGAGAGACGTTTAATTCACTATATAATTGTCCCAAAAAAAAAATTGTTTACTTCGAGCAAATTTTGATTCAGTAAAATTATTTGATGCTAGTAACCACAAACACGTTTTATTTATTTTATTTTAACTTTGTATTGCATTAATTTTATAAAGCAAAATACAATATTGCTGGTGAGTATTACGCCCTTGGGTCGAGATTCTTACCTTTAACCAGCGTCTAATCATAATAATTCATTGAACAATTGCATACGAAAATTTTTATCCAATTAACTTATCACGTAAATGCCAAAATATATTATACCTAAAGACTGTGATAATTCGGGTACGTTCTGAATTTTCACAAATTTAGTACTAAAAACTATTAATCACACAATTGGACATAGTCTAAATAAAAAATAGTTATTTTTTTTAATCGATGTCTAATATCGTGCGTGGGTCAATAGCGGCGAAAGCGTGCGGGGGCCTATAGCTACAAAAAATCAAATCAGTTTTAAAGATTTTTCTAACAAAGCGGGGGTCGAGCGGTAATTTTGAAAAAAATAAAACTTTTATTTTAAAAACTGTGCAGTTCACAGTCTGAAAAAAGTAAAATGAAATACATTTTGTATAATTTAAGCATGTGGAATATTATCCTGAGCGAAGTAGCTATAGACAAAATAAAAATTACGATATATATCCACAGGCTACTCGAATTAAGAAAATTTGAATTAAGAAAGGTTTTGTTTTTCTGAATTAAATTAAGTGTTATATGTGCAGTTCTTAATTCATTTTCAAAATATTTTAAGAAAAGTAAAAAAACTGAAATAACATATTTTTTAAAAAAAGATTTTCGAAAAGTATTCAAAAAATATGTAATTTTATATTCATTTTGAAAAAGTAATACTACAATTTAAATACAATTTTGAATTTAAAATTAAATGAAATATTATTTTTCAAATTCTCTCTATAAAAGTGTCATATGTTAACATTTTCAAAATTTTTAGTCATAGCAGTTACGGTGTCTGTCCCTAATAAAAATAATATAGCCTCAGCCCATACGAGTATATTTCTTTCTTCATTACACAACGAGATAATATTATCATATTCTATTCATTTTAAAAATAAATTAACCCATTTTCGTCTGGTGCTTGATTTTTTGACCAGCAACTTTGTATTTTTTTTTTTTAAATATCTAAAACTAACTTTTGGGATTTTTTTTTATTAAAACTAAGTTTAACCATTTGTCATTTAAAATCCATAAGAAAAATTTTAATATTGCATCCCTTTCATGTCAAACTATCAATTAAAAAATAATATTTTTTTTGAGGTATGTATTTTAAAATGCTCGAAAAAAACAAATAAACATATTGAAATTGTTGTAATTATTCGTTGATATTGAACAACGAAAGTCGTTCATGTGTTAGCTAGCTGCGCCCTAAGGATGCTATTAGACGCTTATGAGGATTATAAACATGTTGTATCCAAATATCAGAAAATGGATAAACAACAAAGAATATCTGGAACATCAACAAGAGGTAGGATATTAGTAATTTGAAGGTTTTTATATTAGTAATTTTGAATTAAATGATAGATTTGGTATATTTACAGCAATACACAGTTAAACAAATACAAATAAAATTAAAAAAAAATGTACAATGCTGCAAAGGATCGGATGGATACCAGCGGACAATCACATTCGACCTTTGAGCATTATGAAAGTAAGGATGAAATTTTTGGGGTCAGAGAAGAAGGAATGGAACAAGGTGAAGGAGTATTTGAGGTCAGTATGCTTGAAGGATACCGTAGAATGGGCGTTGGATGACGAAGCCTTAGAAAACATAGAAGAAATAATTCAACAGCCGGATGAAACACAAAACAGGAATATCTAACCTTTGTCACTACCTGTCACAAATGGCCCTTTAACAAGTACGACTAGAGACAAATTAATAACGAGAATAGTGTTACTACCTCTCGATGCCGAAGACGAAAGTCAAAAACGAATATAGATCAGTTTTTGGAGTTCAAGGAGAAGTATTCGAAAGCAAGAGAGGCATATTGACTTAAGAAATTAAAACAAAATTATTACAGTATCGTAGCAACATATACATATTTTACAATCAAATAAATTTAAGATAAATAATGTTAATTTATATAAGGTGTTTTTGCTATTAATTCGATTAGTAATTTGTATTATGTTGTAATATTATTTTTCACTCCAGATTCTGAGTTCTCAAGATCGTTTGGACTACTCCAAGCGGTAGGCTCGACGTCTTTTTCTGATTCATCAATCATGTCACCCGTATCTATACAAAAATTATGTAGTGCACAGGCACCAATTACTAACAGATTTATTAAGCGGTGGTTAGTATTATTTAATTTTTGATTCCTACTAAAGCGAGATTTTAATAATCCAAAAGCTTGTTCCACTACATTTCGTGTTGCAGAATAAGGATGATTAAATTTCGTTTCTCGTCACACATGTATTTTCATAATTCTTGTGTGGTGGACAAGTCAAGAATAGGTTTTAGGATAAGCTAAATCGCCAAGTACAAATGTTCCAGGCAACATCCATTCCCTTTATTTGTTACACAGTTTTCTACAAAATTCAGACCTTCGTAATCTAGCACAGCTCATTTTGAGCAATAATACCGAAATTTAACACAGCTTATTTTGAGCAATAGTTGCTCATTCATATGCAGGTTGGAGTGAACTGAACAATTTTAATAAAAATAAATTGTTGGGTTTTTTCAAAAATATTATCATTGTTTGAATTGCATATTAAAAGAAATTTTAGATCAATTATTCATGTTGTCATGGTTGGCTACATAATTCAATTACTATTATTGTTTTTCTGTAGCTGATGGTTAAAAACGTGTTATTTATATTTCAATTAGATATATATTTTTGTGACGTGAAAAAGTTATTATATATATTTCTTGTATTTAAAATGTAAATATTCTTTGTTTTATATTGTTAATTTTATTTTTTTTTAAACTTTTTTATTTTTATTATTTTAAAAAAATTGTTTTACGTCCTTGATGGTGGTACATAATACCGAAAATTAGGACTAATATTTTTTAATTAATATGCTTATAAACGAATAATACGTTTTTATTTTTTATGTAAGGTCTATAATACCGCCACCAAAAAACTATATAAAAATAAATATGTATGTGAAAGAAAAATACGTCTATCTATTACATGAACGGTGACGGCTATTTAGCGTGATGATAAAAGCAACATGACATTTGATATGTTGGCTCTGTTTGCTCATATTACGTGGAATGAATATTATGGTGCAGCTTTTTTCATGCTATTTATGCCCATATTTGATAATGTGTTGTAAGTATACCAATAAGTATACAATGTAGCTCACATACACATTCTATGATGCTCTTGGTAACGGGTTTTTCATCTGTGGTTTTTATCTTAAGTCAGCTGCGGTATGTTTTATGTTGTTCGTTTAGTTTTTATAAAGAAAATCCTTTCACTGGCAATTACTATATAGAACTTAAAATAATTTGAAAACCGAGAAAAAATCAGAAAAAAATATCAACGGTTTGACTTGAAAGTCATATGCAACATACACAAAAGAAATTTTACGTTTAAAATTTATTTCAAGAGATTTACCATGATATAAATTAAAAAATTTAAAAAAACAATTCCTTCAAATAAAATTGATTGCAACTTTTCAACGACCTTAATATTCTAGTTCACAGAGGTTGGCAGATACGAGTATAACTGTATATGCCGAATTAATGTACTGACCATTAGCATTAAGCACACAAATACTCATTACTTTACGTGTATCTCTGTTTACAGAGGTTTGCAAATATAACTGAGTATCTTTTTTGCTTTATAAGATAATCGAAAAAATCTGAACGAGACAACCTTTAACATATTCTTACGATGAAGATAAAGATTTTATATCAGGCACTTTCTAACCATAGGTTTTGTTTGTTGAATGGTTGGTTATACAAGACGATTAGTTTACCTTGTTGTTTATACAGGTGGTGTTTTTTTAGTGCCGTTCTATTTTTGAATCTTGATTTACCTTTTTATTGAAACAATTTATTTTAATTATTTTTAAAGTGTGTTAATATTTATTTTGATTACATATTTCCTAATTCCTCTTTCCTTCCTTTTACATATACATACATGTTCTTATTTAGGCAATAAGAAGTATATCACACTTTATATTAAGCGTAAATTATCAACGAAAATTCATCAAAATCAACTGAGACAATCCAAAAGAATTTCCAAAAAACATTAATTATTGAAATTAGTGTAAATATAGTAAAAATATTTTTTTTTGCGAAAATAGAAAAGATAATCTTTTCCTTGCTTCTGTCAAATATACTTCTGTTTATTACTATTTCAGACTTTGTATGTGCGTATCGTAATAATTTTTGTGATTTTTTTGTCGTTTTTAACTATTTGATTTATGTAAACAGTTTTTTTAAACTAAATTGACTTTGCTTTTCCGAATATTATATCTTGTTGATTTTACTTCGTTATTTCGAATGCAATGATTAATTATGATTGTTCCATCAAAAATTCAAATTTATTCGCAATCCAGCGTTAATGGAAAGAAAAAGTATGGGTGTTTGGGAAGTTGATTGTGTATAAGTAAGTGTCGATTATCATAGTTGTTGTTACGCAGATTTGACGCTAAATGGAAGAATTTCCTACGATTGTGTATTTAATTCGAGAGTACTGAAAATAGACCAATGTACGAAACAATTACAATTAAACCATTACAATCGAAATAACAAAGTAAAATAAAAAAAATTCGTTAACACGAAAAAGTTAATTGTGTGAATGAACCATAGATGGAAAATTTGAAAGAATCGAATTTCGTAGGCTAAGCAGTAATTCGCTAGTACTACAAAACATGGTATTGTTATATACAGTGAAACCTCTGTATATTGGACACCTAAGGGACTGAGGAAACTGTCCAATTTATAGAGGTGTCCAATATACCGAAAAATTAGTCTTTTGTTTTGATAAATAAAACAAATATGTATGTATGTACTCCATATGTTTCTAAATTTTTCTTTTATTTTAATTTTTTATTTAGTAAATTAAAGCTTTTAAATTCAAATATGTAAATTACATAATTAAAGGATTCTCATTAAATCTTTCTACATATCGATGGTAACGATGCATTAGTGTGTCATCCACAAAATTCTTCTATTTTATATTTCATAAGTCATCTACAAATTTTATTACAAGAGTTAATTTTATTCTAAATTTTTGATTATTAAAACAATTTTAAGCATATTTAATCATATAATATGTGTTAATATATTTTTACAAGGTCATTTCAGTTTCAAATAAAACGTTTTTACCATTAACCTGTAAAACACGCAAAATGTAGATACGCACTAATGCATCGCTACCATCGATATGTATTCTGTGTTTCCTAATTTTCTTGAAGAAACTGTAAAATGGAAGTTTGCTTCGTAGGTTTTGAAAGAATAAACTGGTTCACTTTATTTTCTATAGATGTTACATCAATAAAAATTGAAGAAAGTTGATTTAAAGAAAAAATTTTAAGTGTGTCAATTGATTTTAGTGCGTCTTCTATCTTAGGACGTTCTTCTGCTTCCTCGAGGTTATCATCGGAATCATTCTGGCCATTTTCTTTTTCCATTAGAGCGTTTAAAATAGCTTCATCATTTGCCTCACAACAAACAGCTACGGAATCGTCTGCTGATACATATTCGGCAAATTTCTCCACACTTAGCGATCCTAGCGCCTCATCAACGTTTACGACTAATTCCATGTCACAGGTTTTGATGGAAGTTTGAAGTGAAAATCCTGCTTTTACAAAGCACCGTTGAATGCATTGGGAAGTCACAGATTTCCAAGCGTTATCAATCCATGAGACTGCATCAAGAACGTTAATGGTTTTTGATATATCCGAAGCACTGGAATTGTGGGTCTGAATGTATTCTAATGTTGCAACAACCTTTTTAAGAACGTTATTTCGATAAAAACTTTTGAAGTTTTTAATTATTCCTTGGTCAAGGGGCTGAATTCTTGCAGTCATATTAGGCGGTAAAAAACACAGCTTAACATACTTCAAACCCTTTACATTCACATGAGCCGGGCAATTATCTATTGTAAGTAAAATACGCCTATTTGCTTTGCTCATTTGGTCCTCTACGCTCCGGATCCATTCTTCGAAGATTATCGCCGTCATCCACGCCGTTTTATTCGAACGCCACACAACAGGAAGGTCCACAATCCTTAAATTTTTAAAGGCTCTTGGCTTCTGTGATTTTCCGATCACGAGCGGTTTTAGTTTTTCTTCAGTAGCTGGCACATAGAAGAACGGTTAACCGTTCCTTCGACATTTTACCAGTATTACATAGTTCATTTTTGAGCACCAAACTTTTATCAGGCAGAAGTTTAAAAAACAGCCCCAGCTCGTCCGCATTAAACCAATCTTTTTGGTCATAACCCTCAACTAAAGTCGTAAATATTTTCTTGAATTGGTCCACGTCGTCGTCTTTGATTTCGTTAGCTTCACCACACAGCGCTTTAAATTGTATTCCAAACCGAACCCGAAACTTTTCCAACCATCCGTTTGATGCTTGAAAGTCTGTGACCCCTAATCTGTGACCCCTTTTATATCTGTAACTGCAATAGTTTTGGCACGTTCTTGAAGTATTGGCCCTGAAATTCGTGCATTAGCGGCTCCCATTTGTTTAAACCACTCAAAACATGTCATATTAATCTAGTCAAAATCGGTTTTAGTACGCTTTCGTTGCATATTTTCGTTTTCATTTAAAAAAAAACATTCAAGTACTCACATTTCCTTTTTAGAATATTGCCAACCGTAGATTTGGAAATTTCGAATTTTTGTGCGGTAAGGCGCAAACTACTGTTTTTGGCAAAATTGATAACGTCAATTTTTTGTTTTAGCGTTAACTCTGTGTATTTTTTTTATCCATATTATCTAAAAAAAATCGTTTGTTTTATATCTGTATGTACGTTATCATAAAAATTTATCCTTACCGTTCAAATTTATTTAATTGCACTATAGGAATAGAAAACAACGACTTTTCGCTCTGACTTATTAACAAAACTAATTACCACTATAGCAACAGAAAACAACGACTTTTCCCTCTGACTTATTAACAAAACTAACTACCATACATATTATGTATAGAGTTTCTAAATTCGAGCTGAAAAATTTAAAATCCGTTGCGGATGATTTTTTATCAGTGGTTTACAACGTAACAACATACATATGTAAGTTAGTGGGCATTTTATTGTTATATAGATTGACCTCACCTGGTTTTATACATTAGTAAAAAAAAATGAAAAACAAACGGATTAATGAATTCGACACACCACATCGTCCTAGTTAAGTAATTAAAAAGACTTTAATTCCCATGAACAATCCATTATCTAATCCAATATTACCAGTGCTTCAAAATGGAAGTCCATCATACGACTATTACACAAATACTTGTGCGTTTGACTCGTTAATGCAGAAATTGGCAGCATCAATAAATATTGTTGGGATATCTGAATGTGGTATTAAAACGGCTGAATTAAAAGGTTAATAGAACATTTAATAGAAAACGCATTAGATCTTGCTTATGGAATTAGAAGAATGATCCATATGAAATTTTTGGGGTGCAAAATAATTGTGATTGCAATGTTCAAGGCGTTGCAGGACATATTTTGTAAGGCCTTCCTAGCATAACAGCAGAGCTGAAATTGTGAAATGATTATTGAAGAAGAACGGAATTTCATTCTCACCAATTTGTTCAAATTCCTGTCCAAAGACAGTCCTATATGTCATAGTAAAGTGTTCCTTCAACATCAAAACAGCCAAAAAATAATTTGTTTTTACACAGCGAGTACCCGAATGAAAATTGTCCTATAGTAACCATAGATCAGATTGAGTCCACTATAACAATTGGTGACAATGTTTATAGTTTAATAACGGTATCATCTATACTAAAACATAAAAGTAGTTCGTAATAATTAAACGGCAATATGTGTACTCTTTGAGTCACTTCGAAATGATCGAGGATCCCTATAAACTGGCTCCCTAGTGTGAATGTATCTCTATCAATGAGTTCTCAATTAATTGAAATAGACCCACTTAAAAAGGGCTCTCCATATGAAAGATGCTGTGGGATAATTATGCTAGTAACGTGAATGTGAGTTGGAACGGTGTACTTGAATAACTGATTAATAATTATCAATTACTAACCCGTGAGGGAAACTGTTACCCCCATCGGGCGCGTCCGTATTTGGCGGATAAAAGAAAGCTCATCGGCTATAACCGCAGGGTAGGAAACAAGTAAAATAATTCCCGTGGACCAACAAGTACACGTTTGTTTCTGGTAGTATATGTTACTTAATGCACATCTACAGGATGTCCCTAACTTCTATCGCTTGGCGAACAAGTAATTTTTTTTCCAATCTGCTTGAGGAATGCGGCAAGTATAAGCGAAATTGATTTTCATAATGAGGAAAATCATTTGGGCTTACCAAATATTTCATTGGGCTCTGCCACAGAATCGTTTTTATTTTCCAACAACGTTGATGAAGATCAATTGCTTATAATTTGTGCAAACGTAAAACAATTTTATATTGAGTCAACAAATCCAAAAAAGATTTGATTTTAATAATCCAATTTTCAAATGTGTTTCGTTTATCAATCCGGAAAAAATACTCTCACAAAATATAAATTTCGTTCCCTTGCTAAATGCTTTTCTTAATCTAATTAGTAGCGATAGTGAAAAAGACGAAATTTGGATGAATTCAAATTACTCATGATTTCGTCACATTTAAATAACTTAAACAGAAAAAATGTTGAAGAATTTTGGCAATTTGGTGCATTGAACAATTCGTTGGGGAAATCTATTGACGGGAAATTATCGAATTTCATAATGAGTCTACCCCATAGCTCTGCAGCTGCATAGCGTATTTTTTCCGACTTGAATCAGACGAAATTCAAAAAAACAAATCGTTTGTTAATTGACACGGTAGATTCTATGATGGCAGCAAAAGAGCTTTTAACGCCAGAAGAACGTAAATCGATTAGTTGCAATAAGGCAAGTGAAGTATGGACATATAAATTAATAGGCCAGAACATATAAATTAATTTAAACAAAAGCTTTATTACATGTGATTTATAATTTTTATTTATTTTAAAGACTTTCGAAAGAAATTTTATTTTGTAAACAAATGACTGAATTTTTGCTATGTATACTTTACATTTACATATTAATTTTACTAGAATTAATTTTGAAGGTGTTATTGAAGTTACCTAACTTTTAGTATTTACTTATGTTTATGTATGTATTTATATCATTTTCCATTCACCAAAAAAAAACTGAACTGAGCAAAAAACAAAGTTCAAAGTTAGTAGAAAATGATCGAGTTAAATTTTTATTGCCCAGTTCCGTTTTTTTGTTGTATCGAAAACGATATAAAAAAAATTTAATTTTATGTTAACAGTTAAGAATAAAATGTGATTGAACTACTATATGGAATTACGAGATTTAATTTTTTAATTAAACTTAAATTGGATACTTATGGATACCTTTTATTTTTTTAAATGGATAATTTAAATTTTTTCTGAGTGGTAACACTGGTTAAAGTCCCTCTATCAAGTTATAGACGTAAAACAAATTGACGTGAAATAAACTTCAATATCTTGTGAAATTGAATATTTCAAATCAGAGTTTTAGATAACATAATATATCAAATGTGACAAATGGTTAGCTTTTCTGAAAGAGTCTGAACTTTGTTTCCATCAAAAAATATTTACTGACGTAGAGTAAGTGTAGAGAGAAACGTAGAGAAAAAAAAAATCCCTAAAAAAATAGAATTCTAAAGGATATCTTTTAATTTGAAATACTTTTTAACTAAATAGTTATAATTATTACATTTTATTTAAAAGAGAATGTTGTCAGCTTCTTAAAGAAATTAGTACTTGAAAATAAAAAAAGTTATTTCTCAAGATATTGAAGTCTCTTTAATACAAGGTGCTGTGTTGGAAGGCTCCTCTTTAAACGTCTATTACTTGATAGGGGGACTATGACGTCTGAAGTGATAGAAGTAATGTATGGTGACATTTGAACATAATTCCGATACCTAATCTAACAGAAACGAATATTAAATCAACTGGAGAGGCTCAATGCTGATGGTCAGTACATTAATTCGGCATATGCAGTTATCATCTGCCAACTACTTCTGTGAACCGCAACAATAAGGTCGTTAAAAAAAATTTCTATCAATTTTATTTGAAGGAATTGTTTTTTAAATTTCTTAATTTATGGTGTGGTAAATCTCTTCTTGTAATAAATTTTAAGCGTGAAATCTGTTTTATGTATGTGAAATTGTTTTTATTTTCTCGGAATGAAATTTGATTTTGTCCATATTTTTTTTACTTTTCGGGCTGAAGGGCCTTTCAATGAATTTAGCGGAGATACACGTATAATTAAAAAGCGTTTTCGGGGTGGTTTTCGGGCCAGCTTCACCTACGTGTGGAAATATGTATAATCGGGCTAGTAAAACATATTGAGCAACAAAGAAATTGAATGAGTTTGCTTTAAACTATTTTAATGTAATTTTCAATCATTTTGGTTCAACTTTTTGTGGAATTATGAACGATTTACACGTTCCAATTTTTTTCCAGTAAAAAATCAGGAAGTAAGTATATTACGATTTTCGTTTGCGAGGACCGTGAAAGAAATTCCAGTAAAATTTCAAATAAACATCAAATAACCATAAACCAACAAACAAAATTAGCAAACATGAGCGGTAAGTAAATATTTTATTTTTTTAGACAAAATAAATAGAATATTTTGTATTTTAATATACATATTTGATTTCAGCAAAGAAATAATAATTCTTTCAAATGAAGTGGTGAACCATTATGAAGTGGTGGCTTTAGTTCTCTCGAGGAAAATAGTAAGTAAATGAAAAATATTTTAAGTTATGTAAATTTGTATTTATGAAATTCATTTTAGATTCATTTCAGATGATCAATACACTAAAAATGTACCGAATGTAAAATCTAAAAATGTAACGTAAATATTTCATTTATATATTTCATAAGTTTCAGAATCTGATATAGTATTTTCCGCGGAGCGGAAAAAAATAGTCATGAGTATGTATGTACATCGTTTGCTTAGTTTTCGTAATATTTATCAATAATTACAACACGGAATACCGGAATAAAACGGTCAAATATCGACATTGGAAGGAGGTCGCTACATCGATAAGTATGTAATTATCTATATCTACATATATGTGCAAATGTGTTATTGTAGCATTAATGCGAAATTGTATCTTAACAATTACACTTCTTACAGATATGCCAGTAGAAAAAATACTGGATGTGATAAGAAAATGTGATAATTTAAAGGCGACTTGTCAAAGATCCAAAAAATTTGAACCGAGTGGATCATGTCGGACGGCGAGGCCATATCGCTACTCAATGGCAATGTCATTTCTGGACATATTTGAACCAAGACCGTAAGTGGTTGTTGATATACATATATATATTTAACCATATAAATATTTTTTTTAGGGAAAAGTACTGCGCTAGAAATTCTGCAGGTTAAAAAGGATACACTAGAATTATTGAGGCAGCAAACAATTGCAGTGGCTACTACACTGATCAATCGTTCTGAAGAGGATGCAGTTGGTGAGTTCGTTGTCGTAAAACGTTTACGACTATAGAAGCAAGCAGCCATACGTGCAAGTTCTTAGCGAAATAACGCAAAAACAATTAACAAATAAAAATTCAGATTAGAATTAACTCTTTTTTAATTATATTTTATTTTAATTTAAGGAAAAGCTACATGAAAGATAAATACAATTTAAATATGAAATATTATAAAATAGAAATCTGTACTGTCATTAGGCACAAAAACCTTTCGAATTTTTTCATGTTCATAAATTAGGAACGATATTTTTTCGATTATATCCATTGCCAAGAAACAGCTCCTTCGTCACTAAAATAGTCAGCCAATGTGTTCCTAATTTCTTTAGCATTTTGGGTTGCATTAAAATAATTAATTAAAATAATTAATAATAACTTGTTGGCACACTTGCATTTGTTCTATCGCTGCCTTCCTCGTTAATCGATTCTATTAAAATGCATATGTCTATAGCATATATAGCGTTCACTCTAATATAAAAATGAAAATGAATCAAGGAGCAAACTTGGAGTAATATATTTCGTAAAACTCGGATTTTGTTGTCTCAACCAATTATGACGGCAGACACATGCTCGGATTATATTTTCAGATGTGTTAATCTATAAAATTCAACAAATAAAAGAAATAAAGGGTTATCCAATTCAAGCTTGATAAAGTAAACTTAAAAAAAACACACAAAATATTCGGAATGTATTGTAATTTTTATTTCATTTTACAGATTGATCCTTGCCATTTTTAGTTAAACAAGATATCATTCAAATGTCCTCCACGGGACTTCTTACAGGCCTTGATTCTTTTGAGGTAATTTTCAATGACTTTTCGGCACATTTCGGGCGGTATCTCGGCCATTACCTTACGAATATTAGTTTTCAATTCGTCAAGAGTTTGAGGATTGTTTGCGTAAACACGATCTTTCGCGTAGCCCCACATAAAGAAATTCAAAGGCGTTAAATCACAGGATCTTGGAGGCCAATTGACATCAGCCAATCGCGAAATCAAACGTCCAGGAAATTTCTCTTGCAAAAGATCTCGATTTGCTCGTGTTACGTGACTGGTTGCTCCATCCTGCTGGAACCACATATCGTCAAGATCATAATCTTCGATTTTCGTAAAAAAATAATCGGTTAACATGCGGCCATAGCGCTCAGAATTGACGGTAACGGTTCGTCCATGGTTATTCTCAAAAAAATACGGCCCAATCACACCACCAGACCACAATGCGCACCAAACAGTGACTTTTTCCGGGTGTAATGGCTTCTCTACAATCAATTGTGGATTTTCTGAGCCCCAAATTCTACAGTTTTGCTTATTAACGTATCCACCAAGCGAAAAATGAGCTTCATCACTGAAGAAAATTTTGTTCGAAAAATCAGCATCAGCAGATTTAATAATTTTAACGCGTTGGTCGATTGTTAAATGCTCCATATTCTTAAATGGCAGAATGTCAACTAAATAAATGACAGCGTACTTGACGTTTATCTTTGACAGATGTCGGTATACAGATTTCTACTTTATCAACCTCGAATTGGATAACCCCTTACTACATATATTATGTGAAAATAATTAGATAACTTACGTTTGCAATTATTAGTTGTCTAAATATTCTTCATTTTGACACCAGTATACCGAAAGAATTTTCGATAATTCACCGTACTCGCAAAAGCCTATAATTAAATACTCGTTGCATATCAGTAAGAGGTCTTTTGGCAAACGGTTTCATTAGGTTTACATGAAGACCCAATGCATCATCTGCCACAAAAACGTAGGGCGCATTTTGAATCCTATCGCATAAATTCGAGGCCTTTGTTATCCTAAAATGGTCAGTAATAAGTTTATGTTTGTTATATACATATGTATTTATTTTTTATACTTAAAGTTAAACGGTAAAGAGTTTGAAAAAAATTGTTTTCCGAAATGGTTGTTTCGGAAGATGCCCCATCACTCTGTCTTCCAGCAGCACCGATATCACACATGATAAAATTGTACTCATGGTCGCATACTGCCATGAGTACAATAGAATAGAATTTTTTATAATTAAAAAATTACAATCCACTATATGACGGAGTC
Source organism: Nephrotoma appendiculata (assembly GCA_947310385.1). Taxonomy (NCBI): domain Eukaryota; kingdom Metazoa; phylum Arthropoda; class Insecta; order Diptera; family Tipulidae; genus Nephrotoma; species Nephrotoma appendiculata. The sequence continues at coordinate 89,100,288 of OX371225.1, forward strand.
TGTTAATAAAATATAATTTAAAGTTGGTTTTATTACATTAATAATAATACCTAGTCATTAATTATACGTACTCGTATCGAAACGTGCTTTCCATTTATAGCTCCAATGCAATGTGGAAAATTCCGTCGTGTTTCAAATTCGTTTGCCACTTGTAAACAATTTTCTTCACTGACTGTTTAAAACACGAATGATTCAATTATCGCAAGTGTGGTTTCTTTAATTGTGCGGTGGCACAGCACTTATAAGATTTCGAGAGGCTTTTCTGAGATTCAACAGTGGCCAGATATCTAAATAAAGTTATATAAATTAGTTTAATAAAATACAAATTGTATATTATATAAAAATATTATAAATAAAACAAATAGTTTTTTAAATTTTCCTTTAAGTGAAATTAATTTAATTCGATATTATATCGATTTCGATATACAAGATATCATTATCAGTAATATACTAAATACAATATGAAAAAAAATTTCAAATATTTCCGTTATGGAAAAACATTTTCTACTAAGCTAAATTGTTTTCAAAATATTATTTTGTATATACTAGTAATTTTATGAATATTAAATTAACGAATATTATGCAAAATGAGGTCATATAATTTATTAGTAGTTGTATTAATTTTGTTATTATGTAAATTTTGATTATTCCGATTTTTATAAATTTCAAATTCCTCTATGCGGTCTACATGTTGCTTTTCTTCAGTTTGTAAAGTACTTCCTAATTGTTATTATGATTTCCGTGAGTATGTAAAGTCTGATTAATATGTTGGGCAAATTTTGCCAATGTTTTTAATATGTTCTTTGAAACGTATGTTGAATGAACGTCAAGTTTGTCCTATATAAAATGATGGGCAATCCGAACATATTAATTTATAAACTGTTGTTCCTAATTTTATATTATTTTTCGGTTTAATTAAATGAGATGATTTGTGTTTTGCGATATTTCGTTTTGTTGATATATGATGTGTTCATTCTTTCTATTATTTCAGATTTATATCCATTTCGACTTGCTATATATTTCATAGTTCGGAGCTCTTCTAAGTAATCTTCATTTACATCGGTATAGTCTTTAGTCTATTTATTAGGTGATTATTAGCAAATAATTTATGTTGCCATGGATGATTAGATTTAATATCTATGGTATGGTCAGTTTGTGTTGGCTTACGAAAAATTTTGAATGCATGCTTCTGGTTGCAATTAAAGATATTTAAATCTAAAAAATTTATGCTTTTATTTTGTTCAATTTCCGACGTGAATTTAATTTTTTGATTAATATTATTAATATAGTTTAATAATAGGTCTAATTACCTATTAGTTCCTGTAAACAATATTAAAATATCATCTACATAACGGTGCCAATATGTTATGTTCCCATATAAATTATTTTTACTGTTCAAAATTTCTTTATTTTCGATGTAATTTAAATAAATATTTGCCAAAGTTCCGGAAAGTGGGCTGCCCATAGGAAGTTCATCAGTTTGATTATAAAATTTGTTATTATATGTGAAATAATTTTGATTTGTGATTTCTTCTAATAATTTTGTAAGCTTAACTACGATATTTATATTACCATTGTCTCTTATAAGTATTTCTTTAATTATCTTTATAGTGTCTAAAACTGGAATATTGGTATACATATTCACAATATCAAATGGTACTAATTTTGAATTAGATGACATATTAATATTTTCTATTTTATTTATTAGTTCAATATTATTTTTTATTGAATGATAGTTTTTTAATCAACATAATGGTTTATCCACGTATTTAACCATTTAGCAATTTTATAAGATGGTGCAGTAGTAAAATTTATAAGAGGTCGTATGGGAATATTATTTTTATGTATTTTTGGCATACCTAAAAATTCAACATGAATTTCATAAATACAAATTGTAAATAAATATTTTTCTTACCTAAGCGTAATAGCCAATCGCACGCTTGATTCAATACTTTTCCGGACGAAATCGTCTTTCATATCTCTGGTCCAACCATTAATAATAGATCATCAAACTTTTCGGGTGTTATTCGAATATAATTATAGAAGAGCACTGGGTCCGAAAATTTTAGTGGCATACATATTTTCCTATAAGCGATATATCACGCTATTTATAATATGGGCGAACCCAATATTTATTTCTTTTATTTTTAATTTTGGCGTCATTACTCGAATCATGATCCAAAATATTAGCTTCGTCACATTCACTATTACTGAATATTATTTTTAAAAAATCGTTTTAATTTAACTTTTTCATATTTTATTTAAAATTATTTTATTTTGCAATTCGATTTTGTTCGTTATCTAATTTAAACGTAAGCTGTTTGAACTGCCAAAATTTATGGGATATATCTACAAAAGAAATTATCGCCATTTTTGTTTACATATTGCTGACTCTTTTTTCAGGAAAAAAATTGGAACATGTAAATCGTCATTACGCTGTTAAAATATTGAACACACACTCGCAGAAACTTGAAAATAACAAATTTTCTTTAAATTCGTCAAACCGGTTCAAAAAGCTGCAAAATTAATGTTCACGTCGATTATAGAATTCGCGGGAGCGAATCGATTGCGGATTGAAAACCGCATACAAAAAGTTAAAAATAATTGCTACAAATCAAAGTAGCCTGGAAAATATGTATTAATTTTCACACAAATCATTTTTTATGATTCCCCGCACAAACGCAATAAAATAGTTGCGTATCTAAAACAAATTTTAATTTACTAATTGTATCAAAATCCATAGGAATTTCTATGATACTATGATTTAAAATACTGTTTTATATTTTTTTATATGCAATTTTCAATCTGCAATTCAATTCGCTCCCGCGGATTCTATAATCGGCGTGGTTGTTTTATGTCAAAACTTTTCGGTCTAAACCGCTCTTTCTTCACAGAAACTATATGTTTGACCCATACTCAAGGCTCGTTGAATTTTTATTTGTGTACAATCAGGCCTGTAGTTCTTTGGTCTTACTATGTTGTAATAACGATTTTTACTTTAAATTTTTAAACAAATAAAGTGCTGCTTTTGGTGGCAGGAGTAGAAAGCAATTATATCTTTTCAAATCAAACGCTTGCTATAACTTTACTTTGGAAATTCAGGAAAAAAAATTTATTGATAAAATTGGTGCTTGCCTTGGAAAAACTCATTAACTAGCTTATATTCTGACGTAACGCCTTTTTACTATAGATGAAACATTTTTACCATTTCGCAGAAATCTGTCAATTAATTTAAATGGCTTATTAAAACCTAAATATTTCACTGTTTCACTTTAAATTCAATCTATTTGAGATATTTGGCCGTATGGAGAGTTTTTACACACTCGCTCCTTGCAAAACCCAAACATGTTAATTTATTAACTTTACTACGTGGTTTTAATACCAAAACTGCAGAAAATGACAACTACTATTTGTGTTACGGTTATACTAGAACTACTTTTGAATGGGGATTGAAATAAACGATAATCTTCATATTTTCGAAAAATATTCGTATACTCGTACAAACAATTGAATGCCAAATTACAAATTCTTGTTTATATCAGGTATATGGTATAAGACGCTTATCGAAAAAATTGATGAGCTCTGAAAACACTACATTCTTATAGAAAATTCAATTATTTTTAACGAAACGCGATGTAATTTAAATTTAGTGAATCAAAAATGATCTACATATTTATCTTGTAATACAATCTCGAATTTTAAAAAGGTAAACTTATTTAATTTTTTCAGCTTTGAAAATCTTTTCATTTTACAATTTATAAGTAGATTTTTCCATACAAATTTGATTATAATAATGCATTTTGCATCTTGATTTTGTTATTCATCTAATTGTGTAAAAAATACGGTATTCCATCATTAAATATTACATAAATTATTTGCTTAACACAAGAAAATTTACTACAAGAGAAATATAAGTATGTTTTGTTAAATCAAAACGAGATTATCCTTCTATCATATAAAGAAGTAGCACCAAACCATGAATACAATTCATGAAATTGGTTTAATATGAAATTTTAAAGACTCTGTATAAGCTTATCTCCCCTACATAAATCAAATTGAAGGGAAAATCTACGGTTTAACAATTTTGCCCCATTCTTGTGTAATTATTTATTTATAGAATGAGAAACGATCGATTTTCCATTGTTTTATCTGGAATGTAAGTAATATCAGGAAAAATATTTAATCAGAAAAAACAACGTGGTAACAATTTTTTCTTTATTTTGTTTGTGGTATTGTATATTCTAGAAATTTTTCAGTAACAAGATTTAAAAAATACCTTTGAAATAAGGATGCTGTATAACCCTTTAAATATCGATTAATATTTTTTTGTATCTTAATTTTAAATTTGTTGAAATTAAAGCCTTGCGTAAAATTCTAGCATTTTTTTCTAAAATGCCATTATAGATCACGTCCTTCAACATATGTCAGTTGTGAAAATGTATTTTTATTTTTACTGGAAAAACGTAAGTCAAAGTGTTAAACATTTTTTCCCTCTACTAATTGAAATCTCATTCTTGTGTCAAAATAACAAAAAGTACGAAAATATCCCAAATGTTGTGTGTTATACCAATAAGTCAAAATATTTGTAAAATGGGAATGTTCACTCTATTACATCAAAAACAACTTAAAAATGGTATATCTTGTACTATCCTTTTCCGCATCACCCAAATATATATCCATAAATAGAACATACACAGAATTCAAAGTCAAGTTTAATATTTTGCCTTTTTCGAAATTTTATCCCATTTTGTGTGCGCATGACACACTAAAATTTCCTATATTTAGTGTAAATTGCAAAATTGTTACATTACTTCTTTAAATTATAGCTAGAGAACGAGCATCTGTAAAATTTGCTATACAAGAAATATTATGCAAATTTTTGGGTATGTAACTGCTAAACTTGTATCATATAAAAAAATTGGGCAGATTTTTGCTTGTAGTGTGAGTTTTTGGTTTATGCTTTTATTTAATAAAATTTCATTTACATATTAAAAAAATGTAAATGTTTTGATTTTATGTTTTTAAACGAAAAATCTAATATTATATCTTATTACAATAGATTATTGGGAACGTTATTGAGAAAAGTTACAAAGTCGGTATATTTGACTTTGGAAGATGTACATACTGGAAATCCCGTTGATATTCTTACTGTTAGAAAAATGTGGAGAGGTATTGGTTGGAGAACCTAGCATAAATATCTGGTCGAAACTTGGTACTAACCTAGGCAATGGTTAGTTTACATTAATGTTGAATTTATATCCGGCTAAAATTAAAAAAAATATCTAAAATAGACCCATTGCGTTAAAATTTCTTGGTCTAACAAAGAAATAACAATTTTTTGGAAAAAATACATTTTATTCATGAACATAATTTCCTTCTGGAAGTGAGACAATCAGTCATTTCGATGCCTTTTTTGTAGAACGATGTATCTTTGTGATAATCCCTGGGATTAAATCTGGCGAATATGGTGGATGCGGAAACAATTCAATGTGCAATTTTACCAATGTCGATCGACTTGTGACATGGTGCATTGTCTTGGTGAAAGAGCAATTCATTTGAGGTTTTTAGTGATTTCTTCCTTCAAACCACACCAATAATTCGATATAATATTCGCTAATAGAGAACTGTTTGTAGCTTTGATGGCAAAAAATTAACGTTATTGGGTCTTTTTTTGTATGTTAATTTTTATTTTCATAAAGTATGCCGTGCTAAAATTTCATGTAAAAAAAGACTCAATCAGATAATTTTTAATACGCTAGATGTCACTACCCCGGACATTTATAGTTCTCAATTGATCTTTTTTCCTTTCTCAAGATAGTCAACGCATATTATATCATCATATTCGTCATCGCCATTCAGTTGATTGCCGAGTTGCATCTGGTGTATAGTGGTGGTTCCATGTTTCATCCATTGTCACATACCGCATAAAAAATCCATATTATTGCGCTTAAATAGCTAAAAAAAGCATACGGAATCATCGACATCGACCCGTTGTCCTTTTTGATCTATTGTGAGTAAACGCGGTACCCCCTTCAAACAAAGCTTTCTCATGGACAAATTAAAAAAAAAATAATAATAATAAATTAGGGCAAAATATGACCAACACGTTCCATTGAGATCTTTACAATGTCAGCTTTCTCAGGCAACTTCACTTTACAGTCTTTCAAAATAATTTTGTGGATTTTTTTTTATGTTTTCTGGAGTCACAGCATCATTTTGGCGTCCAGAACGTGGTATATCATCGTTGGTTGTACGACCACGTTTAAATTCAGCATATCAGTCCTCCAGTTATGTGGAGGTAAGTGAAACATATTAATGCAGTGGCATCAATTATTTATTTCAAGTATTTTCAATATTACAAAATAATAATAGATAATGAAGGAATTCATTGGACAAAATAAAATAGAAAAATACCTTTTTCCAAATAAAATTCAAAATAAAGGAATTTGATCAAAAATTCAGTATGGAAATGTGACCTCCATGATTAGTAATACCCATTTTTTAACAGTCTGTGATGCTTGAAACTAGATTTTCCAAAATTTCGCTGGGAATATTATTTCATTTATATTGTAGCGCTTGTCAGAATGCTCTTATTTATTCGCGATTCAAGCGATTATTAAGATCTAAAATAGCCCACAATTTTTCAATTGGGTTTATATCAGGTGACTGTGGCCGCTAATCAAGTTTTTTTTTATATTATTTGCATTAAAAACATTTGTGACGATTCGGAATGTATGTTTAATGTTTGTTTCGCTTTTTTTTAAGTGAAGGTTTTAAATTTTCTTTCAAAATACTCACACACCCTTTACCGGTCATTTTCTCATCTATCTTTGCAAGATTTTCGACCCCAGTGGATTGTAAGCGTTTATAAGGCTCACACCATACTCTCTTTCCCTCTTTAGAATTTTTTAACATAAATTTAGATTGATAGGCTTGTCAATATATTTTCCCGCCGAGGGGGAACTTTTTAAGCCGAGAGTAGTTTTGTACAGTTCTTCAAACTGTTCTCTCATTTACATTTAAATTTAGCGAATCCTTAATGTTTCGACCGGATGCGTTTGGATTTTTATTGACTTCTCTGTGAATAAGACGAGTTGCGTGTATGTTCAATTTGGGTTTTCAGTCAGCATTTTTTTTGTTTGTAACATTTCCAGTTAAATTAAATTTTACAATTATGTTCTTCACTGTTTGATGGTTTACGTGGTACTGTTCTGCTATTTTTCGGATTTTGCTGCGATCTTAAGAAAAATTATTGAGTTTCCTAGTAATAATCAGTTTATTACAATCAAAAATATTAATTTTATAAATACGTATGCAAATATTTAATATTTATTTCACAATAGCGATGTTTTCAATTTTTAGTCACACTGTTTTGTTTAATTTGTTCAGACGTATCGAAGTACGCAAAACAAAATTGTTCTCTGGATTGTTTTATTTATTGTTTTAGAAAACATTTGAAAATCTGCTGTGTCTATTTTATTATGTCCAACACTGAATATCACAGAATTTATTTTAAAAAATTTATTTACAAAAAATTAATTAAACAGTAACTTTTACAAAATATCATTTAACTAAACTTTAAATTAAGTTACACGTTAAAATACTTTCTTTTTGTGATATACACTTTATTTTTTACAAGAAGACCGGTTTCAGCATCTTTCATTTCTTTTTCAATTTTATTTTATTATAAATCAAATCGAAAAAACAAATTTCAATTTATACTAGTTTTGACATGTTTGCAATATGTATCATACAATACAGGTGATCCTTGACTTACGTCATTTTGAGCTACGTTCGTTTTGACTTACGTCGTTTATAAATTACACCCTTTATTCATGATACGTCGTTAATCGCTTTGAGTTACGTCGTAAAAAAAAAATTGCAACACGAAAGAGAATTGGAAAACAGAAAACAAATTTCTGATTCCTATTAAATGTAGCTAATACATAAAGCATAATTTTCTTTCGGTTTGTTTCCCGTTGTATTGCAGTACATATAGTTGCAGTACATATAGTTTTTTTAACCGATAAAAACGATTTTGTAATATCATTTTCTGTGGCAACAAAATATTGATCCCGGATCAATAGTATGACGTCATTTTTGATCCAACATGGCTTCTTTGTTTACATTTTTTGTCTTTAATTTTTTGATCCCGGATCAATTAAAAAATCCCAAAATTTTTTGGATTTTTTTTGACGTTTACTTACACATATTGTGATGTTGTGTGAGTAAACGTCAAAAAAATCCAACAATAAATTTTTTGGATTTTTTAATTGATCCGGGATCAAAAATAAAAGACAAAAAATGTAAACAAAGAAACCGTGTTGGATCAAAAATGACGTCATATTATTGATCCGGGATCAATATTTTGCCTTCGTCCTTTAAAATAAAGTAGATAATTTGTGTACGTTAATTATCCGAACCAAAGCTAAGAGTATTTTCGGGACTCTTACCGAATTAAGCAACGAGGAAACAAATACTTTCCAAGCTAGTCGAGATTGGTTCAAAAATTTCAAAAATCGGAAGGAATTCCTAAATATTAAAATTTCAGGTGAGTCAGCTAGTGCAGAAACAGCTTCAGCAGACGCCTTTCTGCAAACAATTAAAAACATCGTTGCAGATGGGGGATATTCAAGCCATCAAATATTTAACGTCGTCGAAACAGCTTTGTACTGGAAAAAATGCCCTCGCGAACAGATTTGACCACAGCAGAAAAACGTGCTTCCGGCTTTAAAGCAGCAAAAGACCGTTTGACGCTTCTTTTTGGTGATAATACCGCCGGCGACTTCAAGTTAAAACCTTTGCTGATCTACCACTCGGAGAACCCGAGAGCTTTAATGGGTATCACCAAAACAAGTTTACCGGTTGTTTGGAAAAGTAACAGAAAGGATTGGGTTACCGCCAGTCTCTTTACAGATTGGTATAAGGTATATTTTTGTCCAGCAGTAAATGATAAATGTATAAATGACAATCTGGCCGATAAAGTTTTGAACTTGTTGGAAAATGCACCTGGCCACCCCGTTAGTTTAGATGAATTGGACGAAAATATAAAAGTTATTTTTCTTCCACCTAGTACTACATCCATTTTACAACCGATGGGCCAAGGTGTTATTACGACGTTCAAGGCATATTATTTAAGACGAACTCTCCAAGAAATGATAATCGAAATTGACCGAAGATCCGAAGGCAACGAGGCCAATGTCAAAGATTATTAGAAAAACTATACGACAAGACAAGCAGTTTTCAAGATTGGCAAATCTTGGGATGAAGTCAGCAGTACTGCTATTAGCACCGCTGACTTCATCCCAAGATATCCCAATATTGAAAACTGCGTGTCTTATCGTATAGTTTTTCTAATAATCTTTGACAGTGGATTCGTTTTCTTCGGATCTTCGGTCAATTTCAATTACCATTTCTTGGAGAGTTCGTCTTAAATAATATGCCTTGAACGTCACATTAACACCTTGGTCCATCGGTCGAGTCATTCCACCAGTTCTATTGAAGATGTAGCTGAAGAACAAACGAAAATCGTCATAATGACCAAAAAAATTGGTTTCATAGATGTGGATTTGTCTGACGTAGAAAATTGATTAACGTCAGACGATGAATTAATAGAATTGCGCGAACATCATGAAGACAATGAAGCTCAAACAGATGACAATTATAATCCACAGACAATACTTTCCCTAAAAAAATTGGCAACCATTATAGGCTCTACTGATGAATTAAAAAATTTAATAGAAGAGAATAATCCAGACTCAGAAAGAAAATATCGCGCAATAGAAGCAATAACTAAGGGCGTTAAACGCTAAAGGACTTGTACATTGTAACTAAAAAAGGCTAGTTTAAGTCAACCTACTCTTAAAAAATATTTCCTACCGGTCACAGAAACATCGCCTCAATCATCTAATTCATCATGCGTTGAAACTATTTCATCATCTGATGAATGCGAAGAGTTATAGATTAAAACAAATAACGTAACAATTTACGTACATACTAACTAATTTACAAATATGTATTGAATTATATTTAATTTTATTTTGTTTTTAAGATTTATGAATTGGAATAAATTGTAGAACCAACTTATTTTTTATTACATATTTGAATAATTTTTTCGACTTACGTCGTTTTAAGTTACGTTGCATTTATCAGGAACGCATCTACGACGTAAGTCAAGGATCGCCTGTATGTGTATTAGTGTGAGTGTTCACTTTGTCGTATAACATCAGAGGGCAATTTTTATTTTTGTATATCTCCAATTCTTCATATCTCTCTATGGTCGGGCCTTTATTTAATTTGAATAACATTTGGAGATTAGTATGTATACCAGTAAATGTGTGTTTTTCATCTGTCAAATGTTGGGCATAATTAGATTTTATTTTGTGTTTTATTAATTTCGTTTATGTGTTCTGCGAATCTTGTTGAAAAAGATAGGCCGTTTGGTAGCCAAATTCGAGTTAATCAGTTTAATAAATAATCAACTAAAAGCTATACGTCACCAAAACGCGAGGTCTGCTGAAAACATCGCTGCTGCGAGTGTACGGAAAACTTAACGCAATCAATTTCTAGTCTTTCACAAGAAGTTGGCCGTTCTGTGACTTCAATTTGGTGAGTTAAGCATAGCGAATTGGGTCTGCACCCGTATAAAATCCAACCTACCTAGGAATTTAAAGAAAATCACTATGCACAATGCTGTATGTTCGTTGATTGGGTTCTGGAGCCGTTGGAAGTTGATCCAAATTTCGCCAAAAACCACATCTTTTGAGGATTTTGGTCTGGCGGGATCATCGGTACTTACTTCTTCCAAAACACATTTAGACTTCTTCCTTTGGGACTATCTTAAATCGTAGGTCTATGTGAATAAACCACAAATAATTGATGCTCTCAATGCTACCTCCAAGCAAAGTCGAAGTCTCTTTCAGTCGGAAAGACCCTTTATTATAAATAAAAAAAGTAACCGAAAAACTGTTTTCGCATAGGAAAACCAAAGTATCGTTTAGTACGCATGTAATGAGTTTTCGATTAGGTTAGAACAGTAAAGTATAAAAATAGTATTAGTAAAAATAAAAGTAGTTGGTGAACACCATAAATTTAAGTTTTCGGTTAGGTTTCATAATAAATTAATTTAGTAAATAACTCACTTTATTAGAAAATAAGTAACTAGATCGTAATGTTTTACGTTTTAATGACGTTCAAATCTGAAATATGTAATGTGTTAAAGAACATCTGCAAAAATAATAATTGTCTTTAGCAAAAATTAATTTTCCTTTCATTTAATTTAAATCACTTAATATTTAACAACAAATACAAATACAATTATGAAAAAAGGAACATCTATATTTATAAGTTTAACTCCCTGATTGAGATGTTAATCGAAGTTTGTATAAAATTTAATAAATAATTCATAACAAAAGTTTATGTGCCCCATCTATTCCCAAACCAAAACACAAAATTAAACAAAACGAGAATTTATCGAGAATCACAAAATTATGCTATGCCAAAAACATAAAATACCGATTTCAAGAGATAATCTTTTATTAAAACGGAAAATGCTGTCTGAAAATATCAAAAAATAATATTTTATCTTATTATCATAATATGTATAAGGAATATTGAAAAAGTTTTCGTTTGTTTAAAAAAAAAATAAATTTGGTTGTTTCAATTTTGAAAATAAATTATTAAATGAGCAGTCTGTGATTTGCAAATTTTATTTTATGTTCTTACAATTTTAAAATGTAAAAAACTCTAGTCTGGCTTCAATACATTGGGATCGCAATTGATTTGTTGAAGAATATTTTTAACGAAGGATTTCAAGTTAACAATCAATAACAAGGAATATTTAATTCTTAAAAATAATCCTCAAATTTGAGTTTATTGTTGCGTTCATCCTGTTACCGGTTTATGTGGGTTATATAAATAATTTTATATAATAAAAAGAGCAAAGAGTGAAGGTATTGCAGTAATAAATAATAAGCTGAAGAAGCTTAGTTTATAAAGGCTAATGTCTGAAGCGGCATTCTCCAATTATTTTGAAGTATTCTTACATAATTCATACCTATAAGAATTATGGAGAAAAAATGTAGTAGAAATAAACCTAATTGCATCCTTCAACGGATACATGCTCATTGTGTTAAGACGGGATTCCATTAATGCAACTTTTTTGTGCAGAATACCAACAAGAGATAAAATCAAAAATCCGACAATTATTATTATTTTATAGCGAAATTTTAAGGGGGACATTTGACATCCACAAAATTATAATCAATAAATTAATAAAACTAAGAGTACGCTTTCCTACAAAAAAGTTAGGGGAATATTTGACTGCGTTTATAACATAACCTAAAAAATATCACATGCATTAAAATTATATAGTACAGAGTAAGTAATAATAATTAAAAATTGTAAAATATTTTAATTTGAACATTAATATAAATTTATCACGAGAACGCGATTTATATCACACTCCACAAAACATATAAAATATATGAGCAAAGTGCTCACCATAAAAATATTACTAAACTAAAATTTGCTGAGAGTGAGGCGTATTTTTCATTTTGGTTGCCATATAAAATACATCGTGTTCACACACATAGGAATTTTTGGTTGTATCTCTTTCTAGTTTTCTGTACAAAAAAAGCTGCTGTAATGGAATTCCGCCTTTATACCGCAACACCTAACCGATCTCTTTGACAGTAAATTACTTTAATATTTTTACTTGAGTTACTTCTAACTTTATAAATAGGTATTTGAATAGTTCACTGATTTTGGTTTGCGAGGACAGACAATACGGAGCCTGTATTCTGCGCAACAATTGAGGCTAGATAAATGGAGTTTATTTCCTTGTGTAGATTTTCATCATTTAATCAACAAATTTGTAGTAATTTGGTCTATTTTAATTAATTCCATTTTTTAGAACCAAAAAAGGAAAACACTTTGACAACTGATAGTTTAGGGTTAATAAACATGCAGCACTTTGATGCCATGACATTTGATTCGAAGCGAACAAAATTCCGATAATCCCAGTTTACGCAATCATTATTAATAAAGCGCAGGGCCAGACGTTCTACAGCGTTGGCATTGATCTCGAGACGACAGTCTTCTCACACTACCAGCTCTATATTGCATTGTCTCGATCGAGTAACGCAAACAATGTAAAGGTTCGCATCGCGAAATTCACACGCAACAAAGTTTACAAAGAAGTCTTTCAAAAGCTACAGGAATAAAACAATTTAAGCAAATGACGCAAAAGAAATTTTTTTCCAATTTTGATTTCAGACTCCTCACAATATGTTCTCAAGGATTAAAAAAAACCGGCCGAGGCATGATACGTGGAGTCAATAGGTTGCTGGTTTAGAGAAGCAATTGATGAAAATATCCTTAGCACCTATTAAACATTTATACTAGTAGATTATAATTGAGTTGTGTTGTGCCATACGATTGTAAGGGTCGTTCCGTTCTGAAGAGAAAATATAAGATTCATATCCTTTCCTCTTGTTATATGTAAACAGGCTGTATGAATAGGGCCGGCGTTATCCAGGACACTTGCCCAGTATTTATTCCTGCAGACCAATTAATCAATCAATCCTGTTATGATCAATGTAACGTAGATTGTACATATAGTCGTACGTCCTCAATTTGGCTAATGAGTAAGGTAGGACGTGAAACACGAAAGAGTTGGATGTATTTCTGACCCTGCAACAAATTGCAGGGATTATAAATAAACAAAGAAGTAGTTTAGCTTTCTTGTGTGAAATAAAAAGAAGAAAGCTGAAGATTAGGTGTTTTGTAACATGGAACATCAAGGCCTACAACAAGAAGAGAGGAATTGGTCGGGAAAACAACAACCATTCGTTTTGAATTCAATATATTATAATAATTTTGAAAAATATCAAAAATTCATGATTATTCAAAGATTTTCTGTTTAGCTTCTTAATTAAATATGTCTTCGTGTTTGATTGGGAATTGATGGAGGTGAGGGTTTTAAAAATTAATTATCTGAAACAGACCATTTACAGTTATTTCTCATTAAAACCAATAGAAAAAAATTACTATACAAATGAATTAAAGTGGTTGTATGCTGCAAGTTTATATTCAGTTGGATGGTTAAATGTGTTGTGAATGGTTTGGTCTGTCTGCGTTGACTTTGTATATATTGCGAAGGCGTGCGTATTTTTAATATTTTTCGAGGAAATTTATTGTTTTCTCTTTCTCTATTTCTAGCGATAGCACAGATAAAGAGACAGATATACATCTTCCACTACCAAATGTTACATATGAACATTCAATCTATGAAATTATATCCAACTCAAATCTGGCCCGATTAGAGAAGGACAATATAATACAATATTACATATGTCGCTCCTCTTTTATTTTGTTATGACTGTGTTAGTATACAAAATGATTTTTTAAATTCATAATAGAAATAAAAGGAAAACAAATCGTCGTATTTTTACGTACTATACGACACCATACCACTACATATAAAGTAAAATCACATTATACAGTAAACACGCATATTTCATCGAAATTATAATTTCTAATTATACGTGAACATAAAGGAAATGTGTAACTCGGTTTTTACTGTACGCAATACAAAATCAAAATACGGTACTTTATGGAAAAAAACAAGAAACGAAAACAGAATTTGAACACAAACAAGCATAGGTTGTTCAATGTATAAACGACGTATGCGATAGAATGGTTTGTGTGCTTTTGCTTCTCGGCATACAAGATAATTTTTCTCACAAATCAATAGGAAAAAAGTATTCACATAAAATTAGAAACAGAAAATAAAAATTATACCGTACCACTACATTTAAACAAATGTGTGTATGCAAAATTTTTGTTAAATTGACGTGACGTAAGAGAATTAAAATAAGTATGTTGATTTGATAGTTTTGAACCATTTAAGTTTTTTTCAAGGATATAATTATAGACATAATTACTTATCCATATTTCGTGTGTGTATTGGATTGTTGATCTACGCAAAATATCCATATGTAGATGCATTTTTGTTTTTATTGGTTGCTTAACTTTTATCATCCTTTATAAAACTAAATACGTATGTAAATTCTAGTCGATTTCTCATCTAGATTGATTAAGGAACCACATTTGCAATATGTAGTTGACTTTCAGATCACGATCGGTCAGCGGTTTTCACATTGGTACAGTTATCCAATATGACGCTCGAGTACCGACTAAAAAAACGTTTTATTTTTTCGTTTTGTTTTGTTGGGAGATCGTTGTAATAAATGTGGTTGTTGCTATAGAAACGTGTGTAGAGGCGTTATTTAATTTTTCAACTATCCCGTTATTTTAGATTTTTTTAAGTTATTTTCTGTAACTTAATGTAGTCTTCATTTAGTCTGTATATTTTCACAAATTATAACTTTTAAAAATTTTAAAAATAATAAACACAAATTATTATTTTAATTTTGTGAAATATATTAAAGTATTAAACTTTATTAACGTGAAAAAATATTTAAAAAATATACAAAAATATTATTAAAGTTACTTAATAATTATTTTTATTATTATATAAAAAACGATCGATTTCGGCGTTTAACAAATCGCCATCATCAGGTAGGATACTTGAATATTAAAGTGTTGTATATTCTACCATCGTCGGTGCTTAACATTTACCTAATTCATAAAAGTTGCAGTTAATCATGTCTGATAAAAAAAATACTTATCCTGCGTTGTTCACAATTGTCGTGCTAAATCTGCAGATAATCCAAACAAAAAATTTTACAAATTTCCTAAAAATGGCTCTAGAAAGGATGAGTGGATTATCTCGCTCGGATTGAAAAAAGAAAATTTAAAAAATAAATAATACTATGTTTGCGAAGATCATTTTTTAATAGAGCAGATTGGCCGTCATCATTTAACGCGGAATGCAGTATCTGTGCTTAATATAGTCAAGGAACACGAGGATTGTAACAATTCATCTCTATTAAGTGAAACAAATGTAATTATTGACCCAACAGTAGCATCCAATACAGTAAGTCTTCACAATAATGCGGTAGTAGATTCAGGTACACAAACGGCTCCAATTGATGAACAAACAGAGTTTTTAGAATTAATTAATAAAATAAATTGCTTCTCATGTGGATGTGATACAACAATCGAACATGATATTAGCTGTTACAAATGTGTGGAAAACTTGAAAAACTTACAAAAGTATCAGAAGCAGTTAAAATATTAAATAAAAAATACAAAATACTACAATTAAAATATGCTAATTTTTATAACGTACAACAAAAAAAAAAATTAAAGCAAAATACTATTGACAAAATAATAGACAACTTAAACATTAATAATAATACAAAAAGTGTTTGTAAGTTACTTTTGAAAAACGATTACTATTACAGTGAAAGTGATAAAAACATTGCGCAATGTATATTTTATAAGTCGTCTAGAGTTTAAAAATATTTGTTAAATAGTTTAAATTTAAAACATCCATCTGTTTCATCTATATACAAGTGGGCGCCGATAAGATTTGTTCTACCTGGGACTAATTTAATTTTATTGAAACAATTAGAAATTTTATTTTTGAACATGTCAACGACCTCCAAAATCTGCGTTTTATCGTTTGATGAAATTAAAATAAAAAAGGATCTGACTATGAACCTCTCTACAGAAAAAATTGAAGGTTTCTGTGACGATGGTGTTAAAAGGACAAGTGAATTGGCAACTTACGCCTTGTTTTTTATGTTAAGGGGAGTGATTGACAATTGGAAACATGTATTTAGTTACGTCTTAGTCAATAACTTGGATGCTGTATCGTTATCAGAACTGATCAAAAATAATATAAAAACATGTCAAGAAATTTTGAAGTTAAATGTTGTCATGTTGACATGTGACCAGGCAGCTACAAATATTCAAACTTATAAATATCTGGGCATTGAATCGAACAAACCATATACAGGGTTATCCAATTCGAGGTTGATAAAGTAAACTTAAAAAAAAACACACAAAATATTCGGAATGTATTGTAATTTTTATTTCATTTTACAGATTGATCCTTGCCATTTTTAGTTAAACAAGATATCATTCAAATGTCCTCCACGGGACTTCTTACAGGCCTTGATTCTTTTGAGGTAATTTTCAATGACTTTTCGGCACATTTCGGGCGGTATTTCTTCCATTACCTTACGAATATTAGTTTTCAATTCGTCAAGAGTTTGAGGATTGTTTGCGTAAACACGATCTTTCGCGTACCCCCACAAAAAGAAATCCAAAGGCGTTAAATCACAGGATCTTGGAGGCCAATTGACATCAGCCAATCGCGAAATCAAACGTCCAGGAAATTTCTCTTGCAAAAGATCTCGATTTGCTCGTGTTACGTGACTGGTTGCTCCATCCTGCTGGAACCACATATCGTCAAGATCATAATCTTCGATTTTCGTAAAAAAATAATCGGTTAACATGCGGCCATAGCGCTCAGAATTGACGGTAACGGTTCGTCCATGGTTGTTCTCAAAAAAAATACGGCCCAATCACACCACCAGACCACAATGCGCACCAAACAGTGACTTTTTCCGGGTGTAATGGCTTCTCTACAATCAATTGTGGATTTTCTGAGCCCTAAATTCTACAGTTTTGCTTATTAACGTATCCACCAAGCGAAAAATGAGCTTCATCACTGAAGAAAATTTTGTTCGAAAAATCAGCATCGACGGCCTGTTTTTCCGCGTTTAATTTTAACGCGTTGGTCGATTGTTAAATGCTCCATATATTCTTAAATGGCAGAATGTCAACTAAATAAATGACAGCGTACTTGACGTTTATCTTTGACAGATGTCGGTATACAGATTTATACTTTATCAACCTCGAATTGGATAACCCTTTATCATTGTTAATGGCACAAAAGTTTTTGCACAATTTGACGCACCGCATTTATTAAAATCTGCAAGAAATGCTTTCATTAAAAATAAAATAATGCATCCCGAATTTGGCACTGCTGACAGCACAATTATTACAAAAGTTTTTGAACGAGACACAAAAAATAGAATTAAATTAATACCTAAAGTAACTAAAATCCATTTGCAGCCCACCAATTTTCAAAAAATGAGTGTGAGGCTTGCTGCTCAATTATTAAGCAATACTGTTGCCAGTTCAATTAGAACTGCATTACAAGTCTCTCCGGAAATTTTTAACCAGCATCTGGATAATGTGATACCAACTGCAAAGTTTATAGAGTTTTTTAACAATCTATTTGATTGCTTAAATTCGAGAAATTTTTCGTCGACAGCTCCTTATGGTCAACCATTATATAAAGACAATAAAATTTACAATTTTTTACAAAATGCTCTGGAATATTTAAAAAATATAAAAATACTTTCGAAAAATGAGAATTATTTTAAATTCATAAAAGGTTTCTAGCTAACTATAAACAGTCAACTTGCATTAATAAACTATTTAGCAGAAAACTACAACATTGAATTTATTTTGACTGGGAGGACGAACCAAGATGCTCTTGAAATTTTTTTTTTCTCAGCTTAGAGGAAAAGGAGGTTTTAATTATAAACCAACAAGCTATGATATTGGACATCATTTTGCAAACATTTTAGTTACTAAAATGTTACATAATTCACTTCACTCGAATTGCATTCTTGAAGACAGTGAAACTATTAAATTTGATTAGGATATGTTTAAAACAGAGTACAAATTAACTATTAAAGAAAATGGTGCTGAATATGACTATTGCGATGAAGAAATGGACATATTAGTTGATAATCTTAATCCAGAAAATATTGAAACTAATGCAATTTCTTACTACGCAGGATATTGCCTTCGAAAAAAGATAAAATGTGAATTATGTGATCTAAAACTTTTTAAACCGGACGAAGTATTTCGCAAAAACGAAACTTTTATTTATGTTAAAAATTTCAATAAAGAAGCAAGCACATTTGGATCTTTAAAAGTTCCCAGTGAAGAATTTTTTTCCGTAGCAAAATTAGTTTCAAACATATTTGAATCGTATTACGCAGCCGAACCTCATCTACCAAACCTCCGGGAAAAAATTGTATTAACCAGTTTGAGAAATATATTGCATAGTTATCCAACATTTCTGCCAAACAACAACGACCCCTGCCTGTTACAAACACATTGAAGCCTTAATTAATTTCTTCATATTAGTACTGATTAGAAAAAATTGTAAATGGTCAGTTTTAAATGATGAGTTTGGTTCCAAAAACTCTAAGCCGCAGGATAATTACCAATCGACGCCACATTCAAAGAAATTAAAAATTTTGACTAATTAATACACATACAAATAAAATCGTAGTGATATAATATGTACAAATATTTTTTAATTAAATGAAATGTTACTAATTTGTGTTTGTGAATTCCTTTTTCTATTTTCGTTTAGCTTTTACCCACTCATTCCTGTACACGATACCAAAACAAGGGTACGAGATTCGAATTCGATTTGATTCAGATCCGAACAATTCTTACTAAAAACTAAATATGAATCTAGTACTCTCGGTTTGGAATCGTATTCATGAATAGTGTCTCAATCGACGAGAACAATTCGATTACGACGTGGACGCGAGGAAGTTTGTGTCAAACGAGAACAATCCTTCCGAAACGATTCATCCAGAGAACAATCCTTCCGAATTTTCATCCAGCATACCCAATCCCATCATAATCCGATAAGATTTTAACGAGTTCCGCCCCAGATAGCTACATTCCAGAACTTCTTCCAAAAATCATTTAATAATCCCATTTCCATCCAGCATACCCAATCCCATCATAATCGGTTAAGAATTGAACGATTTCCTTCCCAGGTGGCCATATTGCAGAACTTCTTCCAAAAATCATTTAATAATCCCATTTGGATCCAGCATACCCAATCCCATCATAATCAGATAAGATTTTAACGAGTTCCGCCCCAGATGGCTACATTTCAGAACTTCTTCCAAAAATCATTTAATAATCCCATTTCCATCCAGCATACCCAATCCCATCATAATCGGTTAATAATTGAACGATTTCCTTCCCAGGTGGCCATATTGCAGAACTTCTTTCAAAAATCATTAATAATCCCATTTGAATCCAGCATACCCAATCCCATCATAATCAGATAAGATTTTAACGAGTTCCGCCCCAGATAGCTACATTCCAGAAATTCTTCCAAAAATCATTTAATAATCCTATTTCCATCCAGCATACCCAATCCCATCATAATCGGTTAAGAATTGAACGATTTCCTTCCCAGGTGGCTATATTGCAGAACTTCTTCCAAAATCATTTAAGAATCCCATTTCCATCCAACATACCCAATCCCATCATAATCAGATAAGAATTTAACGAGTTTCGCCCCAGATGGCTACATTCCGGAACTTCTTTCAAAAATCATTTAAGAATCTCATTTCCATCCAACATACTTAATCCCATCATAATTGGTTTAAAATTGAACGAGTTCCGTCCCAGATGACCATATTCTAGAACTTCTTCCAAAAAACATTTAAGAATCCCATTTCAATTCAACATACCCAATCCCATTAAAATCGGTTAAGAATTAAACGAGTTCCGTTCAAGGTGGCCTAATTCCGGAACTTCCAGAAATCATTTAAGAATCTCATGATCGAATTCCGTCCCAGGTGGCCATATTCCAGAAATTCATTCAATAACACATCCAATTCCAACATAATCAGCTAAGAAATGCCTGAGTTTCTTCCCAGATGGCCATATTCCAGAACTTCTTCCAAAAACTGTTTATGAATCTTATTTTCATCCATCAAACAAAATTCCTTTATAATCGGTTAAGAGATAAACGAATTCTGTCCTAGGTGGCCATATTCCAGAACAAGTTCAAAATCCGTAGTCGATTAAAAACATCCCCAATTAGTCCCCCCCCCCCCCCCCCCCAAGACTCCCCAATTAGTCCGTTAAATCGAGGTTTTCCTATATAGTTGAACAATTAAATAACGGCTTTAAACATATTTCTTTAGCGACAACCAAATTTATTACAACGATCTCACTCTGATATTTAATAAAATTAAAAGCAAAAAGAAAACGTTTTTTTAGTCGGAACTCGAGCGTCATATTGGATAAGTGTACCAATGTGAAAATCGCTGACCGATCGTGATCTGAAAGAAAACTATTGTAAATGTGGTCTCTTAATCAAACTCGATGAGAAATCGACTAGAATTTATATATGTATTTAGTTTTATAAAGGATGATAAAAGTTAAGCAACCAATAAAAACAAAAATGCATCTACATATGGATATTTTGCGTAGATCAACAATCCAATACACACACGAAATATGGATAAGTAATTATGTCTATAATTATATCCTTGAAAAAAACTTAAATGGTTCAAAACTATCAAATCAACATACTTATTTTAATTCTCTTACGTCACGTCAATTTAACAAAAATTTTGCATACACACATTTGTTTAAATGTAGTGGTACGGTATAATTTTTATTTTCTGTTTCTAATTTTATGTGAATACTTTTTTCCTATTGATTTGTGAGAAAAATTTTCTTGTATGCCGAGAAGCAAAAGCACACAAACCATTCTATCGCATACGTCGTTTATACATTGAACAACCTATGCTTGTTTGTGTTCAAATTCTGTTTTCGTTTCTTGTTTTTTTCCATAAAGTACCGTATTTTGATTTTGTATTGCGTACAGTAAAAACCGAGTTACACATTTCCTTTATGTTCACGTATAATTAGAAATTATAATTTCGATGAAATATGCGTGTTTACTGTATAATGTGATTTTACTTTATATGTAGTGGTATGGTGTCGTATAGTACGTAAAAATACGACGATTTGTTTTCCTTTTATTTCTATTATGAATTTAAAAAATCATTTTGTATACTAACACAGTCATAACAAAATAAAAGAGGAGCGACATATGTAATATTGTATTATATTGTCCTTCTCTAATCGGGCCAGATTTGAGTTGGATATAATTTCATAGATTGAATGTTCATATGTAACATTTGGTAGTGGAAGATGTATATCTGTCTCTTTATTTGTGGCGATAGTTTAAAGTTTTTATGTATGTTGTTTATATATTTGTGTAATTTATCTTTATTCTAATATACAAAGTATTAAAAAAAAGTAAAAAATTGGAATAGAAAAAAATTACTAAGTTTTTAAATATGGTCAAAACACTTGTTGTTTTGGCCAAGTAAAAATGAGGTATACTCCAGTGTTATCATTTCAATACTCTTATTTGTTAAAACTGTAATTATTTTTGAAGAACTATAATATTTATGGACATTTCAAATAATTTCACGAGTGATTGAGCTATCTGGCCAAATTCCTCTGAAGAGGCTACACAATTTTTTTTCGTTTCGTTTCAACAGTTTTTCTTGACAACTTTCACAATCAATCTTTTTTAAATATAATATTCTGTGAAGTATTCTTATACATTATTGCGTTATTCACTATGATATTTAAATATGCTTTTTCGATTATTTCAGGTGGTGGGGAGATATTGCTTTATTCATTTTGATATTTGAGACTGTTTTCATATTTTATTTTAAAACTGTGGCAATCCAGTATGATTTCTGCTTCATCAGAAATGCAATTTTGAAACGGCGACTGCTATTTTCCGCAAATGTACTCTTATTTCATGGGTCGAAGGCATGTTATTAATTCTTCCTTTTCCTTTTAACATTGAAAAAAATTCTAGACAATCCTGACTAGTTCTTCCCGTAAGTAAATACTACTTTAAACCAAATTGTTCGTTCAACACATAAATTAATAACATTTGCGCATTTATGGTTGTTCTCAGTTCCATTATAAATTTAAAATATTTTCCATTTTTGGAGATAAACTTGCTTCAAGTAACTTGAAAACGTTATTGTTAATTTCTAAAGGACGCTCAAAAGGCGCAGAAGACGAAAATCTTCGACAATTTAAGCTATCAAAAATATCATTGAATTCTTAAACAAACTCGGCTGTTGGTTGGGCATTATTCAAAAAATCACCAAAAATGTATGGCTTTACTTTTAACTACTTACTTAATATTTGGGCTGCCATTTTTAAATTCATTTTTGGTTACGGCATTAATTTTATTTGTTGAAGGCATTCCACATCAAATATTTTACCAATTACATTGATATGAACCACTCCAATATTCGGAAATTGAATTTAATTAAAAAAAAAAAACATTCTCACGTCGATTATTGCGTGGATTTCACAGTGAAAGAATTTTTTCAGTAAAAATACTGGGAAACCGAAAAAAGGAGAGTATAAATATTAAAATTACGTTAGAGTGATAAAGACAATAAATGTTGGCATAAAAAGTATTGAGTTTCATACTTTTTATGGCAACATTTTCCTTGCTTACTGCCAGTAAATTTTACTGAACATTTTTTTGTTTTTCTTTCAAGTAAAGCCTAAATTCCATTGAAAAAAGTTACTGAGTTTTTTTACTGATAATTTGCAAAAAAATATTTTAAAATTTCGTAAGTGACAAAGAACAGAAATATTTTTTATTTCATTTTTATAGTGAAATTTTATGGTTTCACATTTTGGCTTAACCAAAAAATTTCATAAAAGTTTTAATTTATACATTTTTGTTAAATTCTTTTTTTATATATTTTAATGTTTATATAAGTACCACAACTAACCACTAAAAAATACTTCAATTTACATTTTTTATAGCAGTATTATGGGAGTAAACTAGCACCATCACAACACATCTATTATCTCCACTGTAAAATTCACGCATATAGAACTCGCCGGATTTACTGAGCCAGTTACGTAATACGACTCCACCATTATTCCCGATTCTGCAGAAATCATTAACAACAAAGTAAGCAGCTAAAATATAACATTATGTTTTCACAACGTACAATACAGCATACCAAATATTGCTGATTGTATAAAACTTAACATTGTTGTTACATAAACATTATTCGGTCGGTCTTCAACCCATCGCACTATTTAATAGCATATACATAGTCTTATATTCTTTTTAAAATATATTATATTACATAAATATAGTAACTTACCATAATTTAATATTATATTGATCTCAAATAATCCTATAAACAAATATCATGCAATCGGTCTTCAACCAATCGTAATTAAGAATATTAATAAATATAAACATCAATAGAAAATGATATAAGACAATACACTCTGTATTGAGAGGCAGAATAGTGATGACTCTGTAAACTTAAACATCCACGATTGCCTTTGAAATAAAAATAAATTGTGTTATGAATTAAATTGTGTTATTTTATTTAAAATCGAACCCAAGTCTCATAACTCGCCGGGAGTCCAAACTCCATAAAAAAAAAATTAAAATCACGAATTTCGATGAAAATTGCATCATGTAAAACTGGTTTTATTTTTACACAAATCAAACAAAAACATTCGTTCGAAATCCGCAGCTAAAACATTACGAATGGTTTGCGAATCGTAAAAACTAAGTTAGATGAAAATAAACCCATTTTTCAACGCAACCTTGATTGAAATTATTAATTTTTTTTAATATGGAGTTTGGACTCCCGCCGCAGTAAGTCCGGCGAGTTCTATAATCGACGTGTCTAACTGATATAGAATGTACCGCGTCATATTGCACCAGAATTATGTGTCCATTTACGAAAAACACGGGTTTTCTGGGGGCCACCCCTAGTTTTTTATACGCAGCGATGTTTGTGGCAGCTTCGTCTCAAGTTACCATTACAACATTTAGTTTTAACTGCTCCTTACATATTTTAATGTTTTCTTTCAACATTTCCGACAAATCGACTGGCTTAGTCGAACCGTTGATCAATACATAATTAAGTACATACTTCCAATCATTCACCAATCCACGAATCATAAAAAATAATGCAGCTGTTGCTAACTCGTTCTTCCTTTGGTGTTCATCATCCTAAAATTAAAAGTTAAGTCTTTGTTGATATGAATTTCATCAAAACATAACACGCATATTTTTCATTTTTCTGATAAACACAATTCGAACTTGGTTAATTAAATCCTCATTCGTTCCAGGAGGTATAAATTTAATTAGAGACCATTTATATATTGATGTAGAAGATGGAAGTTTTAAATGTAATTGTTCTCTTAAATATCGGTAGGTTTGGGTAGTGTGATTCACTTCGAGGGTCTCAATATACTTTCATTTATAAGCTTGATTAGCTTAATATTTTTAGACATCTTGATTTTCCACTGCTAGCTTTTTCTGGAGGCAATGAACGCAGTTAATTAATTCAATAAGTCGTAAAAATGAAACTTTTTCATAGGGAGTTTCGGTTTGGATATTAGCATTGTTGGTTGACGGATTTAATCTAATGGATTTTTCAATATAAAATTGAGATTCTAGATTACTTATTATTGTATTTTCATTGTTTATTTTTTTCACAATATAAAATTGGCACCGCGTTTTTAATTAAATTGTTAGAGGACGTTATATGTTCGTTATATGTTAAAAAGTTCTTTTGATATAGGTTATTATGTTTGTTAACAATTCCAGTTGATAAAAGTCCTATTGAATCTACGAGGGTATATCAAAAAGTCTTGCAATATCATATGAAAAAAAAGAGTGAGTGAGACAACAATATATTTTTCAAAACCATTTTTTGTCGCGATGAAACTTCTAGAAGAACATTTCGATGTAAATTTTACAGTTCGTTTGTTTTTGTCAATTTAGTAACACGTGTTTTGAATTTTTCTTAAAATGAATGAAATTGAATATCGCGCCGTTATTAAATTTTTCTGTAAAGATGACCGAAATGCAATTTATATATTCAACTATATATCAAAAGTTTACTGCGAATCTGCACCATCATATGCCACAGTAACAAGGTGGGTAAAATTATTCAAAAGTGGTCGGGCATCATTAGAAGACGACAACTGCTCGGGTCGGCCAGCTGATGCTATTAGCCATGAAAACGTAATTTTGGCCGAATCTATTGTATTGGAAGACCGGCGTATTTCTATTCCGCGGTTAGCGTGGAGACTTTCTCTTTCATACGGTACCACATATACTATATTACATGACCACCTTCACATGTCGAAAGTAAGTGCACGATGGGTTCCCCGTTTGTTGAATGCAGAACAAAAAAAATGCGTGTTCAAACTTCAAAGGCGATTTTAGATATGTACAAAGAAGATCCAGAAAATTTCTTGGATAACATAATAACAGGCGATGAAACATGGCTTCATCACTGGGGTCCGGAATCCAAACAAGAATCGATGCAATGGATTAAACGTAGCGAACCACCACCAAAGAAATTCAAAACTCAACTGTCTGCTGGTAAGGTTTTGGCAACAATTTTTTGGGATGCTGAAGAAATTTTGATAATCGATTATATGCCACCGAAAACCACAATCACAGGCATATATTACGCAGCGGTTTTGCGAAAATTGAAAAAAGCGATCCGAGAAAAACGGCCAAGGAAAGTTAGAAAAAAAATCTTGCTTCTTCACGACAATGCACCAGTGCACAAGGCTAATGTTGCTCAAGCTGCATTAAAGGACTGCGGCTTCGTGGAAATTCCGCATCCACCGTACAGTTCAGACTTGGCACCCAGTGACTAATTTCTGTTACCCAATTTGAAAAAAAAAATTAGGGGCCGGAAATTTTCCAGTGACTATGAAGTACAGTCTGTTGTAAATGGATATTTTATGGAGCAAAAGAAATCTTTGTTTTTAGAGGGTTTAGGCAAGTTAATTGATCGATGTGACAAATGTATAAACCTTAAAGGAGATTATGCCGAAAAATAAAAATATTGCTGTCTCACTCACTCTTTTTTTTCATATGATATTGCAAGACTTTTTGATTTGCCCTCGTATATCTCCAGTTTTAAGCTTTTATTGAATTTCGTAGAAATTTGAAAATTTTTAAGCCTGATTTAGCCGATTTTAACTTGGAATTTGGAACAATACCGGTTAAACGTTGTTTTCTTTTTTTCAATTCTACTCTTGATTCTACATTTTTAAGAAATAATAAAACAACTTAATATCTTAAAAGAATCCGAAGGTTTAAGTGTAATATACGTATCAGAAGTACTTCAGTACGTTTCATTACTCAAACTCTGAGATATACTTATACACCTTCATTCCATTCTCAAGTTCAAAATTTATATGAAAAACGTGATCGAAATTTTGTTTTTGATATCAAATTTTGATTTGTACCATTGCATTGTTTCCGGAAATATAAGCTAAAGCGGATTAGTTCAAGAAACGCAATTTAGGTAGGACTGCATGACACAGGGCAATTTCATACGAGTTTTTCAATGATCGCAAAGTTAGCGGCAATTAAATTATTTTAAAAACCTTAAATGTTATTATTTTCGATGGTTGTCATATTGTGCACGTTTTATTACGATTTTATATTATTTTATTTTACATAAATGAGAGTTTGTTCTTTTCGTTTTGTGATAATTTTTATTATTTTATTAATTTTACAATAAGTACTAGTTTCGAGTTAAAGTTGACAAAGAGCGAATGGTGGAAACTAGTACCTATTGAAAAATTACTCTACTATTGAACAAACTCTCTCTCTCTCTCTTTGTCTCTCTCTCAAGGGATTTGGCCGCATCAAGGTTTCATAATCATATTTTCATTTCGGGTAGTAAGTGATTAATTCATTGATCCTCAACCAGCCGTGAACTTTTTTCTTTGTCACCACCGGGAATCGAACCCTCCGGTCGCTGGAGCAAGCATTCTGACCACTTTGCCAACGGGGCGGCAAATATATATATATATATATATATATATATATATATATATATATATATATATATATATATATATATATATTATATATATATATATATACATATATATATATATATATATATATATATATATATATATATATATATATATATATATATATATATATATATATATATATATATATATATATATATATATATATATATATATATATATATATATATATGTATGTCGTAAATTTTAAACCTTTTTATTACACTAGTGTAATTTTTCTGTGTTTTAGCATGAACAACATTTTTGAACATGGACAATGCTACAAACAGTTTAATTTGAAAAATTTCCAACTTCAATAATTTAAGTAATTAAAATAATTTTATTTGCAAAGTTCCCTTCGTTCCACAGAAAAATGTTAAACACGTTAATGTGAAATCTAATTAAAACAGATACAGATGCTTAAAGTCACCAATTGGACTGTATTTGCTGCAGTGTCCAGCTCTTTCACTAAATTAATATCAAAAACTGTCAATCTTAAACTGGTCTCTAATATTTTATTTCTGAAAGCAATACTGCTCATGTCACATTTTTATGTCAGATTACCTTTTCTTGTACGATTGTTCAGGATTTTCAATCAAAATTCACTAATTTATAAATAGTTTGATTCACGTTAGAAACACACTAATGTTAATGTTATAAAAAGATACTCAATTTTTTTACCAAAAGCTCAGATTTTATAAATCGAACTTTTCGCATCATATATTCATAAATATACAAAATAAACAGAATGAGGGAGCACTTAACCTGAAACTAATTACCAATAACATATGTAATAGACCAAAGGATTAATAGGCTAATGGGAAGAGTCTTTTGCCCATGGTAATAACGTGACCAATTGCCATGTTGACGCGGTCAACTGCATTGCCGGCAAACAGTAGCATCCGCCCGACCGAGGAGGAGAGGTAAAATAATGTTTTCTTCTAAATAGTCCTACATTAATCAATTAATTACATTAATTAATTCAATTCAATTAATTTTAAAATATCTAAAGAAAAGATTGAGCGAAACAAGCCAGGTTTAAAAAAAATAACAAAATTAGTGGAATTAATTTGGTGTATGTATTTACTTCAATCTTCCACATTCAATTCGTAAATAATGATTTTAATGTAACTTGTAAAATCAAATTCAAAACCTTATTTTGATATTTACAATTTTACTTACATAATCGTGCTAGTTATATTATTCTCTAAATTGTTAGTTCAATTAAAAACATTGAGTTTATTTTTATAATAAATCGATTGATTTATAAAACCGTAGAACTATTTATAAAATTAAGATTACAAAATCATATAGAAAGTGCTTTCAATATATGTATGTATTATTTTTAACCAAAATACAACAAACAAAAATTATTCGGTGTGCAAGTAAAAACTCTGGTTTTTTTGGTCAAATTAAACTTCCTTTAAAATATAATCGTTACAAGAATTAAATATCGAAATATTCATCATTACTATCTATGGTCTTTTGCCAGTTATCAGGTAGATGATGAATGCCTGTGCGATATAAACTTGATGGTTTCAAAGCAAAATAGTCATGGAACCATGCGACTGTTGATTTTTTTGGTTATAAGCGGCCGTAATTTTCATTTGTTGCTATTAGCGGCCGTTGGTTATTTTGTTGCCTGCGATCACGTCGGGGTCACCAGTTTTGGTAGTTTGGAGCTCCACCAAGCTTTTAAATAATTTACAACCCAGAAACCACTATTATTTTATGATTTTTTATTTCGATCATTTGATTATAACCACTTTAAATTTTACCCTAATTCTTCATGTGGTTGTTGTATTAATATAATTTATTTTTTAATGTCTTTTTCTCTTGTTGTATACTAGCTGATGAGAGAGAAGTAAAAATAAAACAAAGGAGCGCGGTTAATTCAAATTTTATATTTTGCGAATATTTAAACATGGGCACTTGATTATAACCATTAATTGGTTTATAGATTGTAGACGATTGATTTTAATTTTTTTTATTTTTAATAATGTGTAATCCCCCATTCTTGAGCACAACTTCAAAACCTCTATCTGATAAGGAATTAAACAGGCTCTGTACATAATTTAATGGTATCTGCTCGAAAGCATCTTCAATTGCAGCAATCAGCCCATCCCTATTTTGAAATTGCCTTCCTTCAGCATAAATATTGCACGATAACCATCCCCACAAATTCTCGATTATGTTGAGATCGGGAGATACAGCTGGCCAGTCCAGAACTTCCACGTTATTATGTGCAAACCATTGCTTAACACGTCCTGCTGTATGAATGGGCGCGTTATCTTGTTGTAAAATTCATCGTTGGCCATTGAACATTCCTTGGAAATTAATTTTCTGTATTTCTAATAGTTTAATGTAATTCGCTGAGGTCTGCCGACCTTCCAAAACAACCAAATCGATGGCGCCATGAAAGGAAATTGCAGCACATACCATTACTGTTCCAACAGCAGTATGACGACGAGACAGAAACGGCTCAGATTTCCTCAAATCATGGAAGTAATACTGAAACCCATCAGATCCATCCAAATTAAATTTCTTTTCATCAGAAAATATCACCTGATGCCATTCTTCCTTCCAATTAAAATGTGTCCGGTAGTACTCTAATCTAGCATCTTTATGACGCTGAAGTAAATATGGATTTTCATAAGTTTTTTCCGTTTAAGATGCAGACACTGTTTAATTACTCTGCGTACTGTCCAGATACTGGCTAAAGTTCCAACTTTATCTTTTATTTTGCGAGCGGTGGCAGCAGACTGCGACGCAGCGCGTAAAATTAACCTACGCTCTCGTTCTGTTGTTGCTCTTGATGTGCGCCCTTTACGGTTTTCCCATAATTTTCTTGATTATTTAGATAATTATTGATTGTCGCATGATTTCGACCAATTTTAATCGCTATTTGCCGATTAGAATAATTTTCTTGATTAAATGCAACAATGTTACCAATTTCTTCCTTTGTCAACGTTTTACCTCTACCCATTGTTATAAAAATGGATTTTTTTTTAATAATGACGGGAAATAAATCGCAGCAATAGAAAAAAACAATTGAAATAATTTTCAAGCATTTCAGTTTTTTAAAGTTTAAAAACAATTAATGGTTATAACCAAGTGCTCATGTTTAAATATTCGCAAAATATAAAATTTGAATTGACCGTGTTCCTTTGATTTATCTTAACTTCTCTCTTATCAGCTAGTACACAACAAAACAAGAGAAAAGACATAAAAAAAATTATAGCAAAACAACAACCACATGAAGAATTAGGGCAAAATTTAAAGTGGTTCAAATCAAATGATCGGGAGTGTACATATGTATTTTATAGAATTGTTGACTAGATATATTTTAATTCACCTTGAACTTTTTCGTTTTTCACAGCTTGTTAAAATGTTTAGTTATCAAAACCCGACGCACACTACAATATTTTACCACGAGTTGGTTTATACCCATCTAACCATTCAGTTGCTAGCCAATTTTATATGATGAATTTCGATACAAGGTGTGAAAACGCCACACATTGCTTACTAATCCAAATGAGACAAAACGATGAGATGATATTTTCGATTTAATCACAACAGACAATTTAACTTATTTCTACGTACATGTTATAAAAACAAACTTAACTAAAAAATAATTCCATTGAGGCAGCCATATTATTTTCAATATTAGACATGACTGCAACACTAAAGCACTAATAAAATTGAACATGTTAACTTGTTTTTAAAGAGTAGTTTTTGTTTCCGAAAACATTTAATTCGGGTCAACCGTCAAAAATAAATGTATGTATATACACTTGAATCTCGATTATCCGTGAACCTCGATTATCCAGGATTTTTTATTCTCTTGGTTAAGTGAATTTCATCTGATTAACCGGGATTTTTGATTATCCGGGAAGCCCCAATCATCCCGGATAATCGAGTTTCAAGTGTACACCAAACAAAGCCGCGACGGCCAAATGAACATAGCGGTGTTCTATACATTCCATACTTAATGCCATAAAATATTCTTACGAATAAAAATAAATTGAGTGTATATCTCACACACAGCATGTTTGATTTACATTTAAAATGCGTCCTTATTGAAAGACCCTTTATAAAGAAAATTATGGTAAAATAAAAGCTATACAGTAGGTTTTGGAAACCTTCCGCGTGATGGCTGGTCTCCACTTGCATATTTTTTCCTTGACAAAAAATAAATGGCTTCTGCTCATGACATTATTAGTATAGTATACTTACTACTACACTTAAAAACTAGACATATTTTCTCTGTTCTGATCAAATGTTCTGTTTAGTGGGATCATTTTGCGACGAAATAAATTGAGATTTTCGTTTGTGCCTGTGTAATCATTTACATAAATTGTCAATAATAATTATAATTGTTTTAATTTATATTCATTTAAATTGTAGTTGTGATTGTGTAATAATTTATATAAATTAAAATTTTAATTATTTAATATGGA
The DNA here is from genome assembly GCA_947310385.1 of Nephrotoma appendiculata. NCBI lineage: Eukaryota > Metazoa > Arthropoda > Insecta > Diptera > Tipulidae > Nephrotoma > Nephrotoma appendiculata. The sequence goes on from OX371225.1 coordinate 89,132,447, forward strand.
CGAACTTAATATGGATACTATATATTGGAATACGACATTATATGTTCCCAGCATATATATTCGTTATCACTGTTAGGTGATTTATCAGATGATTTTCTCGAAAGACCTGCAAGATGGTATTGGATACATCCTTTGGGAGTAAGGAAGAAACATCAACACTTGTGAAAGAAGTGCATTTACGAGTTCATTAGAATTTTCGAAATTTCCATCGGATGTATTCATTCGAATTCGACAAACTACTAAATATAATTGGGCCGCGCATGCAACGGGATGCAACACGACGTGAAATTATTACGTTAGCCGAAAGATTGTCATTAATTTTGAGGTAAGTTTATTGTTTCATAATTTTATCCATTTTTTATTTATGCATTTCTATATTTCCAGATACATACTTAGCTAGTGAGAATTCCATGATGTACATTGGTAAATATGGATATCGAATCGTAAAATCTACTACTTCTAAAGTAATTAGTAAGACATGTTCTGTTATCAGGGATTGTCTTCTACCAGTTGTATTGGCCCCAAAAATGGAAGCAAAGTGGCGAACAATTAGCTCAGATTTTGAAGCGATATGGAATTTTCCAAATTGTTTAGGAGCTATAGACGGAAAAGACGTATATTATTCAGGTAATTTTAATATATTCAGGTAATTTTAATTGCATAAATATAAAATAACTTTGACCAAACTTGATTGTTTTCATTCCAGGCATTTGGTAATTATGGTGGATATTGGTAGTGCTGGCCGAAATAGTGATGGAGGAATTTTCCGCAAGTCCATTTTCGGATCTGGAATCCTAAATAGATCAGCATATATGTATGTATTTTTCAACAGATACGAATCTACCAAGTACGATGAAAAATGTGCCTTTCGCCTATGTGATGAAACATTTCCTTTGCTGCCTAATTTAATGCGTCCTTATCCAGGACGTAGTAAAGGCAGGTTGTCACTTGATAAAAATATTTTTAATTATCGGTTATCAAGATGTTGACGTACAATTTAAAATGCGTTTGGAATTCTAGCTTGAAAATTTAGAACTTTCAAACAACCTATCAATACAAGCCGTTCAACCGTGTTAAAAATCATTCAAGCAACATCTACCTTCATAATTGGATCGTTAACAAAACCACCTGATATATTGAGCGTGAACTGGTAGACCGAGATTAAATCAATGGAGGGACGGTTGAGGGACAATGGCGTACTGAGTTTACATGCAACCAATTCGAGACTAATTCAAGACTAGGTGGAAATAATTCAACACGCTACTCTTATGAAATAAGAAAAGAATTTATCAATTATTTTATTCACAGCTACATATAATATATTTACAAATACATCGGTCGTCTCATCAGACTGTAGTGACCAAACTACAAAAATATTGAAAATATTTTGAACTAATCAAAGTATAATCACCATGCCTTAGCGAATTTTAATGATTCACGCATCATCGTGTTAAGACTTTGATTAGTTCAAAGTATTTTCAATGTTTTGTAGTTTGGTCACTGCACTCTGATGAGACGACCGAATTTTTTAATACAAAAAGTTCAATGTTTCATTAGTTCGAAACCAAACTTCCATCATCTTGATAACCTCACCTTGATGTATTATTTTCAAACAAACTTGTAAGTCAAAAGGCAAATTTTTTCTATTGTGAGAGCTCTGTTAATTATTTTTCATCAAATACTGCGTTGATTTCTTTAATTTTAATTTTGATTTCGGCTTCGGGCATACGGCGCAACCTACTTTCCAAATGATGTACAGTATGTGCAACAATTGTACGGCAAAAAACTAAGTAAAATTAAAATTACGATTTTTTTTTTGTTTTTGTTATGACAGTTTATTTTTTTTTTTCTTGGGCGCTATCAACTAATTACATAGTAAAGTCACTATTACTGGTAATCTCTTTTGTCCATACTATCGACCAAATTTTCTGCATACTGTGGTGATAAATTTTTCCATATTTTCCGGACAACTCGCGCTAGAGCGCTCAAATTTTTTATGTGGTACATTTTCAGATAAATATTCATGAGTGTTTATAAATTTCGATTGGAGGACTGAGATAGCCAATCCAATGTTGTGATGCCGTTTTTGAGTATAAATTTCGAACAGACTATGCTATGGTGTTTTGGATCGTTGTCTTCTTGCAAGATCCAATTAGAGTTCCTCACTCCAAACCATTTATGGACAGATCGTAACAAACTTCGTGAATAAATTTTATTCATGAAAAGTGCGCTTAAGTTCCGTATGGAAACGATTAATTTACCAAAACCTTGCTTGGTGAAGCATCTCCATACGTTGAACTCGGGTGGGTGCTTCGAGTTCGGACAATCCTTTTTTAACTCGCCTTTAACCTTAAACCAAAGTATTTCCATATGCGTAGCCATGTTCCTTAATTCTATTGTAAACGAATAATTTTCAGCAAATAACTGTATGATGGCCTAATTCTCTTTTTTTTGTAGTGGTTCGAATTTTGCCTCTATCTGGCAAATAGTGAACATTTTAATACATTGGATAATGTGTAATCCTCTTCTGTACAAATGTTTTCGATTTTTTTTATATATTTTGCTGTACTTGCAATCGACATTTTTGGTCCTTGCGGATGTGCACTTAAAAACACCGCTTCAAATCGTTTTTTATAAATCGCACTCATTTCTTTCATATATGCTATCCACTAAACAGTTGCAGTTAAACTAATGTTTCTTTTAGAGCGTTCAAGGGGAATCAATAGAAAGCTGATATAAGCCCTGCCCATATTTGTTCCTATAGTTTTAAGTACAGTTATGCCATACACGCTCTTGTTGAACCTACTGTATATTGGCTAATATAGTCCAGTGAAGATGTGGGTAGAGCAGAATATGGAGGTACACACTTCGCACGAAACATTTCCCATGCCACTTTTGTTGCTTTCCAATGTCATCGACAATTTCTCGAATGTCTCAAGGAGTGCAAGCACATCGATAAATGCTGGACGATGAGTTCTGTTGGCTTCTTTTTTCGACTTATTTTTAGTTGGTCCCATGTTGCTGCATGACGGACCAGGCAATTCTTCCAATTGTGATGGAATTCTTGCCGAGTTAGGTAGCTCCGTTGATTCAGCCTCCATCAAGATAGCCTTTGATACAGCCGTTGAAGATTCAGTGATCGATGAAACAAAGATGGCACTCAAATCCGTTGCTTCAAATACTTCGCTATCTTCATCGTTGAAATATGGCAGCTCAGGGTTGGAGAAAATTTCATCGGTATGACCTGAATCTTCCAATATTTCATTGCTGAAATCATCCAGAAATGATTAACAAAAAAACACTGTAAAATAAATAGTCATAATTTACAAAGTGTTACTTACTCTGCACTAATAAAGTATTTATTAAAGTATTATTATACTCCATCTCCTCCAAAAATATAATATTTTCGGCTGTAAGTTGTTTTTTTCCATCTCCACTTTTCCCAGTCCGACTGCTTTTTAGAGTTGTGTATCGTCGTTTTAAATTGCGGTACAATTTTTGGACATCCGGATGTGCCACTTCAATTTGTACCGTTTCCCATAGTAAACTCCGTTTCGACATATTTTTAATTTGGGGATGAGTGGTATCCACCAACAATAAAAATTTGGGGTCCTTCAACACGTTTACTAACTTTTCTTCGATTGCTGAAAAATATTAAACTATTAGTAGATGAACAGCCTTACTGTCTGAAATAAAATTAATAAATTATTAAACTCAAAACCAAGTGCTCGTGATCAGGCCATCGGCGATATAGCTACTCCAACTGAAATTATCCACGGCACAACATTATTTAATCACACCTTTAAATCTATTTATTATTATTGAACCACTTTTTTGAAATTTCACTTTTATTAATGGTAGTGTGCTCGATTATTCTAACAAACAAGAACATTCACGATTTTTGATGTGTAAACATCTTTACTCGCGCCTACCAAAAATGTTTGTATTAAAACAATTTTGTGCTGTACATGGCATGCTTGTATATGTATAATAGTAGGGAAAACAAAAAATAATAATTTAAAAAATGAAATAGAAACTATCGACATGTCCATCGATCAGAAGAATCAAAAAACAAATTACGATACGAAATACGATTACGAAATTACATACTCTTATGATTAAAAACACACTTGTTTATGTTGCTTTAGCAAGTGTAACGAGTCTCTAGGAGCTGTTCATCACGTCGGCTGTCAATGATCATGTCTTCTACTAAATGGGGTTATTATGATGTATCGGTTTTAACATTGAACTGCCAGAGTCTTAGGTCACAGTCACGCAGGGGTACTCAATTCATTTGTTTTCCCACACCTGGCTGCGCAATGACGAGCATGTTAATATTCCTACGTTTGAATGCTGTGTTCAGTTAAAAAGAGATGGTCAGCGGGCTGCCGGAGTTACAATTCAGTCTAAAGATCCATAAAATGAGCATAGTGGACACAAATAATTTGTCGCACGAACTTCCAATGGTCATAGGTCGGCCTTACTTTCTCAAAACCAATATTGAGGTAACAGATGGACTGAAGAATGGAACTATGGGCTGTCTGAGGTATATCGAATGCAGCCATCCTTACCGGGACAACGAGAACGATGAAAACGTCGACAGTAAAAATTGTCAAACGACTCTGGATGGATTTCGGTACGAATTCACAAGTTGGCAAGAAGGTCATAAGCGGCTTAAAGCTGGATGGGCGCAGATAACGAATATCGACCGAAGTTTGGTACCTATTTCTAGAAAAAGCTCAACAGTTAATCGAAACAACAATCGGACAATTAATGTTAAGCGTAATCATTTTCCAGTCGTACCTGCATGTGCCCCCACAATTCATGCATTACATGATGGTACCTAGAACGAGATAGTTAGTATATACTCTAACGATAAAAGACACAGTCAACAACATGTGTATATTGCTTTATCACGAGTAACGAGTCTCGAAGGACTGTTCATCACGTCGGCTATCGATGATCATGTCTTCTACCATGGATGTAAAAATTGAACCACAACGGGTCTTCTTCAAAATGAGCTATCGCGCCTCACTACAAATTCGCTTAGTATAGCTGAGGTTGTAATGGCGAATTTTGTACGAAATAATAATGACATCTGGTTTTTAAATTTGAACTGCCAGAGTCTCAGGCCACATCACCTCGATCTAACTGGTACAATCACGTAGGGATGCTCAACTTTCTTTTCCGAGATCTGGTTACGCAATGGCGAGCATGTTAATATTACTAATTTTGAATGCTGTTTTCAGTTCAAGAGAGATGGTCAGTGAGCTGCCGGAGTAGCAATATATAAAATTACAAGTAAAACTTATACAGTCACCTCGCATAAGGAAATCATCGTTGGACGAACAACTGGTATGAGCGTAACAACACAACCCATTGATGATATATACACGGCCGAACTTCAGCTTCTCAATGGGAGTAAGATGCTTTCTGTAGTTGTATTCACCTCGCCGAATAAATCTGTCGAAGACATAATGAAGTTCATACAATTCGTCCTTGCTCCATATTCTAAAAGAATTTCAAAAATTCTCCAAGGCGACTATCATCTTTTGCTGATAGTTATCAGTGGGGATTTAAATACTAATTTTGCTGTTCCTCAAGTTGAACCACATATAAACTTCCTGCGAGACGAATTCGATTTGCACATGAACTAAGATCGAAATATATCTACTACGAGATATGGGACGACCATTGTGCAGTTTTTCAATGAAAATTAAAAAAGTTAGAGTCGACAGTATATGTATCTTATTTTAGCTTCCATAATCCAATTGCTTCGATTATGCCGAAAGAGTATTATACCAATTTAACGATGATAAACAAATGAAAAACTCTGGTTAGTAAAATTGCATTCTTACTTCCCTCAAAGTAAACTGTACACACGCACTATATACACGCCATGTTTACACATCTCCTTGAGAGTACTAATGGACTCACTCTTTTTTTTTATTAAAAATATGTGCTCAAAATTGAGCATAAAAACACAAATTATGCTCAATTGGAACAACATCATGATAAAAACATTCAATATTTTGATATTTTCTTCTCTTGACAAAATTTCAACGCGCATGCTCAATACCATTTTTCGTATGTATTTTGGAAAATGTACTAAAAAATATCATAAGAAAAAAAATGGACTAGATTTTTTTTCCGTCACTAGAAAAATATGCAAGTGGAGACCAGCCATGGCATGGCAGTCAGCCACTTTAATTTGCGTAGTCAGAATAATTTTTTTCAAGAGTTCAGCGAAGGGATAAAACAATATACACAAATTTACAATTGTTTATTTCTACTAAATTTCACTGAATCACCATACATAATCACTATATTGAAAGTAAATTCTACCTATATAGCAAGAAAAGTCGATTTATAGTTTTCGGAACTTCATCACGTATGTATACGTACGTATCCCTTCACAAAATTCTTATAGGTGTTATTTATGTAAGAATAATTTAAAATAATTGAAGATATGTTATCTTCAGATAAAAGCTTCTATAAACTAAGCTTCTTTATCTTGATTATTAATGTCTGTAATAACTGCACTCTTTGCCCTCTTCATTATATGAAATTATTTGTCATAACCCACCTAAACCGGTAACAGGATAAACGCAACAATAAACTCAAATTTAAGGATTATTTAAGAATTAAATAATCCTTCATTAACATGATTTTTAACTTGAAATCATTTGTTAAGAAACATCCTTCAAAAAATCTGTTGCAATCCCAAAGTGTCGAAACCAGACAAATTTTTTTTGCATTTTTAAATTGTGAGAACACAAAATAAAATTTGCAAATCACAGACTGCTCATTTAATAATTTATTTTTAAAACTGAAACAACCGAATTTATTTTTTTTACATAAACAAAAACTTTTTCATTATTCCTTGTATTGATAATAACATAAAATATTATTTTTTGATATTTCCAGACAGCATTTTCCGTTTTAATAAAAGATTATCTCTTGAAATCGGTATTTTATGTTTTTAGCATAGCATATACTTTTGAGATTCTCGATAAAATTATTGGTTTCGTTTAATTTTTTTTTGGTGGGGGAAAAGATAGGGCGTTTAAAATTTTGTTATGAATTATTTATTAAATTTTATACAAACTGCGGTTAACATCTCAATCGGGGATTACAATTTATAAATAACATGTTTCTGTTTTATAATTTTATTTGTATTTGTTATTTTTATAAATAATAAGCGAGTTAAATAAAATAAAAAGGAAAATTGATTTTTGCTAAAGGAAACTCTTGCTTTTGCTGATGTTTTATTAACAAATAAATATTTCAGATTTTAACGTAATTAAAACATAAAACATTACGAATTTAATTAATAAGTATCTAATTAGAGTGTGTATTTACTAAATTAAATTCATTATGAAACCTAACCTCAAATTTACACTTATGGTTCTCACCCAATATCTACTTAACTACACATATAAGGTTTTTTATTGGTATATGGCACTGATATAAAATTTAAATAATTAATTGCTGAGCTTTCGATGTCAATTCGACATCAGTATCAAACCTAATGTTTAGCATCATTAGCTTTGATAATGATGTCGAATTGACATCGAAAGCTCAGAAATTAATTATTTTAATTTTATATCAGTGCCATATACCAATAAAAACCCTTATATATTTATTATTATTGGCTCATAAAATATATTTTCAAATACTTAACTACCTTATCGAAAATCTCGTTATACGGCATACTAAACAACATTTGATCCTCCTAAGTGAAAACTGTTTCTAGTTTACTTTGGGTTTGGTTGGTGGTGAGCTGTGGCCATATGTTGCTCCGGGAAATTCCGAATTCGAATAGGCAGACAATAATTTTGATTCTCATCTTTTTGCCTAACATAATTGTAAAACCATCCGAAACTGGTTTTTCTAGGTTTTAAATTGGTAGTTGTATGGCACCAAAATATTTCGGTACACCCCATACTAAAATATGTGTTATAGAGAATTGTCCATTTAAAAATAATTATAATTGTGCGGTGTTTTTTGCTGTGAACCAAGCCGCCAAACACATCACCCACCGCGCTGTGAGTTCCCTCCACCGCGGGTTCTTTATCCGCAGGAGTTTGTGGATGAATTTTTGTTATAGTACCATTATAATGACGTATGTTCATTGTATCGCTAGAGCTAATATAAATTGTTTACCAGCGAGATATAGATTGATGGTAGATAATGTGACATTATGACGAAAATTGTGATAATAACAAAAAATCAATTCAACTTTTATTTTTCCCTTAATCTTGTTTTAAATTAAATTTATTTTCGAAATTGATTTCTTTTTTTTTTTTGGTGTCCACCAGCTGTTGTGGATGGAGCTCCTATTGGAGTAGGCTCTGATTTTCGTGTCGAACAGAAGGATTGTTTTTTCGTGGAAAAAATGTAATTTTTTTTAATTAAAATTTAAATTTAGAATTTGGAATCTTTAAAATTCGGAGGCATCCTTGCCCAATATCAATATATTGTAATCAAATCAGTGATAAGAAAGACGATAGTTTAATAATATAAAATTATTTCGTGTGGCCATTGGCCTGTTTCGCGGTGGGGCCCGGCGGCCTCTCGAAAGTAAATACGGTTGCGTATATATAGTGTAATGATAAACGTTTTAGTGAGTGGGTAATGCTCCAGTAAATTGGAAAAATTTAGTGAAGTAACGATTTAGTGTTGTGAAATTTTTTTTTGATTAAAATAACCATAAAGTAATCTATAACGTTCGGGGGGGGGGGGGGGGGGTTAGGTACTCGTTCCCATCCACATTATATACTAGTGAACTAAGTTAGTTTATAGTTGGTACAATAAGTGTTACAATTTATTTTTGGGTGGTCGATCACCAGTTTTGTTGTGGAGCTCTTTCAATTGGGGGCTCACTTATTTCTCAAATTGATATTATTTTGTTTTTTTTTTCAATTGAGTTTTTTCGTTGTTATTTTTTTTTTTTGAATGACATACCGGGCCTATTTTTTAATTCAACCTGAGCAAGCAGTGCGCTGTCAAAAAAATACTCTGTATTTTTTTATTCAACCTGGGTAATTTTACTCTGCACTCTGTGTTTTTATTTGTGAACTGTGCTTACACCGAGCATACTCAGTTCTTTAAATTTTACTCTGAATATAATGCCGGTGTATGAAGAGTATGCAAAGTAAAAAACAAATTATTACTCTATGCACACTGGATTATTTGGCACTGCACAACCTGTGCTCGGTGTACAATACCCAGGGCAAGCCTGCTTGCTCGGATTTAACTAAAAAATAGACCCACTGTGTATAAATTTTATTTTATTTTTATTCAATTTTATTTTTGTGTGTTTGTGTGTTTGTGTATTTAAAGTTCATTATCAAAAATAGTGAGGTGTAAAAAAAGTTTTGTTACAAACCGGTGGCGCCCGCTTTGTAAAAAAGTAAAACTAAAGCCTGATAGGCAAAACATATTGAAAATGGAGGAATCCATTAAAATTCATCCAATAATGGAAAATGAGGTGATTATTGAGGAAACTCCTGCTGTAGCACCATCTCGTCCAAATAAGCGACTGTCACTAAACCCTAATTTACCAGGTGAGATAACTTAGTTTTAAAAATAAAATAATAAATTTAAACAACGAAATAATGATGCTAAAAGAGCAATTAAAAGAGGCAAACAAGCCAAAAATTATTGAAAATATAAAAGTAAATTTTCCCAATTATGAATCGTTGAATCAATTCGCGGTTTTACAAAATTGTAATGATAATGAGCACAATGATGATATTGACATGGGTCCATCGTCGTCCCATTATAATCAAATTTGAATGAAAATGAAAATGACGGTTTTGAGTTAGGGAAACAAAAAGTGAGAATGAACAATAATATTAAAGAGAAACAATTAAAAAGTGTCAAAATTATAAACAATAACAATAAAAACCATCATAATAACACAACAATAATAATGTCAACATTAATAAAACGAATGTCAAGAATAATAATAACAACAATAATAATAATAATAACAACAACAACGATAATGTGCCAAAGTCAAAAAAAGTACCGAGACCACCACCATTACACATCCATGGACAAGAGATTAAAAACACAATTGAATTGGCCAAAGGACTCAACATAAAACAATTTGATATAAGACGGGTAAACACCCAAAAACATACAGTGATTACGGACGATTTAGACAACTACAATAAATTACGGACGATTTTTGATGACGTAAAAACCAAATACTTTACATATACGCCGAAACAATTAAAATTGAAATCTTTAGTATTACGGAGACTGTCATAGACAGAAGACCTGGCAGAATTACAAACGGAAATTGAATGTGACGCCGAAATTAAAATTGACAAAATTATCCAAATGAAATCGAAAAAGCCGGGAGAATCTTTTAGACCGTTACCATTATACATAGTACAGTTCACAACAAATACACCATTGGCCAAGATGTACAATATACGTGCGATAAATTACCAGAGGGTAAATTGGCAAACACTAAATAAAAGCGGCGACATAATGCAAAGTAAAAATTGTCAACGTTTTGGTCACACGGCAACAAATTGTCGGATAGAGTTTAGTTATGTCAAATGTGCAGAACACCATGAGCCAGGACAATGCAAAATTGAACAGGAAGCTACCAAGGAGGATATATTCTGTATAAACTGCAACAATATGGGGCATCCAGTGTCGTATAAGGGATGTCCAGTTTACCAAGCGATGATGCACAGGCTAAAGCAAAAGATACATGAAAGGCGGCAACAAGCGATACCACAACCACCACCATCAAGAAAGTTTACGTCAATTCCTGTGACGAAGGAGAATGGTACTATGGCTGACATGTTAAAGGGAGACCAATCCCAGCGCAACAACAGCAACAACAGATACATTTCGATATGCAAAATAATACAACAATAAATTAATTGACGGCGAGGATGGACGGCATGGCCCAGACCATTCAACAGCAGAGTGAACAAATTTCGTAACTTTTACAAATAATCGGTTCATGGTAAGCAGTTTCAAAATTATCGCGTTAAATGCCAATTCCATTGTGAGTGTTCAGAGGCGACTAATTTTATTGAAATTCTTGGAAACGCATTCACCAGACTGCCTACTGGTGAATGAAACTAAATTAAAATTTCGGCACAAAATCCAATTAAAAAATTATGAGATGGTAAGAAGAGAACGGGTCAATGCAAAACAGGGCGGAGGCACAGCAATCCTCATCAAAAATGGATTAAATATAAAGAAATTACACCTCATGAGATTAGCAACTGTGTCGGTATAGAGATTGCTATAGTTAAATTCAAAATTAAAAATACGCGGAATCATTTATTTTTGATATCTATTTATTGTACGGGAAACGCAAGTGAAATTTCGGATGAACTCTTTTTGGAAGAGTGGGGCAAAATTTTCAACGCACTAAATTTACAAAATTCAAACAACTTTTACATCATAGCGAGAGATTTGAGTGCAAGGCATATAAATTGGGGAAATTTGGAGAATAAATCAAGGGGCAACCGTTTAAATCGATGGATGAACGAAAATGAGATGGAGTTAAGATGCAAAATTTACAAAAGTGACACACCGACTATGATAAGATGCGGAAATTTTTTAGATTTTTCCATTGGCTGATGAGCGCATTAAAATTAAGACAAATTGTAGGGGCGAAATTCCAAGTCGTTGGTATGACAATGATCACAAAGCGATCGAGATTGTGGTGAGAGAGGTGGGCAATTTGGTAACAGGAACAAACGAGGTGGAGGGGAAGCGATTGTGGTATAATTTCACACACAAATTGGGTGGCGTGAACTGAAAAATTAGAAGAAGCACCTCGGCAGGAAATTATAGCAGAAGGGAGACATATCGGCGACGGTGTTGATGATGAGGGTGATTTACCAGTAACATTGACACCAAATACACGAAATTTAGATGAAGACGAGATCAAAATTTACATTGAAAAGATTACGAAACTACTTTTGGCCAACGTAAAAGAAAATGAACCATCTAAACAGAGACGTTGTAACAATAAGAATTGTAACACGATAAAGGCTTACTAGTTTTAGTAGATTTATTTGCTGATAATAACGAGCCATTCAGGTTCAGAGTACTGCAAGAAGACCAGCTCCACTTTCTTTGGATCTTGCAGTATTGCTAGGAGATAGCGAAATTAATGAAGAACAACATAAAGCTAGGAAACGTAAACGTTTCCGAAAAAATGGATGAAAAACGTTAGACAGTAAAAACGAAGGAGAGGTGAGCAATACGTAAACATTAAACGAAATCTTGTTTCACCCAACAAATTAATCTTAATTAATCTTCCATGCCTCTGTACTAAGAAATGTCACGAAAAAATTTCTCCAATCCAACAAAACAAGCTGTTTGAATCGTTCTACAAACTAAAAAGCTTTGACTTATAGACATCATATCTGTTTTCTTTGGTCAAAGTTGAGCGTAAAAAACGGAGTTACACTTCCTAACGATCAAATTAGTTTAACAAGAGAGTCTAGGCGGTCAAATTCAAGAGTTTATCAAATGTCTAACTCTGATGGCATCCAAACAACAGTTTGCAAATCATTTTTTAAACATATTCTCCAAATTAGTAATGGAAGGTTAACCAGAGTCGTAAAAAATAAATTAATAATTCCTTCTCCACCGTCAGATAAAAGGGGGAAACACAATCCAAAAAATAAAACATGTGATGGAAAATTCCAAAGTGTTAAAACGTTCGTTGAACTTTTTCTTAGATACGAATCGCATTATACTTTACACAAAAGTACTGAACGAAAATTTTTAGCCCTTGATTTAAATTTATTTAAATGTATTCTTTGTATTGCAATTAAAATACCGAACCAGTCTCCTATTTTATATTCAGAAAAATATTTAATGAAAACTTCAACTTCCATACACCAATATCTGATTCTTGTAAAAACAAGACAACCTTGAAATAAAAATTAAAGCTTCCGATTCTGTAGAAGAAAAAATCAGCTTACACACAGAAACAAATTCATTTGGCAGGAACAGACTCTGCCAGAATTAATTATACCAAAGACAAAGAACTTGCTGACATAAATCGGTATGTCACAGTAATTGTATTTTATTTTACGAAAACCTTACCAACACCTGTAATATCAACAAGTATTTGCTATCATAAAAGGCAGCTGTGGACCTATTGCCTTGATATACACAATGCAGTAAATAACGACATAACAATGTGTGTATGCATGGTTGAAAATACATATCAGTATAAAAATTAATACGTTTTGTTATTCATATAAATAAAACATATAAATGTTATACTTGCCTCACTTATAAAAAAGGATATGAATTTACGATTTTTTTTTTTTATACGGAAGGGTTTAGAATAATTATACAAGGCATTGTATAAAATTTTATAATAGCATGGGTACACAATAGTTGTATACCCCCACTACTACTTATTATAAACCTTATACTACTTATTATAAACCGTAAAATTAAAAAGCATTTCATAATCGTCCGTCATATTAATTTGTTCCAGATTTTTTACGACTTTCCGGACAAAATATTACTTTTAATGGCACCCATACAATGTTTCCGACTTTTCTAGTCGTAGAAAACAAGGAGGCCATTTACTCACAATATTTCCACCAAAAAATTAGAAAAACGCACTCCCCCCATTTTAACCCAAGGGTACTTGTGTACAGAAAGTTACACAAACCCTTACAAAAATATGAACTTTCTTAGTTCTCTTATTGGCCTCTATAAAACCAGAACTTATCGATTTGGCAAATTATACCACCAAGGAGTTAAACTGTCAGGTTGAAAACCACATACCTGCCAAATATAACAGGCTAAGATATTCAATATGCCAGTTCTAAAACTAATTGTATGAAACTCTATAACTTATGCTTATTAAACAATTTCAACATAAAACGTTTATATTTTTTCTTATAAAATGTATACTGTTAGATATGAGCACAGACAATCAAATTAGATTTTTCATTTGAACTAAAAAATGAAAACAAAACATATTCCTGATAATTCCAATGTCATCGTTGTATCTGTGATTTTGCGTTAAACTGCATATACGTATACGCAAAAAAACAAAATATTTTTGATTGTATGCGGCTAATTACAGAAAATTAAATCGCCGTTTAAAATTTTACGTTTACATAGGATGAAATATTTCTTTTAGGTTGTCTCTGATATGAGTTATATTAAATTTATATATTTATACTTTTTCCGGATACAAATAGAAAGTTTCAGTTTAGCTAGGTTTTATATTATGGAAAAATATTAAAATTATATGTAAAATGGTATTAAAAGGCCTTTGCACTGTTTTCAGTAATAAACATTATACCCATTTTTTCAACCGCGTACCGTTTTTTAGTATATAAATACTAAAATCCACCAAACAGTAATCTAAACAAAATTAAGCAAATGTAAAGAAAGAGACAGATCTATTATTCTAAATATAAATTATATATAATATAAAAAGATACAAAAAATTAACCATAATGACCGCGGCTGAAGTTCCACTCAAGATTTTGTTACGTTCATTTTTATTTTTATGTTTTTTTTAATTATTATAAGTTGATCGAACCACTATTCGAACTACTATTTAAGTTGCTTTTATTTTAATTAAGATTAGTTTTTGGATTATATTAGATGCGTTTTTTTTAAAACAATCGAGTAGAGTTCACTATAGTTATTTTCAAATTTGTTCAATTTAAAATTAAAAATTTAATTTTTTTCTTAAATTAAATAATTTAGATTTAATAGGAATCTATGTATAACCAAAAAAATCCATAATAAAAGTTGTATGCGTTTCTTGTAATATCGTTGTTCTGTATAGTTCTGAACTACTCCGTTATTATATAGAACTATAGAGAACAGCGATATTACAAGACATTTCTGCTCCACCTTATGACATTGCTGAGCATTAGCCGCCGCTAATGATAATAATTAGTTTGGTGAACAGGCGTTAATTTGGAGACGCCTTAGGATTCCCTTAGTCGCAGAGTCCCAGGATCCAAGAGGTCCAATGATAAAAGCATTAACATAGACAGTATAACCTGTTTGCCGTAGTTGTCTCGCGATACCACCGTATTTTTCCTTTTTTATCTCTCGTGCTTGCGAAAACACTTCTGATCCGTTTTCGAAAGAGCAGCATACATCGATTATTGTAATGACCTTCCGAAGTTCGGAAGGTCATTACAACAATCGATGGCGGTTACCAAATGATCTTGTATTGCATTATGGCGTGTAGGTTACTGCTGTTAAGTGCGGGGGATAGTGACACAGAACATGTGGCAATGTTTCATTCACTATTGTAGCTGCATACTCTGCATCGTTGATCACCTTTTCGAAATCTTCGGTTGCCATTTAGCACAATGTAATGTAAGTCATTTAGATTGACCGGTGGTGCAGTGGTTAAAGCTTCAGCACTTGGACCGGTAGATACTGGGTTGTAATCCATCAGAGGCTAGATGCAAATCAAATTTTCATCATCGATCAACCTGGTCTGTTTTTCCCGATGATGAAAAACAAATTTTTACAATATTACAAATTTGTGATGAATGCATATTTTCTTGCAATGTTTTGCTACCAATTTTCTTAGTGAGAATTTACAATATTCTCAAATTACCCGGATCTCTATTTTCGTGTTGAGTTCTGATTACTCGTGAAGTTTCAGCCGCAAGCACTATTATTTTAAAATTAAGAAAACTATAAATGTAATTATTAGTGTATCGTCACAAATAGTGTAAAAGTTCTTTATAACGCACTTATTCTTGAATGTAAGATATCAACATAACACACAAAATATTTTAAAATTGCACTAAATTGAGGAACACAGTTTTCGGACTGGTTGGTATATCCTTAACATACAGCAGTAAAGTTATGCCAAAAAATAGGCTCTTGGTATATGTTTGTAGTATATGAACTCCGACACATGTGAACTGTAAAAGTATACAACCCTCGTTACAGTTTTCAGTTCAATTTTTTTCTAAATCAGACAAAAACGATTCGTGTATATCCTTGAATGGGAATCAAAATGTATATTATGTTCTATGGTGATGTCACGTCCTTGCCAATAGAATTTATTATCAAGCAATAAAATTATATGTAATATTATGTGCGATAAGAAAAAATGTTTCATTTAATGCGGTTATTATTTTTCAAATGGCAACCAGAAGGGAAAATCATTTTAGAAATTATTAAAAAACATGTTCACCAAAAAATAAGTTTGAACAAATGTTTGGTTTATTTTTGGCGAGGTTAAAAATAGGAGGGATGTGTGATGTATTTAATGGGATTCTGCAATATATTCGAGAGTCAACACATTGTCAGTTGCTTACAATAGCCTGATAGATCGACCTATATGGATATCAACATCCCTTCATATCATTTTTCCAAAACTTTCTAAACATATGTGTACAAATAATTAAGATTACAACGACATTAGATTCTACAATTTTATTATCGACTCGTTTGGAACAATTAATACATTTCTTTTACTTTTATTTTACTTTCCCATTATGCTTAATCTCTAATTCCATAAATAGATTTCAATCCCACAATCCATTAATAGATAGATATATTATAATCAATTGAACTCTTGACAAATTTGTTTGCATCATTATCATAGAAAATGCAGCACCCACTCACACAAGTAAATCAAATCGGTATTTTGTAGATTAATATTAATTAATCATTAGCCCATACGATGATAAAACCTGAATATAATGCCCTACGTATAATAATGTTGTTGAACTTTGTTTAACCTTAAAGGCCAGTTACAAGATTCAAGGTTCAAGAAAATTCAATGATTTATTACCCCTCAAATTTTTTTCCGATTAAAAATATTTTTATCTAATCAAATAACGTGCCAACTGTCAAACCAATATTTACACAAATATTATTCGAATGAATTGATTTCACGTCAGCATTTGAAAATTGTAATTTATAAGTTATTGGAAAGAGCCATAGAATCTCGTTATAGAGTTTGAAGCCTGTCAATATCATATTTTAATATTCAGGTTTAATGAACGTTTCAGATTATTTACGAAAAAAATATTTCGAATAAACGGCTTGAAAAATTCGAGATACGAGTATAGATGAAATCACATAAGTATGTAGAATCAGTCTTAATATTTTTTCAATATCTGCCAAAATCACATGGCTTCCATAAAATATTCTAACATTTGATTATGTGTGTGTGTATTGTAACAAAATTCAAATTTATATCAAGTTCTGTTAATAGAATTAAACCTGCAGAGGTCTCCAAGCGGTGTTAGGTTGCCGGCTAATATATATGATAGGTCGTGGGGGTTGCGGAAACGTGCAGAATCTTTTAATCCACCGCTGGGAAGGAATAATATTACAGCAATGAAATAAGTATAAAAATACGGCAACAAATCGTCTCCCGGCCTTTGGGATATCGACTCAAGCTCATTATCTTAACACTAATTTAATGCATTTCAAAATTCATATTGGTGTGCGGTAGAAACTAGAAACGAAATAATAGTCGCGAAACTTGATAAATTGGAAAAATAAACTTTGTATTTTACATAGCATCAAAAAACATTAATTATATTGTATAATTTATATAAAAGTATCAAAATGGCCAATTCAGCAATTATAAAATAAATGATTGCAAAAGTAAACTATTTACAAGGAAAGAATAACCCAGAACGAGCTACCCACTAACATTTGATTAAATAAAATTAGGAGCTCAATGAATTTAATTTAAATATAATATATATCCTAATGCGAAATAATTCTTACTTAAAATTACTAAAAGACTAAATTATAGAAAAAGCTTTGAAAACAGCTGATAAGCTCTTTTAAATAGGATTAATACTAATAATATAATATAATAGTAAAATGTAATAATAGAAAAAAACATTATTTGAAATATCGAATGATAGTTGTCATGTATCCAAATCCAACTATAATACCTTCAATGTGGGAGTCAAGGTCCAATGCAGCAGCAATTTGTAGCTTTATATGGCTGGTTTCCTCATCCCTCGTGCACTCCAGATATATAAATTTTAATTGGCTAGTTGGTATCATATCGTTAATGTACTTATTTTACTCAATAAGAGCCAGGCACAAGTTATCATAGTACGCAGTCTTAATATAGACGAACACTGCATACGCATAGTACATTTAATTCATAAAATATTTTCTTTAAAGTCTTTTTATGAACAATATACATGCATACCGAGATATGGAAATTCATACGAGTATGGTTTGCTTCGTTGATTGTATTACACATACGAAATTGTATTGTTAATTTTTATTTTGCGTCACTTTTATAACTGGATCCTTTGTTAATAATTAAAAGGCCAATATTTCGTTTTTTTTTATATTTTGGTTTTTTATATTTTGTAATTTCGTAACTATTGTCTAAAGTACTAAGTATTATTAAATCACAGTAGTTTAAATTTGTTAATCCTAAACCTAACTGAATCTGCCCATAATAAGAGTGGTGTTCTCGCAGTTTGAATATCCCGTCTTCTAATTTTATGTATGGAAGGGTTGTACTTGTAATAATACTTCTTGCAGTCATATCCTTTCCTGTCACCGGTGATTTTATTTCAACCAGACTCCATTCCAGGCCATTGAAGAATATTCCATCTGGACTTACTGCCAGAAATGGAAGGTCTGGTGAAATTATTAGACCGCATTCCATTAACAGGTAACGATTACCTTACATTCTTTTTGCTATTTTTTCAGCGTAGAGTTCATACTTTGTATAATCATTGCCTTTGAATGAACTGTTATAAACTTTTTGGGCCAATTTGGATTTTTATTAAAATGGTAAGTATATATTGTATGCAATGCTACCGGTTATTCTCAATTTTCTTTCCAGAAACCATTGAGCACCTGTTTGAAAAATTGTTTGGTTGCAAATTTGTATGATTCGTTAACACTTTTTTTACTTTTTCGAAATTAATCATTACAGATGGATTTAAGTATTTTTCCATAATTGTAATATACTGCTTCATTCCATCATAATTAATTATTAATTCCAAAAACTCGAATTTTGCCGAATCGGTCGTATCGAAATTACTAAACGACGACAAGCTCGATGTTCGTTCGGTTTTATGAAGTTTCACAAATTCGGAATTTGGTTGTGCTAAAAAAATTATAAAAATATTATTATACTTATATAACTATTGCTTTACATAAAATGAAATCTAAGTACCTTCTTCGAAGAGAGATACAATTTTCTTATATTGTTCCTCGTCAACGAATCAGTTATTTTATGTTTTTTCCGAATGTGACACATTTGGTCGGTTTCTATTCCACAGTACCTTTTCGAAATCGATGACCCTATTCTTCCCCACTTCTGCTTCACTTCAATACAGCTGATTCCCTTTAGATCGGGATTTCTACAATATATAAGTTAGATTTAAGCTAAATTTATTTAATACTTTTATTTTATACCATACCGGTTAATGTATAGCAAGCAAGCAGCGATATGTTTGCATTTTGCACCCTCCCTAGCTTTACAAGAACACCAACATTTCCACAATTTTGTGCACAAATTTTTTAGCTTGATTTCATGAGGTTTGGCCGATAAATTTGTAATTTGTATTACCAAACCAACAATAATTAAATTTTTAGAGTTTTGGTCAATTTCCAAATTTTGAACCCATCCAGCGTTTAGTATTTGTTCACCCTCTTTAATTGGTCGCTTTGAATTGCCGAAGTAATTCATTATTTCCAATAGGTCTAAAATTAAATGTAAATATACATTTACTAAACGTAATCACAATGAACATAACCAATAATTTCACAAAAATTTTGGATTGTGTTTCATAAAATATTAAGTTTGTCCACCATTTTCACTTAATATATTTCATTTACTTACAATCTATAAGCTAATTTTAGATTTTTATTTAAATATGTATAATAAATAATATTACCTGTTTTCCTGTTGTGAGTAATTGAATTGCCAATATAAAGTGAAAAATGACCGATGTTTATGTCCGGTATGCATTTTATTTTTTTTCAGATAGATGTCAGTCACTACCCCGGATATTTATAGTTGTCTAAAGGCTAGCCTAATTAAACTACACATTTGAAAAAAATATTAAAATGGAAAATTGTCGGCGTTAAATGAGTAACATCATTATATTAGTAAACAAGAATATTACTTTACTCCAAAATCATCCAATATGATGTAGAAATACTGAAGTATTTGGAAACGCGTCTTATGCGAAGAGTTTTTGTTCTAATTCATATTTGGTTTTGGGTTTGAAATATTGTACAATCAACGTTAGTTTTGGAATTATATCTAGGAAATACCAATTTGACAAAAAACATTTGAGAATTATTTTTATTGCGAACAAAAAATGTATGAAATGTCAATTTTATTGTGGAAAATCTCCAAAATAAGCCAAGAAAGTCTACAATAAGACTTCTCGTGAGGTGACTTTTTGTAGACTTTCAAATAAGTCAGTCTACACAAAATAAGTCATGAATTGGACCGCAGTCTAAGTGTTTCATAAAAAATAAATCATAAAATGTCTCTATGTTGTATTTAAATTAAAACACCCAAAGAGGAGTAACAGATGATGGTGAAAATGTGTATTCCTCAATTATTTTAATAATAAGTGTAGTGCATCATTTCAAGACAAAATGATAAATGTGCTGGAGACCAGAATTATTTAAAAAAAGAGTATAGTTTTTTTGTTGTTCCTAAATAGAAATAATAAAATATTTTTTTAAATTAAATAATTCATTATTTTATTTTAATTTAGTTACATTATTTTACTTAGAATTTCTGTATTATAACATAGTTCTGAAGTGTGTATTTGCTACTTCCAAAAATTTGTATTTGCAGTTCATTGTCAAAATCTATTGTGTCATAATTTTGTGGTTCTAAAACTTGAGTTAATATTCAGTTGCCTAGAAGAGTTTCCATAGAAAATTATGTCTGCAATTAATTTTTAATAAAAGAGGGGGGGAGGGCTTTTTTTGTTGAGAAATCATCTTTTACACCGCGACTCTCAGCATTTCTTGTTTTTTGATTACCGTTAGCCTTCTTTTAATTGGACGTGCTTGAGATTTACTTTTTATATCCGTTACCTGTAACGTATAATTAACAATTAAAATTTGTGTTTGATATGTTTACAAAATATAGAACTGCATTTAAAAATGTATATAATGCACGTACTTCATAATGTACTTACTTCATTAATGTGTCAATCCCTCTTCTAATTGATGAAAGTCTTTCATGCAGGAATATAAGGTATGCGTAATACTACAGTGTAGGCATATATACTTTAGTAGCTCCTGTCTCATGCTCTTACTTTCTAGTTCCTAAATTCGATATAAAAATGAAAATAGTTAGATTTAATAAATTAACAAATACATAATTTAATTATAATTAAATAATTTAACTTTCGTACGTACTTTTCTCCGTTCTCTTTTATACGAAGCCCTCATATTTTCAATTTTTTTTTTACATTATTTACGCTAGGAGTACTATCTACTGCGTGGATAATTTTTCATTTAAAGGTAGAATCTCATTATCCCACAAACACCTAAATTGGCGATACAATTGAAGAAATTCGATAATCACTTCGCGTTCATTTAAAATACGTTCATTTATTTGGTATGCCCTGTTTATGAAATTGAATTTTTTAACAAAATAATATTTGATATTATTTTAATTTTATTATAGTTTATGTTTTATCACATTATATGTTTAAACAAACATCCATTTTGACACTTTGACATACCCAACAAGCAATATGTTTTAACCAATCATCCAACAACGCTACACACGGCCTAATTTTGTCAGGCGATTTGATGGTTAGGTGACGGTTGGATGAGTTTTCCACCTGACATCACCAGACAGAAAAATTGGCATAAGAAAAACCTACACACGGCCTGATTTTATATCTGATCTGATCAAGTCAGCTCGACCGCGTGACCAAATTAGAACGTGTGTAGGCGCTATTACATTGTGCCTTTCCACACGTGTATTAAGTACAACACATCACGATAGTAAAAAATATGATCTAAACGAGTATCGGCAATTGTTATATTCCTATCTAAATTGTTTATTATTTCTATCAAAATTGAATGTACCATATGTAAATTAGGTAATGTGTACCTTATCCATGTTACGATTATGCTATCAAAAACTACAAACAATCCATAAAATAATACATTTACATAATATGATTTATGTGTGGAAAGGCCCATTGTCAATTCTCAAATTTTTGTATAATTTATCCAGATATAGCCAGCCATGAATTAAATTGAAATTTCAAAACAAAAGAAAACTAGTTTGTTTTTTCGGTGGTCATTTGTTTAAAAAATGAATTGTTTTGGAAATACATACAAAATTCATTATAATTTTCAGGGTGAATTCGTTTTTGTTTGATTTGTGATACGAGTATAAAGCCATCCCTAAAGCCAAAGCCACCTTTACTAGGCCTATTAGCTAAAAGGATGACGAAGCACTATGTCAACGGTTGTCGTAGCGCTATGTCGACGGTTGTCAGCCTCTATTAACCCTTTAACTGTTTAATTTTGTTTCGAAAAATGTTTTTTCCTTGCTTAATTATTTTTCAGCGAAGACAATCAAGCTATTGCGAATTAAAATAAATAAAGTTACCAGACTAACAAATATTCTAAAATGTATATTTTTTAAATGATCTATATTTGACCTTCTTTAGGAAAAAAAAATAAAATTGATTCGTTGAATAATAATACGAATGTAATATTTTTTATCTTTAAACTTTTTTTATCTTCATGACGGGTATACTCGACATTACGCGAAAAATTTACGTTTTGCTTTGACGAGTATACTAAAAGGTTAATCGATCGAAGTACGGGTACGTTCATTTTCATCGTAATTGGTTTTCAGGTCAATTTATATAATCCGTTCCATTCATTTTATAATTTCACACATGCTCATCATATAACCACAGAGAATATATGAATTCTACTTTCCTCACTATTCTTTCGTATTTTTCGCCTTCAACATCAGACAAAACATTCCTTTTAACAATATTTGTCTGACACGATACGTGTAGGAACTGAACGTCAACGGAACGGATATTATAAATCGACCTTTTAACGTGAATTGATAGTACGACTAATTATAGACTAATAATAAATTAATTAAATGCTCTATTACCAATTTTGAACTCCATCTCTTCCAACTAAAACGATGGGTTCTACTAACTTTAGAAATAGTTATAGAACCCATATCAAATAATGATTCAAAAATAATTGGAAAAAAGGTTAATTTTACGCAAATTAAATGCCAGTTTTAAAGAAAGCATTTGGCTTTATCATCATCATCATCATTTACAATAATTTTGCAACCATGCATCCCAGTTTAAGAAGTTAAAGCTCATTCATATTGAAGTACGCGGTTTTTTCTTTTGCCAAATTCTCCCCAACAAATTTATTCTTTTGTGTTTTACTGTATGGATATAATTAGTACCGGCGAATAGTCCTCCCAGGCATTTATGTGATATGTAGCTCCTAACTCCAACCAATTAATAATCCACTTCAAAGTTAGCAGGACCGAAATTAAAAATCCGACCAAAATCGAAATAAGAACGAAAACCAAGATCAATTGGAATACAAATAATGTTAGGCTCATTAAGACCTAATTTAATGACCCATTAAAAAATTTTGAACTCCACTCAATCTTGAGAAAACTTCAGGTCATTAAATTTAAAGCTAGCAGAACCGAAATAAAAATATCGAACCAAAACCGAAATTATAACGCAAAACAAGATAAAAATAAAAATGTTCACCTTTCTAAAAATTATTAATTTTATTTTAAACGTAATTTATTTCATTTAAAATTGTTGAAAATTTTCTTTCCTGTAAATAAGCACTGCGAAATAAATTTCTGAGCTTCCGTGTAGTTTTATTATTCCTTTGCTAAAATCATCGTACTCTGCAAAATGTTCCTCTTCTGAACATGGTAGAAGATAAAACCCGCCACAACAGACGTGGTGAAAGAAAACTCGACTAAAATACTTGTTTCAAATTTATACTACGGCAATTTCGGATTACTTCGTTGTTACGTTACCTGTCAATTCAAGGTGATTGCTCTGCCTTTACGATTCGGTGCGTAGGTACAGTCTTGTTCATCAATTCCGGTTACTTGCTGCAGCGTGCTTCCAAAATTGTTATTGATTTCTGTCGATAGCATGGTGATATTAACAATACCTTTATTGCAAATGTTGCACCCCGAACTGCAGATGGTTTTTTCAACATAACTTGGATAATCATCAAAAATGTTCAATATGAAGTATCTGCGTTGTACTCAAGAAAAACGCAGCTTTCTCTTCAGCTATTCTGTATACTCTGTTGTTTGATCAAACAGATTTGGATAGAGATACATTCTTAATCTTTATGTGTGTCGATGTCATCCCCGATTTAAAAAACTGATTATTTACTTTAACAGATCCGATAACTGAGCATCCATTTTTTAGGAGAGGAATTTTTGGATGTATCGGAGATTGAAATGCTTTGGATAATTTCAACTCCATTATTTAAAGGCTTGGCCACACAATATTCCTTATTTTAACCTTTGCCTCTTCAATTTTCAAATTGGTTAATAGCAATTATATTAGAACCATCTCTTGACTTTCAACAACTATGGCAATTTAGTTTGTATCGTGCCGCTCATCTTGATTAGGAAACAGATACGAACAGTCGGACTTTAGATGTACTGGCTTTAAACAGGAGATGCATTTATGTGCAAACAGAGATAATTGTTTTGAGGCGCACAACTTGCACTGTATTTCCACTGTTTTTCGCAAATTTCGGAATAGCTTCTTGATTTAGATTTTCATTTTCCGGGGGAGTTTTGTTAATACCGCTATTGTCTACTCCGCTTTTTCTGGGAATTTTGCTTTAAAGCTATCTCTTATGAAAGTTTCTTTGGTAGAAAACATAACACTAAACTTTTTAAAACCGTTATTTTTGCAATTTAAAGCATACTTTTTTACCATAATATTCAATTTACCAAGATTATTAATAGGTTACCACTGGTCAGGCCTATTAATGAGAACAAGTGCACTTAAGTTGACTTTTTACTTAAGATCGACTTGGGGAAATAATAATTTTGATTGCGTTGAAAACTTTAAATACCTCGGGCCAGTTATAACATCATCGAATGACATGCAGGCAGAAATAAAAGCCTGAAACGCTGCCGGACATCTATCGTAGTCCTGTAAGCTCGCACTCTATAAAGCACTCATAAGACCTGTGCTAGTTTTCGGAAGCGAGAGCTGGACCATGACCACTAACGATTGTAGATTGTTATCTACCTTCGAAAGGAAGGTCATCCGTTCAATCTTTGGTCCAATTAAAGTCACGAACAACGAATATCGGATTTGCATGAAACACGAGATAAAGCAACTTCTTGGAGGTTGCGATATTATCAAATTCATCAAATCCAATCGAGTTAGATGGCCCGGCCACGTTACAAGGTGGACAGATGACCAATAAAGTGTTCCATCAACAACCAGCCGGGGTGCGTCGTAGAGGAGGGTTCTGACTGCGCTGGCGTGGCGACGTCGAAAAAGATAAACATACACTAGGATGTTGAAATTGGAGGGCGAGAACGATGGACCGAGACAGATGGAGGACCATAGTGCGGGTGGGAAAACCCCTTCATGGGGTGGAAGTGGGGGTGAAGTTAGATATTTGGGAAATATTCCTTCCTCGGTTTTTTAAAATAACTATTACATTACTTAATTTTACATTGGTCTTGTATTCTACATTTGGACTCCTCTTTTGATTTCCTTTTCCTTTCCCCGTTTCCTCCTTTCTGTATTTATGTTTCTGTTCTAATTTATTACTGCTTCGGTAGGCTGTCATGTATCCGAATGTTTTGAAAGTCTTTTTAATTATTTTGTTAGCCACTTAGAGTATTCTACTCTTATGGATTTTTTATCTGTTTTGGTGTCGGTATTTTGTAATGTAGTTAAGTTCTGACGTATATCATTTATTTTTTCAATTATTGTTGCTTTGAATCCTTTTTTATCAGCTATGCATTTTATAATGTTGACTTCCTCTTCATAATCACTTAGAAACAGAAAACAATAAACAAATTAACTTTATGGAACTCACAATTAAAATTGGTAATTCAAAGTACACATTCAAAATATATAGAAAACGCACACAAACAGATCACATAATAGATAACTATTATCATCATCCTTATCAACCCAGAATATCAGTTTACAACCACATGATAAACGGTTTGAATAACGTACCAATGACTAGAAGTGCCGTATATTTTGAATATCTTTATTAAACGACAGTCGTTGTACCAGCGGGATTTTACTGGTATTTATGGACCTCAATACGTATGCCACTATTGTGAATATTATATGTAACTTAAATCCGCATTCAAAAATTTTGTCTAATCGGGTTTGCTCTTGTTGCGTACATTCCACGCGAAGTGCAACTAAATTTTATATCATAATCGTTTTCTTGAAAATTTAGTAACTCATTCACTGGTCATGATGTTTGCTGCTGAACCAACCATTCTGGAATTTTTCACCACTGCGTCAAACTGATAATTTTATCGGGAGTAGCACCTCTGGAACCTTAGTCTGTTGGATTATTTTTAGATTTTATATGCGACTAATGTTGCCTAGCAAATAATGTTTTCCAACGCCCGGGAGTATTTTGCCTTTGCATATGTCAATCACACGTACGTTGTCCTTCATCTCACACAAGGCGCTAATATTTAATTTCAACTTCCTCAAATAAAACCCACATTTCGCTAGTAATTTCGTAAACTATTTTATAATACAACAGATTCGTCTATGTCATTACTGCCTGTTAAAATGTCGTCTACTTTGAATAGCTGAATATCAGTTTATGGATATTTTTATCCTCTGAGTCGAGTGCTAGTTGTTGTATTGTTTTAATGGCGAGGAACCTGAGCAACCAAGACCGAAGGTGACTCGAGAACTCTAGTCACCGTCTCGTCTAGATTTTCTCGCCGTAAAATTGATTGATATTTTTTATTTTGGTATATTTCTTCAATGTCGGCCACTAAAGCATATTTATTAGAACGAAATCTTAATACGATTTCCAACAATTTTTACTTTTGGTTTTTTGATTGTAATGGTGTTATTTGTGATTGTTCCATATATTGGTCTATTTTAAGTACTCTCGAGCTAAATACCACTTATCAAACTCCCGTGATTTATTTGGATGCCAGTCTACCGGCACGTCATTCACCCAGCTAAGTTCGCAACGCGGCGGGGTTTTATAGCCAAAACGATTATGGTGAAAAGAACAAGAAAAAATAAAGAGAGGAAATGACAACTCACCTGAATTCTGCTGGCTGCTTCCTTTATGAAGAGGTGGTCCGAAAACCCCTTGCCTGATTTGGAATGCTGCTCACTTCGAACATTTATACATGCTTTACACACCCTACTACAAATGGGCGGAACTGGCACGACAATACAGTGATTAATTCAACGAACCCTTCATTTCACAATTCCCTTTCATTTTCCACTTGCACTAATGTTACTGGCACTGTTTCTTAAAAATGATGGATCCAAAAACAAAGAAAAATCTCGTACAAGTAAACTGTAAAATCTTAGACAAGGTGAACGCGAATGATGAGGGTGGATTTTCCTTTATTTTTTGATTGAATCATTTGAATCCAAAAAATCTTGCGAATGAAAAGCAATAAAATAACATTCAATTCTGCTTGGGCCACTTGAACCGTAGCTCTTATGCACGATGCGAACTAAACTTGATCACTGTACTAACTCATCAACTAACTCTACACTCGCTTACTAGCTTGTAGACAACACAAAAACGTGATACACAAAACAAAATTTCTTAAAATTCAGGTTGTATTTTTATCACTCTTTTTTTTGTTTCACGAAATATGGTGCGTACAGACAGAAAACAATTAAAAGGCCGTTTTAACATTTTTTATTTTCACACAACGTTATAAGTTTTACTTTTATTGGTTTCCACAAAATACATTTAACGTTTAATTATTTTATTTACAAAGTTTTAAAAACGCCTTTAAGCGTTTCTTTAAGTGTCTGCAACTAATTTCCTTCAAAAAAGCTAAATTATTGTGTATGGGTAATACAATTCACCGTCACGTTTTAATTTTGCATAAACTTTCGCCCTCTTTGCATTGCCAGCTGCTGTTTCTCACCTCGACACTCTTGTATCCACAATTTTTGGTTGTGTTTTTCGACGGCTTGATTTCTCGATTCAACATGAAGTAGTAAAAGAAAGTTAAAATATCGCCATTAATTCAGCTTCATATGGATTTTTTTCTTGGTTAATATAACAGTTTAGATGAGTTGCGGTTGAAGACGGTTGAATACTAAATTTTTGAATGTATGGTCGCATGATGGAAGACGCACCTTCCGTGGGAAACCCTGTAACACGTTGAACTCTTGTGGTCTGTGCCACCTCACCCAACTGAAACTGTTATAATTTAGAACAATCTTTTGTGTTCGTCGTATTAAATATACGGTCAACAACAAACGTCAATATTCTACTCCTGTTTCTCTATCTCTCCCTCTCTGTGAAATTATTATAAAAGAAACGCAATGTCGCAACTATTATAAAAATTAAAACTGTTTTTAAGAGAAAAGAAACCGTTATAATAAATAAACACCATTCTGCCATTTGAATTGGTTTAATAACCTGTTTTCATTACGTCGACTTTGATTCTTTCAAAAAAAAAACATATTTCAATCTCATTTCAAGAAAACACTTGTACATGATTTTTATTGATGTAATAAAAACCAATTACCAAAAGAAAATCGAAATGTCAGGACCTTCAAATCCAAATTGTGTACTGTGCCATTTAAATCTAATTAAAATGATACATATTCTTAGTACAAATTTTATGATGGTATTGACTTAATTCCATTTTACGGGTTCTCTGTCGCATATTTTTCTCTCCCTATAAATTCTAAAGCTGTCCCAAAAGGAATAAAATGTGTGTAATCAACCATCACTTATATCTCTATGATACATATAGGATGTAATTTTTACGTTCGAAGTTCAACAATAAAATTTAAATTATTTATGTGATCACATAAAAAAGTCTAATTTATAAAAAGTAGCTGACAAAAATAGAAATTGGCTCAAATTTTATTATGCAATTCATTCCAACAGACAAAATAAATGTAAATTATCATTGCCGTATTTATCCCATTTTGCTGTTCAAATATTGAATTCATCTGGCGTGTCTCCATACTGTTTTCTACATTTACTAGGTGAGGAAAACCAAATAAAGTACATTTTGCATAATTAAACATAATGGAAAATGAGCATCTACTTTTCCATTCTTCATCTAACAAGGTATGATTAACATTTTGACGTTATGTTGTAGATACGTAATTGATTTTTTTGTTCGTGTGTAACTCCAGTATTTTGAGAAATGTAAATTTTTCTTAATTTGATGTTCTATATTCACTCACACAATATTCTTTGTTACACGAATAGGAACTTTTTACAGATAAATTCTAGATTTCATTTCTTATTTATTTTCCATATACAGTGTGTTTTTAATATCCAGATTTTTTTTTTTTTTATTTATTCAAAATTACAACTGAATCAGAAATCATCTAGTAGGTTTAGGTTTCAGTGGTTGCTATCGCATACTTAGGTAAATTTTGGCCCATTGTGATACCACTCATTCACGCCACATCATTAACCCACTCACCTATTCACTCAACTACAGTATACAACCTGCACATTACAAGCTCCATGTCAACCTGTACATTGACGTGGACGATTGGTCGGCGCTGAATTTTGCACTCCATCAGAGGGTCTTAGTTCTTTTTGTTAACATCACCGGTCGAAAATTCGATTTGCATCTAGCCTCTGACGGGATTCGAACCCAGTACCAGATCCATCACATACCAATAGAATTAGGCTTATTATGGCTTATTTAAATTCTACGATAAAAAATGGTGGGCTGCAGTCGTTCTTAACTAAGCTTAAGGTCATTTAGCTTAAAGCTAGCAGAACCCAAACTGAAAATCGGACCAAAACCGAAATTAGAACGCATATCAAGATCAATCGACATACAAATAATTTTAGGCTCTACTCAAATGCCCCACTAAAAATGTTGGGTTGTTGGAAAAAATGTCCACTCGTTCTTGACCAAACTTCAGATTATTTATAATCTAAAGCTAGCAGAACCCAAATCAAAAATTGGACCAAACCGGAATTAAGACAAAAAACTTGATCTATTGACAACCATGTTACCAATATGGAGATGAATTACTCTTAGCAAGAAATGTTTTCATGCTAATTCCGTTTGTTCGTATTGCAATAATCGAGGACATTTGAAACTACTGTACTTCGAGGCCGAATCAAGAATTAAAAATATTACAAATTTTATCGATAGTGAGGATAATGAAGATGAAAATTGCAAAAGTGAGTATAATGTTCAAAACGAAATGGAGGAAGGAAGAATTATGGGAAAGGAAGAATTATGTAACCTAGATTGTGTAAAAGAATGGTATCTAATATGGTTATCTCTTATTTTTCACGAAAATGATATTAATTTCGAATTTGATAATGGTTCTTGGTGTCATTAATAAATGTTAAAGATTTGGTTAATATATTTTCAAAACATAAATTGGAAAAAATCCGATACGGACCGGGGTTTTTGCAATAATAAAATTAAAATTTTCGAGTATATCGACTCCGATCTCTAATATTGAAAATACATTTTTTTACGTCGATTCAAACAAACATCCTTAGTTAGGTCAGTAATGGTTACGTAATTTTAATTTAAATTGGAATCAATGAAATAAAATACTAGATTAATACAATTGATTAATAATATTGAAGAATTGTATGGGCTAGAGACTTCTAAAAAGATATAAAAACTCAAGGTGAGGTTAACCGACCAAATGGCACATTGGTTAAAGCTTTGGCGTTTGGATCGAGAGATACCGGATCCGAATCCCGATAGTGAAATGATGCAAAAAGGATTTTTCAACATCTAATTACGATCGGTGATGGAAATGGACATAACTACTACCCCTGTCGGAGTGCACAACTCATGGGCCGGCCCATCTACCATGCCTACTACTAGGCTGGTATGAAGATACGAAATGTGCATATGGTTCTACGTGAATCGCACCTATAGCCGTATGTCCTCGATTTGGTTTTCGCAATGCGTAAGATAGGATTTGAAAAGCGAAAGAGTTGGGAGTACGTCAGCCTCAGAATAGATGGCAAATATTAAAACATAAAAAAGATGAGCTTACCGAGACGTTGGAAGTTCGGTTTCGAAATTAATAATGAAACATTGAATTTTTTATATTAAAAAATTCGGTCGTCTTATCAGACCATAGTAGCTAGTGACCAAACTACAAAAATATTGAAAATATTTTGTTCTTACACACGCAATTCTTAACCCCTTCATAACCTCGACTTTCGTAATGAATCATAATAATTCGCTAAGGCATTGTGATTATACTTTGAATATAACTTTAAAGTATTTTCAATATTTCCGTATTTGGTCACTGCAATCTGATCAGACGACCGAATTGTTAATATAAAGAATTAAATGTCGCATCAGTTCGAAACCAAACTTCCAACGTCTTGGTAACCTATTAATTTGCAGTAAGAGAACCAGTCGAGCGAGAGTTATACGAATTAGTAGAAAACAGAATTTTTGTAAAACATATTAGCAGTAGATGGACTACCCCGATCCGATTGTAAGTATTTCAAAATTGGAAGGCAAAGTTAGAATTTGTGATGAATACAAAAAAGTGTAAATCCAAACCTCTACTACAAGGTTAAAAATCCTAACATAATATTAGTAATATAGAATACTATAAACACCCATTACCTAAAATTGAAGAACTGTTTTGATCCATAGCTTGTAACAAAATTACGAAAGTAAGACACAGAGTAGATTCGTACAGACTATGCCTTCCGAATCAATATCGTAACAACGCTTACCGAAATATGTCAGCATGAACAACTCTCAGAGCAAACGAGGAGATCATAAATTCTTTAAATTATATCATTTAATATGATCTGTAAACAAATGAATAGATCATTTCACATATATTTTACACCGTTTGTGGAAAATAGTTTTCCGTTCGCTTTGAACAGTTTCTCAAAGCCCAATTTGCTAAAATCTGCCTTGATGGAACTCAGGTTATATGATGCAAATGGAAATCTAGTATACACTTTGGACATGATCCTGGAAAATTGGAAATTTAAATGAATCTAAGCCAATTTTTCCCCGAGTGGGATACAACTCTGTTTTTATGTTAAACATAGGATTTCAAAATGAGATCCGGATTTGATTTTGAGTAAATTCTATAAATGGTAAATTGGTTAAAAGAAAGTCGGGTGTTGGTCACAACACAACCCTTGTTGGTTGAAAGGTCACCCTAGTTTGTTGAAAATTTATTAAAATATTTTAATTCTTTTGTAAATTCTAAACTTTTCAATATCATTGCAAAAATTGAAAAAACTTCCATTAAAGATGACACCTCCAGCACACAGATTTTCCAGAAATTTTACAAGGATCTTCTAATTAATGGAAAAAGTTTAGATTTGAAGTTTTATTCCGAATAATCAATCCGCCTGGTAGGATGCCAGATTTTGGTGAAATGAAGTTGTTTTATCAAAACTCGTCATTTTCGGTGACGTTTAAGTATGAAGTTTCATCCTAATCAATCAATTAGTATTGGTTGTATGTACAATGGCCGAATTTTTGATGAAAAACAGTATCAGCAAAATCGCCATCCCCGCTAAAATTTTGGAAAACTGATTTTCTCCACTATTTTAAAAAAATAATTTAGACTATTTTAGTTCACAATCATTTTCTCGTAAATGATATATTTTTCAAAATATTTGCAAGAAACGGAAAAGCTCCAATGGAAGTAGTCTTTCGGTGAGTCGTTTTTGACCAAAATTCACTGGAATCTCCCAATTTATCAAAAACATAAGACTGAAGTTTCATTCTAATCAATCAATCAGTCTGGGCCAAAGTTTTATTGAAAAATATTTTTTTGACAAAAATCATTTCCGCTTCAATTTTTCAAAACAGATCTGGACCAATATTGCTAGCAACAATCATTTAGAACGTTTCAGTACTTAATCGTTTTGCTGGTAAATAATATGACTCTTCATAACCCTTAGAATCACCCTACAGCCAGAAAAAACAGCGTTTAGTTCAATAATCAACGATGTTGATCCAATGACTTTTTTTTATGCTTAATAAAAAACATATATTCTTTCAATAAAATAAAATAGTTTTACTAATAAATACACTTATTATTAATATTAATGTTCGTCATTAAAA
Organism: Nephrotoma appendiculata; assembly: GCA_947310385.1. Classification (NCBI taxonomy): domain Eukaryota; kingdom Metazoa; phylum Arthropoda; class Insecta; order Diptera; family Tipulidae; genus Nephrotoma; species Nephrotoma appendiculata. Next base: position 89,165,760 of record OX371225.1, read on the forward strand.
TAAACAGAAGGATATCTTAATTGGGATAAATGATAACGAACGGAAACAAAACCAAGCAAATATCGATAATTTGCTGCAACAGTAGCACAACTCAAAATTTCTTGTAAAAACGGTGTTTTTCAAAAGTAAATAAAAATACATTCTGATTAGTAAAATAAATTTGCTTCTGCTCCTACAACCTCAATTTTAATAATTCTTTAATATTTTCGAAATTTTCTTATAATAGTTTCTAATATCTTAAATTATTAATTTCTTTCGCGAATTGAGTCATTTTTATATGGAATTTTACCTAATTTGCTAGAAATAACTACATAAGAGCATTTTTTTATTCAAAATAATAAAAATATAAACTATTGGGAATCGTTTGATTCGAATATTTTGTTTAATCGGGACAGTATTCAGAGAAAAAGTTGACTAATCATAGTAACCATGGTCTCTATGCAGATTCAGTGTTGTTCTGAATTATTTTTTAAATCAATCCAAGTTGCTGAAAAAATTTCATAAGAAAAAAAACATCATTTCTAACCAAAAAATTTAAGAAAACAAAAAGATTAAAATATTTCAGAAGGAAGGAAGGAAAGAAAGAACGCAACACTGAATCCGCCTTAAAAGAACAACATATTATAAAAAATAAGATTGTTTGTGGAACTTCAGTTAATTGGGCCAGCCGCTTAATCGGGACAGTCCCGATATGTTATGTAAACGTGTAGTATATAAAAAAGTAACTGTATCTTCTAATTGTTGAGTTATATCAGTATAAAAATATTTAGCTTGCGCTGTAACGTGCATTTTGTGGCAAATTTTTAATTAATATGAAATACGTAAATGTGCTAATGGACTATGTATAAATGTACATTATTTGTGAATTTTGATTGACATTTATTTGAGAATTGTGTTTGTGTGCATGAGTATCTGTGTTTGTCAGGTGTGTTTTAATTTACATTATCAATATTATCTGTGTATAATTGAGAATTTAAAATGGTTCGAACTGATAACGAAGAAGTTGCCGAGAGCTTGAAAGTGCAAAAATTTCCGAACAGTATAAATTGTGTTGCGGAGAACACAATAGAGCATTTTATGTATACGGATGGTTTAACCATTTCAAATAAATAGTCAATTCCCTTAGACGTATCACTTTATGCGACGTGACTACGCATCTTTCTGGTTACTACATTTTAAAATCAAAATTAACTAAATAATTTTGTACAAAGCACTCGATGAATATTTAATTTGGCTGCACTAGTTTGAATTTTCTTTTATTTATTTGTTACGTCAATATAGTTTGAAGTGATAGCAGTCGCAAGGAAATATTTATAAAGCAGCGTACTCAGATTTAAAAAACAGCCAGAACGACTTTATTGAACGATTATTTTGTAAGTTTCGATTTAATGAACTAGTAACCAAGAAGATTAGTAGTCACATCACTTGAAGTGATGATACTAGGGGAATAGGGGTGTAATAGTCAATATACTCCAGCTTCAAAAGCTCAAGAACTGTATTTATTAGTCACGTCGTGTGAGTTTAACCCAGAAATTGTAAGCTGTTTACTAAGTAAGTAAAAGGAGAGAACAATAGCTAAACCCCACAAATCATTAAAAATTTGGAGACGCTACCTTCCGTCATTTTCTGTGAATAATACAAAATATTATCCTCCGTTCGGGGTGATTATATTGTCTTTTTTTCGTGCAAAAAGGCAGTTAGAAAAAAGCGAGACGGGCAAAACGGATACATTATGTTTGAAATTGTATTCACGAATATGGATAATTTTGAATATATGTTAGTTTAATATCTTGATTGCATGCACCTTTAGATCATCAAATTGACGAACTATCAATTTTGAAGGATTTTACCGAAAGTGACTTATGTGTTCTATTTCTGTTCTTGATTGTCAACTTGGGACTAGAATTAGATTCCATAAAAAGTTATCCGTTTTCAATGGATCATCCGCTAAATCAATACCGTAGTCAAAGCCTTGGCAATTAATAAACCACAAGAAAGTAAGTAATCTATAAGTCTAAGAAGACTAAGAATCTCCCTTTTTAATAAAACTATGCCAATTAAATGTAATTCTTACAATTACTATTAAAAAGCAGCTGAAATGAAAGATACGGTTTGATTCCTTTTACTTTAAATGAACATTATAATTTTTCTATACTATATTGAGAAGCTTTTAAAATCACATTTAAATAAGGTATAATAAGATTTTTGGATTTTTTGCGGAATTGTTAAGAGCTAAATGGTTTTTAATTCAAAGGTTCTTTCTTGGAAGAATTTTCTTTTAACGTTTATTTATGTCATCCACTTGCGGATACCCGTATATTATTTATGTGATTTACGGAGATCAACAAACCAATTTAATTAAAAAAGCACATACCCAAAAGTTTCATATATTTATCTTTGCAAAAACTGCAAAAGGATTGGAGATACTTTTTTACGGCAAACAATATAACTTGAAAACCAAACATCAAAATAATTAAGTTCCGATTATATTCGACCATTTTTTGCTAGTTCATAAAAGAGGACTAAAAATAAGAGAAATTAAAGGATACGGATTGAAAATCATTCAGGAGTCTCCATCTGAAATTTAAGTAAGTTTAACAAATATCTTATCTAAAAACCTATTAGCAACTTGGTTTTTAGATAAGATATTTGTTGATTAAAAAAACATATTTTTAACAGACTACCTGTTTTATTCTCCGAAACTGTAAAAACAACCCGTGTTGTACGATCGCAAATTGTACGATAAAAACATTAACGAACTTGAAAAATATCGAAGTAACGGATTTTTGAAAAAGCAAATAGTTCAGGAAAACAAAAACCAACATCAAAAAATTCACAACAGACACCACTAGGTAATGAACATACTAACGCGGAGGATTTAAAAGTTTGGCTTCGAGAAAACAACGAACCGTGGTATACGATTGAAGAAAAATAGGAGAAATGCGTCAATTATAGATTAATTTCGATTCAATAAGAAAAAACAAATACAATAATTTTACGAGAGTGGCCTATGTATCAAAATGCATTTGGGTATATTTTGGTAAGGCAACTATTTCATTAAAAATCGTTTATTACGCTTGCGAAGAAGAATCAAATTCCATTTTTTTAGAAGCCATGTAAAGAAATAAAATAAACTGAAAATTCTTATTCTTTTATTCTTTGTCGCAACAATTATAGTTTTTGTTGGTGCATTTACAATAATATAAAAGAATAATAAACATGTTCAAACTAATTTTAAAAAATTAAAACCTAATAGATTGATCGCTAAAAATCTGATAATTTGTATGTGCATTGGAATGAGTTTATTTCAAAAGTCCATAATTATTTTCGAAGCAACATAAAAGACCTGGCATCAAGTCGTATTCATACGACAGATGAAAATCCGGGATTTTTTCCATCTCAAGCAGGAAGTTGTAACGAGAGCGACTAAGTCGACATAGGAGCGATCAGAATGCTTCAGCTTCGCCGGTTAATTTCCCTGTTCGCAGAATTCCCCTGTAATTCTATACAAGGTGAGTTGCAGCACGTTTGCGGAGTTTTTGTCACTAACTACAGGGAACGAGATGTGCTGCATTTCAATTATACTCACATTGATGACTCATTAATAATAATTATGTAAACATGGAACACGTTAGAAAGAAAATCAAACTGTAATTGAGAAATCACAATAATTGATGAATTACTAATACAAGGTTATACGATGCAAAAATGATAACGGGATAATTATTAATTAAAAGAAAAGACACTGTTAGATACAACCGTTTTCGCGTGGTCGAGATATTATGACCACATGCTCACCACCCTCCGTTTTGGCTATACCGCGCATCTATTTTGGTCCTAAAAGAAATAATCACGTCGATTATAGAATCCGCGGGAGCGAATCGATTGCGGATTGAAAACTGCATATGAAAAAAAATATAAAACAAAATTTTAAATCATAGTATCTTAGAAATTCCAATGGATTTTGATAAAATTAGTAAAGTAAAATTTGTTTTAGATCCGAAATTGTATTGCGTTTGTACGGGGAATCATAAAAAATAATTTGTATGGAAATTAATACTTATTTTACAGGCTACTTTGATTTATAGTAATTGTTTTTAATTTTTATTATTTGCAGTTTTCAATTCGCAATCGATTCGCTCCCGCGGGTTCTATAATCGACGTGAATATGTTAATCCATGCTATCTAATGAACTATTCACACATAGTGATCCCCTTTTTGGATAAAAACATACGCGTTGCCATGACGACATTAATCAAATTCGAATATAGAATTATTCAATGCATAAAGAAATAAGATTGTAAATAAAGATTTTATAGTCCACGAAATAATTATTGGTATAAAATTGTAAATTTTCTAAATATTTTTAATAATTTTAAATATATTGCGAGCTCAGAATAACAAAGTACTATGTGATATTTTTTTAGAAAAAAGAGTTATACAATACAACCACTAAGTTGAGGTCATTTTATTCAATGATGTTGTCAGATTTCAAAAATTCTATAGGAACACATTTAATGTGAACACATCCCAAAAAACTACTATGAAATAACTATGTTGTTATATTTAGTATTTTATTTTATTTTTGAATCAGTCGGTTTTAATTTATTTTCCTCAATTGCAACACACATCCTACTAATTATATTAAAAATTTACTCATTAATGATATAACCAAGTTGTATGTGACCAATTAAAACCTTGTTAAATTTGTGGTTGTACACAATAAATCAGCAAAAAATTGTATCTGAAAAATTATTTATTTAATTAACGGAAAAGTAACTAAAATAATTTGTAAATTGTTTGTAAATAAGAAATACTATCAAACGGGGGGGGGGGGGGGGGGGGGGGGGGGCAATTACATAATCGCTCATTTTCCTAATAATGAAGAATTAAAATTATTACAAATGAAAACTTCGGCTTCAGTTTTCTCGAAATGTAAGGTTGTGCACATAGAACTGTGTTATTCAAAGGTCGCGATATGTTTCATAAAATATAGATTTGTAAAAATAAATATATTTGTAAATAGGTACATTTTTAATAAATAGGTATTAAATATAACAAACAAAGTTTAATAAGTAAATAAATATCGTAAATATAATAAATATAGCTAGTTTAATAAAAAAAAATATTTATTAAATATAGTTTAAGAATAGAAATATTGTGGATTAGCCACATGTTAAAACCTTATCCTGTTATGTGATCCGATGATGTATCATGGTATCGAAATGGCAGTAAAATTTCATGCGACGCCAGATGTTTCGCTATACCCGGTAAATAAAAAAATATAATTCTTAAAAAGGATATGGTTTTGTTTGGTCTTGTGTGGTACAGTGGGTCACAGCCAAAATGATACAAGCCATTATTATATTTTTTAAAGTAAATACTGTAACAGGACCAGAGGTCATGGGTATGAGAACACTAGCAAGGTCACCACGTTCTCATATCCCATTAATCCTAGACCGTTAGCAGAATTAACCGTTCTAATGTTCAGGCGGTCAACTAGGGCTGGCTAGGCTCAGGGATTGGGCGTGGGATTTTCTGAACATTCGAACGATCCTTGATAAGACCGCATTAAGAACTAGGAAATCCAGCTAACTACTCACCTTTGAAAACTCAACTTACCATGATGGCATCCCGATGCTTATGTTCTTTTTATTTCATGTTATATCACTAATTAAAATTCACTATTAAGCAAGCAAAGCACTGTAAACTCACGAGAAAACCAGCAGTAAAAACCCACAGTTGAAAAAGAATGAAGCAAAAACAAGACAACTGAATTTTTACAAAATATATATTTGAAATTAAGGATTAAATTAAAAATTTTCAACAAGAAAGATAAGAAAACTACATAACTACCCATCACCATTAAATCTTTAAATTCTAATAAAACTAAGCAAAGAAATCAATTAAATTTATAAAATAGATTATTAAGAAAAGGGAAAAAACTGAATTTATAGATTAATCTAGAACTTAATTAAATGTAAATACATAAACTAAATTAGGTACCTAGTTTCGCGCGTTGCGGATCCGTTATTTGCGATGAGGTGACCACCATGGTGGTATAATTTCGTAACGTAGCGTAGAAACTTAATTGCACATTATTTTTATTATTTATCACTTATTAATTACTTCGATATTTAAAGACTATCATAGTTTAAGTTACGGTTAAATGCACAGTCTTTACACTTGTCTGATTTTAGTTCATCGTTAGGATTATTTTACCTAAACTTTAATTTTCACGATTCAGTTTATTTCATTAATTAAACACTAACTTATATATTAGAAGACACTCAAACTTAATTTTATAAAAAGTTTTTTTTTGTTTTAATACTAACTTTCAAGATATTATCAACAGTTCTTACGGTAATTTTATTTACTTAACGTGGAGTCTAACAGTCCAACCACGTACAACACTTTTAAATTAATTATTATCATGAATTAATCACTCTAGTGTTTTATTAACTATAATACGTGTATTACTATTATGATATTATAACTTATTATTATTAATTTATTTACTTAGAAATATCTTATAAATTATTATATTAAAGAATATTATATATTTTACACGTTACCAAACTGTGCACGAGTTGCGAAACAATACTTTGGTAGCACAGTGTATTTTATTTTAATTTTATTTTTATATATTTAATTTTATTTGGTCAACTCAGCTTCGCTAAACCGTACTTAATGACCTCTCCAACCAATTCTTTTCAATCACCCCTCTTTTTTCTTTTTGGTTATTCTCTCCTCCATTCTCCCAATTTTCCAATATTTGTTTTCTCGTTAACCTTATCAAGTACAACACTAATTATAATACAGATTTAAAATTATGTACCCATAAAAGTTTACATGCAATACACTTAATATTAATCAAAATTACAGCGGGCGACAAAATTATCGTACCATAAATTCAGCTATCAATTTAATGCTATCAATTATTTTATCAAAAGAAATTTGTTTGTGGATGGAACGCTAGTAATTACGTTACATTCGTGGGGACGTACCCATCGCACCCTGAGGTCTCATTTTACCGGGCATTCAATCCAAATAAAAAAAATAACAACTACATAGTCAAACAACTACTAAATAGAGGTTAAACCGAACACGACTTTATAAAATGTGAAATTAAGACTTAACATCTTTAAAATGGTATATACCCAGAATATTGCCGTGAACGTCGACTACTTCGCAAGCTACGTTCCCAACAAGACGAAGAATCTTGGCTTTAATATATTTAGGAGCCAACTTCGCAGAATAAAATCCAGCGGCGTTACTTTGCGAAAAGTTTCTTACAAACACGTTTTGACCAACCTTAAACTGAGGAGGCCTAGATCGTAAGTTATAAGGAGTATGGGCTTTAAGCTGAGCTTTAGAAAAATTATTTTGAACCTTTTCGGTTAATCGATATAATTCATCGGGTTTATGTTCGGGTAACATATATTTGCCCGTGGATGAGTAGACGTCACGAAGCAAACCGTACAAAGATCCATGCATAATGGGATGTTGACCGAAAACTAATAAATGAGGTGCGAAACCGGTTGACTCGTGAATAGTTCCACGTATTGCTTGTGTGATCGCTTCGAGGTGGTTATCCCAGGTTTTGTGGTCGTCGCCTACATAAGCACGTATAGAAGCTAATACGGTTCTATTCACTCGCTCGGACGAGTTGCTTTGGGGAGAATACTTAGCAGTAAAAATATGAGACACTCCATATTTTTTTAATAATTTTTGAACAGTATTAGACACAAATTGCCGCCCGTTATCAGTCACAATAGTTTCTGGAACCCCAAACATCAAAAATATATTATGCTCGAGAAATTTACTAACCTCCTCGGCGGTTGCCTGTCGCACGGCTCGGGTTAGAACAAATTTCGAAAAATGATCGACAGCTATTAAAATTGATGTGTTTCCGGTACGAGTCCTTGGGTATGGTCCAAGAAAATCTAAGTACACTCTTTGCCACGGTCGAAATGTAGCAGGGAGGGAAGCAAGAGGGGGTCGTAATGTGTGGTTTGGAGCTTTAATACATTTACATATATCGCACGAAGCAATAACACGACGGATATCCTGCATCATACTAGGCCAAAAAAAATAGCGTTTCAACATGTCAAATGTTTTATGGCTTCCTAAATGTGCGGCTGTAGGATGGGAGTGTGCCGATTTTATTAAATCGAACCGAAGAGGTTCGGGAACTATCAACTTCCAATCAGGTATGTCTAATGCTTCATCAGCGGTTAAAGGTCCTTTGTGTATATAGAGTTTACCATTAATTATCTTTAAATTGGATTTAGTTGAGGCAGAGTTAACGTGCTGGAGTTGTGACAGGTATTCTGTGCCTTGAAAACAATTGGAAGTTAAATCAATTCGAAGAGGGTATTGGTCATTTGCAAGAGGAGTTGTTTTTCCCCCTTCTGATGCCTTGCTTAATTCGTCCATAAACATTCGAGATAATGCATCCGGTACACAATTCTGGGTTCCCTTTCGATACTCAATGCCAAAATCGAAACCCTGTAACTTAAGACTCCATCGCGCTAACCTCCCTGTTAAGTCCTTTTGCGACATTAACCAGGTGAGGCTGGCGTGATCTGTAATTACCGTAAAAGGGAGTCCTTCTACGTAGCATCGGAACTTCTTAATGGCCAAGACAGCGGCCATGCATTCCAACTCCGTCACGCTGTAATGTCGTTGAGCGGAGTTAAGTTTGTGTGACATGTATTCAATAGGCTTGTCTTGTCCATCATCAGTTCTTTGAAACAATACGGCACCCACGCCAGTGGAGCTGGCATCGCACTGAATGAAGAAGTATTTGTTGAAATCAGCAGTATTCAAGACAGGAGTGGTAGTGAGGGCGAGTTTAAGTTTCTCGAACGCCAGTAGAGATGGTTCGGACCAAATAAACTTTTGGTTTTTCTTGAGCATGTTCGTCAAGGGAGCTGAAAGGGACGAAAACTGGTCTATAAACCTTCTGTACCACCCACAGATGCCAAAAAATCTCCTCAGCTGACGGACTGTTTTTGGTACCGGGTACTCTGCAATGGCTCTTACCTTTTCCGGGTTTGGCCGCAGAGTGCCCCCACCAACTACATGACCAAGATAATCGATCTCTCTCAGTAAGAATTTACTTTTTTCCACATTAATTGTGAGGCCCGCTGCTGCTAATCGAGATGCTACGTCGGCCAGCAGAGACAGGTGCTCATCGAATGTGGAGGATGTAATGAGTAGATCATCGAGGTATACGAAAACCCGATCATGTAGGTGATGAGGGATCATTCTGTGCATCAAACGGCATAAGGTTTGAGGCGCATTGCAGAGCCCAAATGGCATTACAGTAAAATGATATAGTGGGCGTCCTGGCACGGTGAAGGCAGTTTTCTCCATTGACTCGGGAGCTAAGGGGATTTGCCAGAACGCGTCCTTTAAGTCGATACTGGACATAAACTGTGTTCGTTCCAGTCGACTTAGCAAACCGTCAATTAAGGGCAAGGGGTACGCGTCTTTACGAGTAACGCTATTCAGTTTACGAGCGTCAAGACAAAGACGTACTTTTCCGTTCGCTTTCAAGACTCTGGTCATGGGTGAGCACCATGGACTTGTGCTCTCGGTGATTACTCCTAAGGTTAGCATACGATCAAGTTCCGAATATATGTCACGTTGGACAGCAGGCGAGACCGAAAAGAATCGTTGCTTGATTGGCAAGGCATCTCCTGTATCTATTTTATGCATTGCTAAAGATGTTCTACCAAGACCTAATTTCTGTGAACTAGGGAACAGTTCGATTATTTGCTGTAGTTTTGCTGTCTGATCCGGGCTTAAAATGTGATGTTTAGAAGGTATAGTCGAAAAATTATCCATAGAGTTGTGATTTGTAGAAAGCTCAATTACTTCTTCTATCATCGTGGGTTTAATTCCAAAACGCGTCCAGAAATCATAACCCAAATACAGTTCTTGATGCAATTCAGGAATGACAAACAATTGCATATTTAAAGACTTGCCATTATAAGTTATTGGCACATAAACGTAACCAAGGACCGATTGTTTTGCACCATTCGCTGTTTGAACCGAAGCAACTAGACGATAAAGCGGAAGGTTATGTTTCTCGACAAACTCAACGCCGTTTTTTCCTAGCGCACTAATCGTAGCGCCACTATCGAGAAGACCTGAGATATTTGTGTCCGCAATATTAACTATGGCATACGGACGATTGTCGATAGGATCTTCTGAGTTTAAAACTGATGCGAACGTGGCTTTAGCTAATTTCTTATATAGTAATCTCTTGCTACGAAAATATTGAATTGATCTTGATTTATGTTTCTTTGAACTGTCAAATTTACGGTAAAAGGCAGAATTTGGGGTAGCTGTATGTAAAAAGTTTACTTGCGTTTGATCAGGTTGTAAAACTCGGGATCCGTATTCGCCGCAGCGTCTTCGGTATTCCGTCTGGGAGGAATCAGAGTTTGCTGATGGAAATGAGGATTCCCAGGATTTCTCATTCCCATTTGCGAGTTTTCCGTCTTCCAATAACAATTAGGGCAATATGGCAGGTGGTGAAACAAAGGTTTGCCACAATTCGAACAACGTACTGGATGTGGCAAGTCGCGTGTATAATTAGTATGTTGAACTGGAGGAAATTTTTGATTAGCACTAGAATTTCCATCAATTGATGTGAAAGGTTGAAGCATGTTCGAACTATTTTTCGCTGTATGACTGTAGTCCACCTGGGGAGTAGAATTGTTCGAGGTTGGGGCTATTTCATGAATATTACGGGAGAACCCAGGCCCCATAGCAACCTCCGGATTGTAATTCATATTTTTCCACGTCTCCTCAATTGCAACGCACCTAGTCACCATAGACGAGACAGAGGGAAACATTTCTCCAGCCACGGTAACTCTGAGTCCAGGACGCATGTTTTTTCTTAAAATATCTATGAGCTCGAGCTCGGTTAGTGGGGTTCTTAAAGGAAGCGCTAAGCTTAAAATATTATAATAAAAATCAACAAATGGTTCCTTATTTTTTTGTCTTCGATGTTCCAGAGTATTTTTAATATCATTATCTGTTCGACCATCTTGAAAACGATGAAAAAACCCATCTTTTAATTCCTTCCATGTACACCTAGGGTTTCGCTCCATCAAAATCGAATAATGTTCCCGAGCGGTCCCATGAAATAAAGAACCGATATCGTGAACCAAATGGTTAGGTGAAATACCGTGAGTTGCAGCCATAAGCTCAACTCTATAGAAAAACTTTTGTACTGATATACCACTAGTAGAACTGTTAATCGACCCATCAAAGGATATATTCCACTTTTGGATGTCTACAGGGATTGGCCGAATTTGTCCCATTGTAGGGGCATAATTAGTTGGGAATGTAGTTGGCGGCTCAGGCCGATGTGTATGCCTTATATTATAAAAATTAGTTGGCGTCGGACCATTTACATTTGAAACTGGAGTTGACCCAGTTGCTTGAGTAACTCCAGGTTGATATTGGTATTGAGTGGGTTTATTCTCACGACTAGACATTATAGGTTCTTGGTAGCTAGGCATATCTACAGGTAGCCGAATTTGTTCCATTGTAGGAGCATAACTAGTTGGGAATGTAGTTGGCGGCTCAGGCAGATATGTATGCATCATATTATACAAATTATACGGTGTAGGACCATTTACGTTTGGAACTGGAGTTGACCCAGTTGCTTGAGTAACTCCAGGTTGATATGGAAATTGAGTTGGTTGATTCTCACGACTAAATGTCCTTGATTCTTGGGAACTAGCCATAAACCTCTCATTCATAAACAATGGTGGTCCAATAGGATATTGATCCGCTCCACATGATGGAGGTACCGGGTACTCTGATTGCAAAGGAGGAAGCTTTCGAACGGGGACCTGAGATGCATTAGCAAAAGATGTTGCGTAATCCGACTTGAACTGAGGCGCGGTAATTGCCGGCATACTGGAAACGAGGACGTTTTCCACCGATTCCTTAAAATTAACCTGTTTTGCTAAAAGGCTTTGAGGAATATTCTTTTGCTGTGGTACGTAACAACTGGCAACATTATTGGATTCGGGTTCTTCGTCGCAATCTTCAATTTGAATAGACTGCCGTTGATCGTCTGTATATTCTTCAATCTGGAGGCCATTTAAGGTTTCTAAGGATGTATCTAGTGAATTGACATCTCGGAGTTTGGGTATTAGTTCTAGAATTGCTTGACAAGACGCTGATAAATTTGCAACCGACGTTTGAACGCTTTTTGATGCTGACATTCGAGTTAATCGTAATTGTACGTGTCTTAATCGAGAAATCATTATTGTAAACAACTCTGCATCCGGGTCATCATTCGACTTTAAAAATTGTTGTAATTCGGAATGAATAGACCTTAACTTAGTTGTACAAACGGAAACCTCTCTTCGGGGAGCTTTTGCAGCTCGCGAGTGTGCTCGAACTGGCAATAATTCGGGATCTTGCAATTCTTGGTCGAAACATGATTGCAGTTCGGAAATTTGTCGCAAAATTGGACCCTTTAAGTTCCTAACTTCACATTCTACATCGATTTCATCGGATTCTAAATCTTTGCTCCTAATTACGAGTTCCATTTCGATTATAAAATAGGTTAGTTGTTGCCAAGAGGAAAAATGGAGTTAAATAAACTGATACGCCCACAAAAGAACTAAGAAATAATATTAAATAATGATGTATAATTACTAAAATAAAAAAAAATCGAATTTAATAATTACGTTGCTCTCGCTAAAATAATGTATAGCTATCGAGTAAATACCAGAAATAAAATTTAATAATGGTAATAATGATTAATAAGAGTACTGAAATTAGATTAATGTAAAATTCAAATCAAATTATCGGGATGACACCATGGTAATGAGTTTAGCGGTTAAGCTTGTATTATTGAACCCTTGATGGAGCAGCTGGTTTCCTTTCAACAAAAAAAATTAAATGGGAGTGGGAAAAAGATAAATGAATTGGCATGCAAAAAAAACAATATCTCTCAATTACCTAACAAATAAATCAACGAATAAAGGGTTCAGAAGCGTTCGCGAATGAGAGATGTTATTTTTTTTTTCCTTTTAATGTAATTGTGTCACATTTCTTACTGACATGGTGATCAACATCAAAAATGGATGACCCATGCGGAAACGTGAGACAAAATTATATCATGAACGGAGGGAAAAAGTAAATAATTTCACACTAGGATCAACATTCAGAAATAGAGCAATAGCGCAGTAAATACTTAATCAATGCGTCATGATTAATAAATAATTTAATAAAAAAGAAAAATGATTAAATTGAAAATTAATTTAAAAATAAATGTAAATAGAAAATATTAAACAGACGTATGTTTTTTTTTTTCAATTGAGTCAACGGTGCAAACCAGATGCAATTGCGCATACGAAGAAAACATGAATTCAAATTTAAATCGAGAAAGCCGTATGAACCGGTATGCTTATGTTTGGGCGCCACTGTAACAGGACCAGAGGTCATGGGTATGAGAACACTAGCAAGGTCACCACGTTCTCATATCCCATTAATCCTAGACCGTTAGCAGAATTAACCGTTCTAATGTTCAGGCGGTCAACTAGGGCTGGCTAGGCTCAGGGATTGGGCGTGGGATTTTCTGAACATTCGAACGATCCTTGATAAGACCGCATTAAGAACTAGGAAATCCAGCTAACTACTCACCTTTGAAAACTCAACTTACCATGATGGCATCCCGATGCTTATGTTCCTTTTATTTCATGTTATATCACTAATTAAAATTCACTATTAAGCAAGCAAAGCACTGTAAACTCACGAGAAAACCAGCAGTAAAAACCCACAGTTGAAAAAGAATGAAGCAAAAACAAGACAACTGAATTTTTACAAAATATATATTTGAAATTAAGGATTAAATTAAAAATTTTCAACAAGAAAGATAAGAAAACTACATAACTACCCATCACCATTAAATCTTTAAATTCTAATAAAACTAAGCAAAGAAATCAATTAAATTTATAAAATAGATTATTAAGAAAAGGGAAAAAACTGAATTTATAGATTAATCTAGAACTTAATTAAATGTAAATACATAAACTAAATTAGGTACCTAGTTTCGCGCGTTGCGGATCCGTTATTTGCGATGAGGTGACCACCATGGTGGTATAATTTCGTAACGTAGCGTAGAAACTTAATTGCACATTATTTTTATTATTTATCACTTATTAATTACTTCGATATTTAAAGACTATCATAGTTTAAGTTACGGTTAAATGCACAGTCTTTACACTTGTCTGATTTTAGTTCATCGTTAGGATTATTTTACCTAAACTTTAATTTTCACGATTCAGTTTATTTCATTAATTAAACACTAACTTATATATTAGAAGACACTCAAACTTAATTTTATAAAAAGTTTTTTTTTGTTTTAATACTAACTTTCAAGATATTATCAACAGTTCTTACGGTAATTTTATTTACTTAACGTGGAGTCTAACAGTCCAACCACGTACAACACTTTTAAATTAATTATTATCATGAATTAATCACTCTAGTGTTTTATTAACTATAATACGTGTATTACTATTATGATATTATAACTTATTATTATTAATTTATTTACTTAGAAATATCTTATAAATTATTATATTAAAGAATATTATATATTTTACACGTTACCAAACTGTGCACGAGTTGCGAAACAATACTTTGGTAGCACAGTGTATTTTATTTTAATTTTATTTTTATATATTTAATTTTATTTGGTCAACTCAGCTTCGCTAAACCGTACTTAATGACCTCTCCAACCAATTCTTTTCAATCACCCCTCTTTTTTCTTTTTGGTTATTCACTCCTCCATTCTCCCAATTTTCCAATATTTGTTTTCTCGTTAACCTTATCGAGTACAACACTAATTATAATACAGATTTAAAATTATGTACCCATAAAAGTTTACATGCAATACACTTAATATTAATCAAAATTACAGCGGGCGACAAAATTATCGTACCATAAATTCAGCTATCAATTTAATGCTATCAATTATTTTATCAAAAGAAATTTGTTTGTGGATGGAACGCTAGTAATTACGTTACAATACCCAAAAAGCAGTACAAATATCTTTTTTTAATTTACATTTATTATAAGAATTATGGCTGGTCTCCAGTCAAATATTTTTCTCTTGACAGGAAAAAAATGAATTCGGCTCATGACATTTTTAGTATAGTATACTTACTACTACACTAATAAAAATAATAATATTTTCTCTGTTTTGATGACGCGGAAAAAATTATTTGATTTGTCATTTTAGACAGTGCGATAATTTTGCGTCAACCTACATAAACAAAGATTGTCATTTGAGCTGTAATTATCTATTGTATTATTAAGGGGTATATCCTCCATCCGGTCGCAAATTAAATATTTGCGACCAGAAATATGGTTACTCGATTTATTTTGTCATGCCAATTGCAACATATTTTTTAAATTTAAATTTGTTTTGCGATTTTAAAGTAGAAATACATGAAAATACTGCGACGTCGGAAAATGCGTAGCAATCTTTTCGTGTATTTCTACTTTACAATCGCAAAACAAATTTAAATTTTAAAAAAATGTATCAATTGGCATGGCAAAATAAATCTAGTAACCATATTTCTGGTCGCAAATATTTAATTTGCGACCGGATGGAGGATATACCCCTAATAATATTATTGTTAATATTAATTTAATTTCTAATTGTCATTGTGTAATAATTTAAATAAATAAAAATTCTATTTATTTAATATGGACGAATATCATATCAATAGTATGTTGGAATACGACATTATATGTTCACAGCATATATTTTTGTTGTCACTGTTAGCTGATTTGACAGATGATTGTGTCGAAAGGCCTGCAAGACGGTATTGGGTACATCCATTGGGAATCAGGAAAAAACGTCAAGGCTTTATCCATAATCTTGTGAAAGAAATGCGCTTGCGAGATCATGATACATTCCGAAATTTCCATCGGATGTATCCATTCGAATTTGACAAATTATTAAATATAATTGGGCCGCGCCTACAACGAGACGCAGCACGACGTGAAATTATTACGCCGGCCGAGAGATTGTCCTTAAATTTGAGGTAAGTTTATTATTTTATAATTTTATCCACATTTTAATTATGCATTTCTATAATTCCAGATACTTAGCTAGTGGGGATTTCATGGTGTCCATCGGCAAATATGGATATCGCATCGGGAAATCCACTACTTCTAAAGTAATTAGGGAGACATGTTCCGTTATATGGGACTGTTTTTACCAGTTGTATTGGCGCCAAAAACAGAAGCAGAGTGGCGAACAATTAGCTCAGATTTTGAAGCGATATGGAATTTTCCATATTGTTTAGGAGCTATAGATGGGAAACACATTAATATCCAGGTATTATTAATTGGATATATATAAAATTATTATTACCAAATTTTATTGTTTTTATTTCAGGCATTTGGTAATTCGGGATCAAGCCATTTTAATTACAAACACCAACATTCAGTTGTGTTAATGGCTGTTTGCGATGCCCGTTATCGATTTACTATGGTGGATATTGGTAGTGCTAGCCGAAATAGTGATGGAGGAATTTTTCGCAAGTCGATTTTTGGATCTGGAATCCTAAATAGATCGTCGTTTATGAATTTTCCAGCAGATACGAATCTACCAGGTACGGAAACAGTTGTCTCTTTCAACTTTGTAGGTGATGAAGCATTTCATCTGCTTCCAAATTTAATGCGTCCTTATCCAGGACGTAATACAGGTCGATTACCGCTTGATCAAAAGATCTTTAATTATCGGTTATCAAGATGTCGACGTACAATTGAAAATGCGTTTGGAATTCTAGCTTCAAAGTTTAGAATTTTCAGACGACCTATCAATGCAAGCCCTCCAACCGTGTTAAAAATCATACAAGCAACAATCTGACTTCATAATTGGCTGATTGACGAAAGCAGCAGGTTTATTGATCGTGAACTGGTAGACCGAGATCTTATCAATGGAGGAACCGCTGAGGGACAATGGCGTTCTGAGTTCAACATGCAACCAATTGGAAGATTGGGTGCAAATAATTCAACACGCTACGCTTCTAACATAAGAAAAGAGTTTTCAAAATATTTTATTAACGACAATCCACTATCATGGCAACAAATGTATATAGAGTGAGGAGAGTGAACACATCATTTAAACAATTACATTCATTTGTAATTAAAACTGTCCTTTTCAGGACAACCAATTAATTAAAATTAAAAAAAGGAATATTTATTTTATAATTAGATACAAATAAAAATAAATTAAATAAAAAATAAATTATTATGAATCCAACACTTGCTTAATTTCTCTAATTTTAATTTTTATTTCATCTTCCGATAAACATCGCAACCTACTTTCCAAATAAAAAACGTATTGGCTAATATAGTCCGGCGAAGATGTTGGTAGCAGTAGATGGAGGAACGCACTTCGCACGAAACATCCCCCATGCAACTTTCTGTTGCTTTCCAATATCGTCGACGATATCTCGAATGTTATGAGGAGTGTAACCAGTTGTCGATGTTGGGGTTTGAGAAGTTCTGTTGGCTCGATTTTTTGTCTTGGTTCGAATTCATCCTATATTGCTGCTTGACGGACCAAAAAGTGTTTCCAATTGTGATTGGACTCTTGTAGAGTTAGGCGGCTCCGTTGATTGAGCAATAAGCTGGATCGACAATGTAAGTTCAATGACCGAAGAAACCAAAATTTCGCTGAAATCGTCCAGAAATGATTGGGATTCATTTCTCGACCACCGGAGGTTCATAATTAGAAATAACAGTTCTGCAATTAAAATAAAATAAGATTCATTCTGAAATAAATAGTTATAATTTATAAAATGATACTAACTCTGCGCTAATAAAGTATTTTTCAAAATATTCCATTTCTTTTAAAAATTGTATATTTTCGGCTGTAAGCTGTTTCTTCGCATCTCCACTTTTCCCAGACCGGCTGCTTTTTAGATTTGTGTATCGCCGTTTTAAATTAGGATACATTTTTTAGACGTCCGGATGTCCTACTTCAATTTGAATCGTTTGCCATAACGAACTCCACTTTGACATATTTTTAAATTGGGGATGGGTAGTATCCACCAATAACAGAAATTTGGGGTTTTTCAAAATATTCATTAACTTTTCTTCGATTGCTGAAATATATTAAAGTGTTAGGAGATGAAGAAAATTATTACCCTTTCTGCCTGAAATAAAATTAATAAAGTATGAAACTCCAAAACCAAGTGAACTAGTG
Organism: Nephrotoma appendiculata; assembly: GCA_947310385.1. NCBI lineage: Eukaryota > Metazoa > Arthropoda > Insecta > Diptera > Tipulidae > Nephrotoma > Nephrotoma appendiculata. Next base: position 89,184,034 of record OX371225.1, read on the forward strand.
GTCTCAGGCCATCAGCGATACAGCTACTCCGACTTCCTAACATTAAAATACCTAAAATTAAAATTCTGCCTAAAAATATACAACATAGCTATTTTAAATTGGTATGTGATACCATATGTAACAATAAAACTATTTATGTATATTTACATTTCATATCCACGGCACAAAATTAACCACAAAATTATTTAAATAAAGATTCAATTTAAACTTTATAAATTATTTATTATTTTGAATCACTGTTATTATGTTTAATTAGCTACTTAAATTTCACTTTTATTATTATGTATAAGCACGATTATTTTAACGAACAAAACGTACCTACACGATTTTTTATTTTGAAGTTTAAAATGTCAAAACCAAATGAATGTGCGCTCAAATTGAGCGTAAAAATATAATTTATGCTCAATTGGCACAACGTAATGGCAAAAATATTGAATATTGTGATATTTCCCTCTCTCGACAACATTTTAATGCGCATGCTCAAAACCATTTTTGCGTATGTAATTTGGAAAATGTACTAAAAAATGTCATGAGAAAAAAAATGGACTAGATTTTTTTTCCGCCAAGAGTAAAATATTAGACTGGAGACCAGCCATCAGTATTAATTGTTAATTTCATAAAACATAACAAATATAAAATTTCAATTTAAAACTAAATAGTAACAAAAAACAAAATTTCCACGTAAAAACATGTCACAGCTAAAATAAAGCACTCTTTGTTTTGAAAATAGCGGTACTTTTCCTACACAAAACAAAATTTTCAATGAAAATAATTTTGAGTATCAGTTTTAAGCAACCTTTTGTGCGATTATAGTCAATATAGTTATAAACTATTTATATGCATATAAACAGAAATCATAAATAGCATAAACACATAAGGACATTTGTTTTTATACGCCATCAAATATTTATTAATAAGAACGGTGAATTTCTTTGAAGGTGGATATAGAAATTAAAAGGATAATTGCAGAGAACTCTAAATTCTTTATTTTTATATCAAAATTTCCAAAACTTATAATAAAAATAAAATTAAAATAAGGTGCAAAATACAAGGAACATTTGTTTTTATACGGTGAAGTTCATTCTCCTTTAAACTGAGTATATTACCGTGTCATCTAATTTTCAATATTTGGTAGGATAACCGTTATTCTTGATTACTTCCTTAAGGCGATTTGGCATAGATGCAATTAATTTTCTTGTTTAATTTTCATCAATTTTGTCCCATTCCTCTATGATAGCAGTTATTAATTGGGCACAACTTTTTATTTTATGATTTTGTCTGATTTTATCATCAAGATGCTGCCACAAATTCTCTATGGGATTGAGATCAGGGCTTTGTGGTGGTGTCTCAATCACTTTATTACAATTATAAAGCAGCCACAGTCGTACGTTTAATGCTTTATCTTTGGGATCGTTGTCCTGATAAAATTGAGATTTCTCTGCAATCCCCAATTTTATAGCTAATTCTTTTAAATGACGCTTTAATATACATATTGGTCCATTATGTTATCTATATGTTCTATTGTGCCCGTTCCATTATAACCCATTGCTCCCCAAACCATTAGGTTTTTACCCCCATGTTTACTGTTGAACATAAATTTTTAGGTGAAAACGCTTCATTTGCTTTACGGTTAATCCAAATTTGCTTTTTATCACTCCTGAACATACTGAATTTGCTTTCATCGACAAATATCACATTTTTCCAAAAATCTACACTCATCTTTATATTTTTTAGCAAATTTCAATCGTTTTACACGATTGATTTCGCTTGTTAAGGGTTTTCGTCTCGCAATTCGGTTTACCATGCCATTTATCTTTAGAAAACGACGGATTGTTACCGGATAAACCCATTTCCCACTAAACTCAACTAATAGCCTCTGCAATTCCACTGCATTTAACTTCGGATTTTTTTTTTCACTTCTCTTAAAATGAACTTTCCGTCACTAGCTAATAATTTTTGCGGCCCTTTATTTGTGCTTAAACTCTCAATACGATCTTCTTTGTAAAATCTATCACATATTTTTTGTACCGTTGATTTGAGCAAATTTAAAATATTTGCCTTCTCATTCAAGGATTTTTTTTTCTCACGATGGTAAATCACCAAACTGCAAATGGTCATTGACGTCCGCTTACCCATTATAATAACTATTGTATTCAATATGTAATATTATAGAAATAATTTTTTTTTGTACTTAACTATTATTTACGACCAAATATTAAATAATTAACACTAAACAGACTCAACCTGTCTATAGTGAAACGACAATCCATGTATACTAAAATAAATTTCCTTCGACGCGT